>WEZZ01010977.1:0-31597 GCA_013400585.1 Chloropsis cyanopogon | reverse complement strand
TTATTTAATGACTAAAATGAGGTCAGGAATATCTGCTGTATAGTTAGAAAGGAAGAAATGCAAACCTACCTTATCCAATAGATGTTTCGAGATGAGATTTGAACCTTAACTACAAATACATATGTGGGGAAGAGGTATCTGATAAGAAAGAGCTCTTCAGCTTAGCAAGAAAAGACTATGAGAGTTATAAATTTGGATTGCAAAGGATTTCTAATTAAACAATGAAATCACCTACCGGGAGGCCTGAGGGATTTTCCATTACAAAAACACCTTACATCAAAACTGAAAAGATTTGCAAAGGCTGTAACTCAACCATAGGCTACTAAAGTCACTGAAAAAAAATTCGAAACCCTTTAGGTTTACAACTTTGATCTTAAATCCTGTAGAGGCCTACAGTTTTTTGTAACTCTGCCAATAACCTCTAAGCTTGTTGGCAGGCTCTGTGCTAGGTAATATTCAAGATCAACCAAAGATGATTCTGTAATTTTTACTCCTACTTTAACATATGTTGTCAGGCAGACAATAGGAACACCAAAAATACTGGCTAACAAACATTTCTTCTCTATATCCCTGTTGAAAGTGAGTCCAGAAAACAGCCATCAAGTCGTTCATAATTAATGGCAACACAGTAAAGTTTCTTAACTGGATACCTGCACTCCTCAGACAGAGAATTTGTCTCTAGATTTACACTGTGATTTGCTATGTCTGTGCCTTCTGTGGGTCGTGATAGGTGTAACAGAATACCAGCCACAAAACTTACTCCTCATATGAGTTTCTTGTATTTGTTTATTTACTTTTAATTAAGAAGTGGTGTACTTGTTTCCATTACTTTTTGTGTTCTGAAGGCATCCAATTGCTTAATTAATAAGCCTCTCATGTAACATTTTCTCCAGCCTTAGGAAGGTTTTCCTGAAGTACTCTCTTTAGTATAACACCTGTCTTTCCCCCAGCACTCTGACCATGCTCTTGAGCTCCCTGCATGCAGCCATTCTCTTTCTTTGTTCAGGCAATTACTGGTAGGTCTTGAAGCACCAAATGTCATTCAAGATGACAAGTAATATATTCACTGTGGGTCTCAGGAAGGCTTTCAATCCATATATATTCATTTTTTCAGTAATCTCAGCTTCTCACTCAATTTTGCTACCATTTTCTGTGTAGCTCCATGGTATTCTAATTGTTTTTCAATTAACTAACAAGTTCTGGGATGGAAAGATCCATAATTTGCAGCCTAAAAAAATCACTTTGGAAAAATGTGTATAGAATTTAGAGACGATATATTTAACAGGGCAGCATCACAACATGAATATGCTATGACAGTGAAAAACAGATTTCAGGGCTAACCATATACACACCCTGTATATTCCTGGTGGTTTAGTCTGTGATTATCTGTGTTTTGCTCTTTTCATTATCAGTGGTTTGCCACAGAAAATAGCATTGAGGGCGTTACAGATTATTACATTCTGTTATGTTTCCATTTTGTCTTCTGGCTGTCCGTAACAGAACCATCACACATCTGCAGTGTGTGAGTGATGGGCTGGCAGATACCCATTCAGAGATGTATTTACAATGGCTGGAAATCCTGCCACAAAATAACGCCCAGGTGGGAGGTCTGTGAGAACCTGTAGGGAATTGCCAGGCATCAGGGCTGTGGGTGCTTTGTCCACACATCTCCTCAAGCTCCAAAACCAGTGCAACCACCTGTCGGAAGCAAATTATATTACCAAATATAAACTTCATTTCTCCACGTTGCAGGGATATCCACCACATTGCACACAGCTGTTAATACCATGCTTTCTTTCATTTTATTTGCTTTATACAGTCCGCACCCTATGCTGCCTAGGCATACCCCACCAAAATAATAGAAGAAAAAGCAAGATTTTGCTCCCCATTTTATCCTCACTCTCTCTCCTTCTTCCACTGCATAACCACAGGATGTTTATTCATTCTGTGTGAACTGTGTTTTCCCAACAAATGAGGCTAGTTTGATTTCCTATCATTCTTTTCTCTTGTAGGTTTTACTAGAATGTAAAGAGAAAACAAATTATCTAAAACATTTCTGTATACACCAGTCCTGATACCCAACCTTTCCATGTGCTCAAATGGTTGATTTAAAGTCTCCAACTACTGGAAATTCCACCATATGCCTAAGTCACTTCAGTAGCTGACTGACTCCACAGCCATGCACATGCTTCATACCCAATCTCAAATGGACCAAATTTGGCTTTCAAATACCAGGCCTCTTGTGCCGGAGTTGCAAAATGTCATACAACTTACATTCCTTAAAATACATGCCCTATTGATTTTTAAAATCTAAATGCTATTAATGTGGCTCAACTTAAGCTAATCCCTTGCAAGGCTTAGCACCTCAGCTGTATATACAGAGGTTGATGCCTTATTGCAAAATGCTAACAGAAATTTTTATGGAACATTCATATTTCTAGAGGAAAGCTTCATAAATTTGGAATGTGATTGGACCAGTGCACCTCTGGCTGTCAGACGTGTGTCTATTCCATAGATGGCTGGCAATATTGTCGCTGATTCCGAAATTATCTTGGCTGGATCCAGCATTAAGGAGTATTGAACTTTTTTGGTTTTTCTTTTTTGGTAGCTAATACATGTGACACCTTTCCCAGCAGGATTGCAAAGGCCTGAAACCAGCCTGTTGTAGCAGTAAATGGACTCACCAGTTCACATTATCCACAAACCAATGAAATCCACAAAAGCACCAGATTCCCACACAAAGGATGCAACTTATGCATCCAACATCCAGAATTTATACACCTCCACACTCTTCCTATAATGTGTATTCTCAGGTCAGCATTTTTTTCCTCTCAAGGCAAATAGTGATATCTGTACCCAGGCCCTCTGCTGGACAACTACGTGGGATGGGAATAACTCTTTTTGAGGTGCCATTCTGATCGTGGAACATGATCTAACACATTTCAAAAATGCTTCATTCTTGTTTGCTTGTAGGTTTAAAAACAGGTTCTGTCTGGTGTTCAAGATACCTCTTACAAAGACACTTCAATGTTTTAGAATGAGACTGCATCTTGATAGAAAGATTTCAGCTGAAGTACTGTTCACCACAGAATTGTAGGAAGTTAGGTTTGGAAAGGAAATTCAATGATTTGTATCATATTTCATACAAATTTCGGTGACATGGTCTTGTCTGAAGCAAGAAAACATCATCCTGGGTAATTTATACAAGTGGAATTTAAGTGTCATGCAATTCTTGGAAGTATGTTGATGGGGAAAAGATACCCAGTGAAAGACAGATAAAAGCAAAAGGAAAACAGTGACTGGAAACTGAAGAAGATCATCTCAGCGTATAAATTAGATTATATTCTTGTCCATGAAGCCACTTATCCAAGAAATTCTTCATCAGCTGACATTTTCAAATAAAAAATTGAAAGTATTTCTAACAACTAATTTAGAAATACAGCAGAAGATAGCATCCTACTGATGGAACCACCAAGTGCAATTCCTTGGCCTATCTTATGGAAAGACCTACACTACAAATATTGTAGCGGTTACTCTGGGCTTAACATCTCTGGGAACATCATCAGTGTCCTGTGTTTATAGGGGTTTAGTTTTTATTTTACCTGTTCAGCTGTTAATAGTCTGATTTTCAGCTTTTAACCTTATGCAGCTTCTTTATGTCTAAAAGTGTCTCTTTTTGTGCTGAGCAGCCTCCTTCCTTCTGTGTACAGTGCATCATCAATGGAAAATTTTGCCCCTTTTTAAAAATACTGAACCAGGCAGAGAGCAAAATATGGTTCTTTTTAGCTCACTGAGACGATGACATTTTCCTCTCACACAGCTCTCCCAGTAAGTGATGTTTCAACATCCTCCTTTGAGAGAAAAGGGAAAACAAACTTTCAGAGAACCTGCTTCTCACCAGCTGGCAGATCCCCACTGAAAACTGGCCTGGAAAGCTCACTGTGACTTGCTTGAGCTGCAGAAGGCCTGGCGGATGTGGGAGTGCTGAGTGAATGAGGGCGTGTATCGTACACTCTGAAAACGCAGAACGCGGCTCTGTGTGTGCGGGCGGGGATGATATCTCTATTAATGCCTGAGTGGGTGAGACATTAAACAAACTAAAGGTCACTGCTTGGGACACAGAGCCTGCAGCACCAGCGAAATCAACATGTGGTTGCTGTAGCTGGCAATCAAGAACCACAGGTCTTCACAGAAAGACCTGTAATTTTTAGATTGTATAAATTTTAGAATGTGGACACATTGACATGCTTTACATCCCTGATCAAGGTAGCAATGGATGACTCTACACTGTCTAAGGAGCTTTCACAAAAATAAAAAGATTCTTTCTTCCCATCCACCATTTCTCCTCATGAGTTTCAAATGGTAAGCATGTGAGACAAACAGCTTTTCTGACCAGGTGAGAAATATGACATCCAAGTTTCATTCTGTTCCTCTCAAAGCTCAGCTAAACAGTCTGCAATTATCCCAGCTAACACCTCTGGGAAGCCAGAGCTAAGGTTGCATATGTTGCCTGTAATTTAGGAACTTGATAAAAATATGGATAATGTTGCGTAAATGAAACAAATCTGGATTGTAGTAAATGGGAGGTAAGATTAGAGATAAGAATATGCTGGAAAGGACAGAAATGCAGAACCAGCAGGGAATGTAGAGTTCTCTGGAGTACACCTCTGAATATTGTGTATCTACACAGGAGATCATAGCACCTGTTAAATTTAATACATATTAAATATTGTCATATCTTATATATCTGAGCAAATGTAGCATACCTTCATATTTTGCTGGCAGCCTACAATTCCCAGATTTCAGTTTATGTTACAGAAAGTATGTATTCAATTCCCAATGAAAAACTGATTTAAAGGGCACTACTGGGAATTGTAAGGAGATTAAATTGTTTTAATATTTTCAGTACATGGAAGGGAGAATTTAAATGGGAATCTGGGAATCTTTGTTCCTTTTGTGAGCTGCAAAGGTCAAAATTTTGCCATAGATACAAGAGCTGGAAGAGAGTTTCTGGTTGTGTCCACACGTCCTGGGTGGGAGCTTAAGATGTTCTTAAATCACATACAATGCACATTGATGGCTTGTCAATGTACACAGGGATTGCAAATCTGTGTGGGTTGTTTTCATTACTGAAAATGGAAGACATGCAACAAGAGGAAAACGGGCTACAGATTGTTGAGACCTTGACCTTTCTGAGGTTTTAGATTTGAACGTTACCTCACTGAACTTCCATTAAGCCTACTTACTTTCAACTCTAGTCTTTTACCATTATTTTTCATTCTTCAGACATGAATGGTATTTTCTTAATTTTAATTTAATTTAGACTGTTGGAGTGCTCATTTTTCTGTGGGAGAAATGTCACTCCTTTATGGAATAAAATTAATCTTAGGCAAAAGGCCAGTGCAAGACCTGATTTATATACCAGAGTAGGACATGAAATCTCAGTTGGCAGCTGTGATCATGTTCTGCCCTGACAGTCATACTGTTCTCTTGGCAGCACTGCACCACACTGCCCATCATTGTCAACTTGTATGTAATAAAAAATTCCTGCAAGCTTCCAGCTTTACTCCTCACAAAGCTCCGGCCCCCATGGCAGACCATACCCACACCACTTGTGAGTTATCCCAGGGTTCGTACAAGAGAGGAGGAGTGTTGGGGTGCATGGGTTGGGTTTTTATGGTTTGTTCTATTGTACCCCTGTTGTAATGGTTCAGCCCTTGGAGAATGTTCTCTCTCCTCCCTGGTTCTCCTGTCAATCCTTTTCCCCCACCTTTCCTCCCCATGTCACTCACCTTTGTCCCTTCCCAAGTCNGGGTCACCCTGGTCCACCCATGAAGGTGCAGGTCGGTCTTCTGTGGTGAGGCTCTGCAGATTGCCTTGGGCCAGCACCCCCCCGCTGTTCGCCACTCGCCCTTGCTAGCTGGTCTTGGAGCTGCTGACTATTTCCCACAGTCAGTAGGCGGACGGCGGCAGAGGAGGAAAACGGAAGAAAGAAAAAATGGAGACTCTCCTCTCCACTGTTCTCACTCCCAAGATAAAACAATGGACATTTTATAGTATTTTATGTTTTATTTTTTAGCTTTATATGGAACATTTCCTCTGCCTCTGATAGGAACTGATCTTGGCAAGAATAAAAACCATACTAATAGCTTACTGCTTGCACAGAGAGAGAGCGCCTGAGATCCTCAACTACAGCAGGCAAAGCCCTCTCAGTCTTTGGATTGATGGCGCTACCATGGAAGAAATACAGAGCTCCCAGTCACCTTCTCTGTGTTTAAAACTGCTTGGGTAAATTCCCCCATATCCATAGTCAACCTATGCTGTATGCAAAAAGGGAAGCTACAAAAAAATTTAAATATGTCATAGCTGGCTGGGGTGGGCTTCTTCAGGCTCATAAAAATCATCAAGCAAAGCTCCTAAAGGCATTCATAGGCTTATTTCAACGTCAAACTTTAACCAAACTAGTCATAGGCAACAGTCAGTGATGAGATCATCAGAGAAAAAGATTGTAAACTGGAGCTACAAAATACATTGGTGCAATAATTAACGTATTTGCCCAGAAAAATATCATTTGGGGTTAACCAAAACTCTTCATAAATCCACATGGAATTTAGCAAGTCTACAGAAATGTTGTGGTGGGGAGTGAAGGCAGAGGAAGGGAGACAGGAAAAAAAGAATTTTGACATTTTCCTAAAAGCACTTTAATTTTTCCACAAAAATAATTATTTTGGTTTGAAATTTGCCTACAGGTAATAGTCTACAGACTAAAAAACATTCTCTGCTTTTCTACTGAAGGAAACAAAAAAAGGCATCTTGAAAAAATGTTTTATTTTGCTGGGAGAAAAATTTGTGTTAGTAAAAAAAAATTATTTCAATTCTATTGACTCAGAATTCATGTTGAAAAACCACCTATTGATAAACCATTCAAAAACAGCATTCAGTAATCATACAAAAGACTGACATTGAACACCCATGGGCTTGGCTCAGTTTGGCCCAGGTCATTCCCTAATCCTTGGTTTCTGGAATTGAGAGGTGATGGGTAATTACATGGAAGGCTGTCCCTTGGTAGACGCCACAGCTCAGTCAGGGAAGGGAGAAAGACAGCCAGCCAAAAAGGGTTGTCTCTTTGGTTGATTTTACTTTCTGGGCCCCAAGAAGAACCTGAAAACCTAGACTGTGGAGAGAAAACCCATGATTTTGGCAGATCTGGAATTTTCCAGCCCATGTGCTTTTGAGTCATGACATGCCAAAAAAATTGTGTAAAAAAAAAAAAACCAATTTAAAAGAATGCTTCAGTTTCTGTACAAGTCCAAAAATGCCTCATCCAATTTGTGTCAAATTTTCCACAAAACTTCTGCTCTGACATGAGATCATATATATGAAATGTAAGACATACTGGTTTGTAGTTTTGGCAAAGCTGGGGAGAAAGACAAATTGGATTGTACTTTTAAAGAGAGAATTAAGGTCTCATCTTTGAATTATCACTTATTTAGGCAAGTTCTGCCTCTCATGACACTTTAATCATTAGAAATTATTAAAGGAGTAGTAATTATGTTACTGGGGACTACTTTGCACTGGCAAAGAGATTATAAAACATGGAGGAGGAGGATGAGACGTAAGAAAAATAAGGATGTGTGGGTAGACCGCAGAGAATAAAGCGGAAGTTGTTACAAAATCTTGTGTGCATGCTGTGTGCAAGGAAGGGCTGACAGGGATCTCAGAGGACTCTGTGGTGTAGTAGGATTTTAAGGACCATAGGGGACTATAAAGGTCAGAAGAGAAATAAGAAAGAGATGTTGAGAGGCTGGGGAGGCAAAGACCCTCCTGAGGAAAGAGTAAGAAATAAAAAATAATTTTCTCAGAGACAATTTAATGGCTAGAGACATCAAAAAACAGAGTGAAGGGAAAGACAGTTCATGCCATTGCAAGAATCATACATCCACAAATATTTAAAAGTGAATGGGCTAATCACTTTCCAGGGCTTGGGACACCCATCTACCCAGGGGCACCCATCTTCCCAGGATTTGTGCTGCAGGAAAGCTCTGGTACACCCCCACCCACTCTGCTGCCAGCTCCTTCTGCACTGCAGGGAAACTACCATTGCTCCCCTGAGTGCACCCAGCCAAGCACTGCTAAAGGGAAAAGTCAATATTTAATTACTCAAAAATTTAATTTTTGAGTAAACTGTGGTCGCAAAATACCTGAGGAGCAGCTTATAGTGTTTGAAACATGCATGAGGATGACTGGACCATACAAAACAGGGCAAGATCATCCACTTACGCTTTCAGCATGCTGAAGGTCACCATCTTAAAGAAATGAAACACTTCAAAATAAAATACAAAATGATAAAATACCAGTAATAATCTGCAAAGAAATAACCCTGTGCTAGAAACTCACCAACTCTTGTCTTAAACTCCTTTGAGTGCCTTGGGACGATGGCTTTTATTGCTTTTTGTCATGATTTCATTTTTCCTTTGCAAAGAAGAAAATCTCTGTTACTCTTGGAAAGACATGGGAGGGAACCAGAGGTGTCACGCAGCTCCCTGCCAGAAACACATATGAAGGCAGCCTACTTTGGCAGGAGGAGGATGACTGGCCCTGCCTGTCTAGCCACATATGTTTCCTGGTCTTTATTCTCCCCCCACATGTCACAAAGTACGTTACAGAGCTATAAGAGGAATTGCAGTCTTCCCACCCAAACAAAAACACAGAAAACCAACCCTGCAATTAAGTATCCGTAACAAATTATGAGTCCTGAGGATGGGTTGCTTCTCCTCAGCTGACAAAATTCATTAAGACTTTTAACTTCTGCACTTTTTTTAGGGATGAGGGGGATTAGGGAGGAGGTTTGGTTTATTTTTTCCCTAATCACTCTGCCTTTGGAGGGGAGAGCCAGGACTATGGGCATTTAGGTGATGTCATCTGCCAGACAGCAACCATATGGAGAACATGGAAAGGAACTTTTCTACCCAACTCTTGGCAAACCTGTGGGAGATGCTGTGTGACTGCCTGAAGCAGTCCACTGAGACAGACAATGGGATGATCTCCATCCTTTCAGATGTGCAAAGGGGCCTCTGGCACAGCCCATGTGATTCATGTGTGGGCAGACATCTTATCTCATGGACTCTCACCCAGCCTTTGTTTCCAAGGGCTGGTGTCCAGGAAAGGGCTACACTGGCTGAAAGGAAGCAGAAAGCAGAACCATAATGAACATCTCCAGTGACCAAAGCAGGCAATCACATAATGTAATACTTTTAAAATATCTACCAGCTCCATCTTAGAGTTTGTTCAGCATCCAGTTTCCATTATTCCTACTGATGCTTTTCCTCACTCTTGCAATTCACAGCACGTTTGCTCAGAGCCATTTGTTCTTGTGCCAGGATGGTCACTGTGCTTATATGGCTCTTCCGTACCATGGCTGCTCAGCCCTGGATTATGCACGGAAAATATTAATATTTTTTTCCTGGTCTTCTGAAAACTCAGTTTAAAAAGACAAATTGTCTTGGTGCCCACACATAAGATAGGCTTTCTACTCACAGCCATGCCAGCAAGGCATCCTCTACAATTTTACTTCCAGTTCAGGCTTTGCCAGGCATGAACTGTGTTCTCACTGAACTCTTGTATCATGCTATTAAAAGTCAACATCTGGTAGAAATGCTTCAGTACACTGTAGGATGACATGTGTTTTCTCCACATTCATATCCCACTGGCAACTCACAGCCAACCTGCAATCAAGTAAATCCTCAGTTTTTATCCTCCTCTGAAACAACCTTGCCCTCCCCTTTCCATGCACCAGTATTTATGGCCATTTGCTTTTTCCTGTGTAAAACACAACCTTTTTGGTGCTGATGATGTCCTCAGGTCTGTGCCATCAACAAAGCCATCATTGCTCTCTTATGCTTTGTACAGTACTGAACCATTAGAGGAGATCCGTCTCTATATGCACCTTCACTTCTTCTCCTTTCCTGGATAAAGTTTTCAGAACTTCCACTCTGCAGGAAAGTGGATGGTCTGAGCATTTGATATTCTAATGGTAAGGCTACTTTTAGAAAAAAAATATGTTACTTAAATATATATTTATATATTTACTAAAGTTCAAAATTATGGTGAATCATCCACAGTAGACTTAAAAAGATTCAACTGGAAGACAAATGGCAATATATTCATTGAATAATTCATGATAAAAGTGACAGTTTGCATAGCTATAATTCCATAAACAAATGGGAAAATGTAGGCTGGATTGCAAGGAGTAAGATGTCTTTGGATTATGACCCTATTCTCTGCCATAGGAGTTTCACTTTAACCTTGCTGGAACAAACTGTGGAAAGAGCAAATGTCTGTGCCTGTAGCAGCCCTCTTTCTTGCTCTACTACGTAGAACTCAAGGAATGAAGTTGGTTGTTCTCACACATCTGCCTTGTTTTTAGTGTGGCATTCCCCACTATTATTAATCTGGTTACCTCACTGTGGGTGGGAATCAGACATGACTTCATCTTGAATTTAAAATAATACAACAAAAAAAATTACATGAAATTATGGACATGGGGGTAAAAATTCCATTAAAAATCTTTTTCTGACTCCAACAAAATTATCAAACCTTTCTAATCTGACTTTGAAGAATTACCATGCCATTCAAAATACACCAAATTGGCTTCTGGGGAAAAAAAAGCACCAAATGTCTTTCAAATGGGCACACTGGCTTCTTTTATTTTAAATTCCCATGTTTAACTTGTTCTTTAGGAGACTATGTCTACGTGAAACTGCTGTATAAATTATAGACATGATCTATGATGCAGAAAAATATTTATAACATGCCATTAAAGTTATGTAATACTGAGAACAGAAATGCAATAAAGTGGAGAGAAGAGAAAGTTCTGCCCTCTGCAGAGTGTGCTGTCTCATCTTTAAACAATGCAACAGGATGGAAACTAATAAATGTTTCTGCAGAGGTGACTGGCTACATCTCTGATGTGTTGATATGGGAGGGGTTGATCTCAAAGATGCATTCTTTCAAAATCAATTTTTAAAATTCATTTGGGGAAAACAATGAAATTTTCATTTTCCTTGTAAGGAAAGTATGTACTATCTTCCCCACATGTTCTCAGAAGACTGCAGGCAAAAAATGCCATTTGGAAGTTATTTTCTAGTTTATACTAAATTATTTCATGTGATTTAAAAATAAAAAGCCATGTTTATATGCATGGATATATTTGAGAGTGAGACAGCTTCTCAGAAATGGGAACCCAAGATGACAGTGACATCAAAGACTTTCTAAGGATGTCAGCTCCACTAGAGAGGTCTCTTTGTTTTCCACTAACAGAGTAGTAGCAATTAATCTTTTTATTTCACTTTCTTGAGAGATATTCTTTTCATTTATTTGCTTTTCATATACCAGCATAAATATTTTTCTCTCACTAGTTCCTATCTGCCACACTGTGCACCATGCAATTGTTCTTTTATGACTAAGTACCAGAAATAGAATGTATTCATCTGTGTAAAACACCTATGGGATATTAGATATCAGAATCATCACTAATGGCAGTTCTATTGACCAATGTTGCCTTTCATCTGTGTTGGGTGACTCAGGCCCCTGCACCTCTCTAGTGTGGAGTCCTAGACAGCTTCTTAATGCTCTGGCACAATCATGCACCAGGGTAGGGCTGGTGGTAAGACAGATGCTGTAAGAGCCAAAAATCTGAAAATTAGGGAGAAGAGAGGCATCAAGCAAACTATGTAAACCAAACTTTTGCATTGCAAGGCTTATTTTCTGTGTACATGTTGATTTTTTAGTGAAAGAATCCAAGTTCCTTGGGAAAGCGCCCAAATCAAATAAAATTCAACACCCAACCAGGTCTAGTATACAACCAAAATGAGAGAGTGAGAAAAAAGAAAATACATCCAACTATAGCAATTTGAAAGTGGTTTATGCTCATTATTATCTCATTTTCTTGATTTCGGTGGGAGGGGCTTGATAAGTTTGAGAAATATGAATTTTGTCCTCCCCTGTGTTAAACAGCAGGGTGTATAAGGGACATGGGAATCAAAGCCTGAGGACACATGAAGGAAAGATGGCACATAAATGGAGCAGAGGAAAGGAACAGGATAAAGAAGGTAGAGAAATTGAGAAGGCTGCTAGTTTTTAATGCCCAAACAACACCCAGAAACTAAACTCTGAGCATCTCAGCCTGAAGACATCACCAAAGGTGATGGGGAGTGCATGGGGGATAGCAATCAAACTTGTCTTTCTTCCTGTTCCTTTTATCTTCCAAGACACAGCAGCAGCAGGTGAGGGTGTTCATCAGGCTTAGAGTCCTGATCTAGACCATTCCTACACACTGATTTTAATGGCAAAATGTAGCAGAAATTTTATTCTGGTGAGTCTCTGTAAACACATTCACAAATGCAGTTTCCAGAGAAAGGGCTTCAGAGATCACCATCTTCTGTATTAGATAAGAAGAATCTTGAAGGAACCTGGACTGATTTGCAAGACCACACAGAAAGATAATTAATATCCAGTACATTCAGGCCTATTTAACTGGAGAAAGACTATCGCTGATCACAAATACAGAGGTGAGAGATCAGCTTCTCACATGTTTTAAAATTTGATTGTGGTGTTAAGACATTCAAATCTGGCAATTTCATCTCCTCAAACCCAACTATGTGCACTCACTTGAAGCTGTTCACCACGCTCAGGCATCACTGATGGCTACACTTGTATTTCTCCTCCACAGAACTATCAAAAGTGGATAGACTGCAACTTTTGCAGTAATACCTCTGGAAATGTGAAGATTTCTGAAGGAGAAACTTGACAGGAGAATGCTAAACATTTACTTTCTAAAAGCCTATCACTTAGAAAAAGGACAAACTAGAGAGGGAAGGCAAGACAAGACAAGGCACACATTTTTTAACAACTGACAAAAAATCCTAGCCGCAAAGAACTCAGAAATGTCCTCTGAAATTTTTTGTTTAGGTTTTAAGAAGAGTAAGTCAACAACTTAAAGATATAAGAATTCTTTTGAGTAATCTTCCATTTTCAGTAGAAAACTCTTTTTTAGTTTTAGAAAATGAAGTTTGGATAGAAATTATTTAGCTTGTTCTACTTGCAAACGGGTAAATGTCATAGCTCTAGGACCAGCCACATGGGCTCATTTTGCTAGGACTCTAGTAAAATCTAAGCTCTTCTTTGAAGTCACAGATATGAAAGGAAGAAAACGTCTCACATTGGACTTTTGTTTTCCTCCTTTTGCTCTTCAGAAAAAGTGAAGAATTCTGAAAAATAAGCCGAACTAGAGGCATCCAATCTCAGAAAATAGACACAACACAGGTGTGCTGTGGTTCCAGGATTGTAGGTCATTATAACTAGCAATACCTCTCAGAAAACTTCAAAGCAAGAATCAGAAATAATCTTTATCAAGTGCTCTATTTCTGCACTGCTCTGCTCCTGCTAAAAGAAATACGGATGTTTGCATAAAAAGCACTTTGGTCTTTGTTTTGTTCTTCTAAGACACACGTAGTCCTGCTGTTTAGTTCTCACTGGGGCTTAGAGATCCCTTCAGGGCAACCAATAGTGATGTGATAATCTTGGCCAAGAGTCCTGACACTCAGGCAGAGATCAAAAAACTACAAGGTTATTTTCTTGCAAGAAGTGTTAAAACTTGGAGCCAGGGGGAGAGCATATAGGTCAACTAGTGAGCTGCTAGTTCTACTACCCTGCCAAATTTATATTTGCCAGTGTTGTAATAGGGACAGGCCAAACACACTGGGAGTCACTTGTGCCAGGTCTAGATGCAGAGGAAAAAACAGACTGCCCAACAGAACTTACGCTGATATCTCTGACATCAGAGGAGCAGGATTGTCTGTACCCAAAGAAGACAGTTGTTTTTTTTCTCTAAAAATTATCTAGGTTGCCTGAACTCAGTAAGCTATTTGAACTTAGCATTACAGCTGGCACCAGAGTAGTCCCTTTCATTTGAATGGACTATTGACATGTTACACACCACACATGTAAGAATGCTCCAAACTGGACTCTAGAACATCATATTTTTGTGCTCCTGCTTGGTCTTCACTCCAGAACACTCTGCCTGTGCAGTGAAGTCACTTCTCTGTAACTGGATTGTCTCTAACACTTACAAAATGTATGGAATGTTAAATACAACAGCATAACAGGCATTTTGCAGGCTGTGAAAAGAGGCTGGCAGCAGGCATGGTTCCCCACACATTGTTCCACATCAGATGCCACCACCTGCTCTACAGGAAGAACATTCATGGAAATCAAAGGCAAGACGGTAAATGTGTTTAAAATGTAGCTTAACTACAAAATTCTTCTCAAGTCTTGCATCAGGGAAGAACGAAATAAGAATATTAAGAATATAAATAGGATATTCTTCCTTTCCTACAGCAGCTGTTCCTAGCGCCGTGCTTAATATTTTTCTTCAGGTTATTTTCAAACTCTGAGTTGATTTAGAGCTGGTTCCCAGATGATCCCCCTTTCTCAGCCATGCCTAGTGGAGTTCTCTGTCTACAGAGCAGGTGCAGCACCAGCAGATGCTGCATGAGTTTCTCCAGATATTCACAGCCCATCAATGGAAAGAGGATGGTCACACAACACACAGTTACACTGTGGAACAGGAAAAAGGCACAGCTCAAAACTCAGCAACAATTGAAAAGGACCAAGAACATCCACAGCTGCCACAGGCAACAATAGCAAACGTTTTGTACTTGAGGGCTTCTGCCACTTCCTAACTCCTAGAGATCTGAATGGCACTGGGACACAAGGTGAAACTATCCTCTTCTCTTTCCTCATCTATCGTACCACAGGATCCTCAAATCTTCCTCTGGAGACTTTTGGGTTCTGGACACCAGATTGAATGGGAAACAGTCCAACAGGGCCAGGAGTTTCCACTTCTCTATACCACAGAAGAAGGAAGGGGGCTTCAGTTGCCCCTTGTCTTTCCTTCTCCAACTCTTTCCACTGCAATTTGATAATAGGTGTCGTATTTCAGTACCTTCCATCCACAAAGCTCAAAGTACTCTCTGTAGGGGTTACGTCCTGGTATAACCAGCTTAGAAAGACATGTCAAGAGCGCTGAAGTGACTTTTGCTAAATGTCCCACAGCAACCAAGCATAAGAATCAAGAAGAGAACACCAATATGCTTCCAGCCTGTGATAACTTTGCAGCCGTGCTGGTAATTTCTAGTTGAGCTGCAGATGTCACGACTCTGCCCACTGTAGGCTGGCATCCAGCCTGCTGCGCTCCTCTAATCAGACTCTGGCTTCTCGCATTGGGATTGTGGTGGGCTCTGCTTTGAAATGGGATGCCTGAAAATGGTTGACACCTGTACTCCTCTGGCTCTCGGGAAAATTTGTTAACCTTCAAGAAAAGTTCTTGGAGAAGAGGGACTTTCAAGTTTTACAAGATGGTGAAGTTCTCTTTAGTTCCTTTAAAAAGCATTAGCAAAGGTCAGATTAACAAGTCAACACCGAAACTAGATACAACCAAGACTCCCAAAACTGATGCAGAAAAGAAAAGAGGTGGGTGGGACTAGGTGTGGGGGAGAAAGGCCCACAACACAACATTGGCTCTGATCCTTTCCCCCTTGTTGGGCCTGGGGCACACTTGATAAGGTGAAGGAAAATTGTAAAATTAGACCTGGCAACCTACACAGAGAGGCCCAGTGCAAGGCCTTTGGCCTGAGGCAAGCTGAGAAAGTTGAGGAATTGTGGGGGAAAGGGGACTTGGCAGCCTAACTTCCTGTGGCTGCATCCAGGGCTAATTAGTTTTCAGTGTGTGTGTTTGAATGGAAACAAGCCAGCACTGAGAGGCACGGGGTGAGGAAATCAAAAACACATGCACCAAGAAGGAAGAAGGAGGGAAGAAGAAGAAAAAAAACAATATACCAGAAAACCTGTCCTTTTTAGCTACATTTTCTTTTTCAGGAGGGGATCTCATAATTTTGTTCCATGAGCACTAAATCACCCCAGCTCCCCTGTCTATCATATCTCACATCTGCTTCAGAACTCATAAAACATCAAAAGGCCTACCCTATCAGTTCTGCTTAGTTAGAAGTCTGAGTTACTAGAGTCCTAACCAGGGAGGATTTTGTATGTTTTTAATAATAGCTTAAGGAACTTCTTAGCACCCCATAAATTACTTAATGCAACAAACTCTTCCTGTGGACCAGCAAATGTTTTACAGAGGAGCTGAATGCTGCCTTAACATGCTTGTGGTCAGTCCAGAGCTACACAGCAACCTGTTTAAATGAACCTTTAATCCATGTTTCACTTTTGGAACTGTTTTCTCATGTATCCTCTCCTGGCTCTAGCCCACTCTCATTTTTACTGCCGCTCTAATTTTATGTAATTACATTATAACTTGTATTTCCGTAGCATTTTGATCCTGCAGAATGCCAAGGCAGTTATTAAAGCAGCGACCATAATGCTGCAGCACCAATGAAATCTACCTGCTTCTGCAGGCTTCTTTCTCTACTCCAAATAGACATGCACAGTACCCTCCACTACTGCATGTGCCAGACAAACAGTTCACAAAAATAATTTATATACAGGAAACACAATGGACACAGTAGAGGCTCCAGTGGTCATTTGTTGTTAAGAGTGCCACAAGAGCACTTTAAAATGAGCTGAGCCTAGGCAGAGTGTAATCCCTGAATGTTTGTTATTCAGGCAAAAGCAAATCAGTTTTCACCAGGACATCCACAAGATTTTTTCTTCAGTGAAGACACTTTTTTTTGCCTATCTTGAAGGCACCTATAGTAGCAAAAGAACATTTCCATCCCTTTTTACTCAGAAATCATGGGGTCTGCACTTTTCCTCATACTCAGGAATTACTAAATCACTTTTTCCCACACTTTTTTTTAAAAATGTGACCAGTGGTCAGACTTGAAAATGTGAGTCTCAGAAGTGAAAATTACAGATGGTCATGAACAAATTAAAGAGAGTCTTTGAACTAAAAAAAAAAATAAATCTGACGTTCAGCTTCAGCAATCATTCCCACTTGACTGATAAGCTTATCATTTATTTGCAACTGCTCCTTCTTTAGAAATAAACAGCATGCTTTTTTTTTCTTTCAAATATCAGCATAAATAAAAAAGAAATTAAAAATAAATAACATGACCCTCAAGCCAAGTTGAACTAAAATCACCATGGAGCACGAGCACAGCTGTGTACTAGCACATCTGTTGTAAGGCCCTATGTCTTCCCTGGCTATCTAACACTCACCTTGGTGCAGAAGAAACAACCTGGGACGTCAAAAGTCCTACTAACCTAGGAATCAAGAAAAAAAAAAAATTAAGACAATGGCAATTGCTACCTCTTTTCTAGGATTTCTGCTTGCCCATGAGCTGTGAATACTGCTTACCAAGGAAGGCTTCCCTGCCCAGACACAGTGTGTCTGGTTCCTTGCTTTTCTGTGGGACACAGTCCTGCAGACCAGTGAGGACCTTTTACAGTGGGCACAGGATGGCCCCTAAGGGACCACACCCTCCCTGTGTTCATTTCTTCACACAGAGGGTTCTCAGTGCTCTCTGACCAGACCAGATTTAAGGGAAAAGTGTAAAGTTTATTCCAGTGTGAAGCACCACGAGGCGATTCCTACTCATTTAGCTCTGTCTCAAGCTCTGTGTGGCACTCCCTTCAATGACACTGCTGATAGGACAATTTCACAGCTGTCAGAGCTGCCAGCTGAATTCGTAGGTGATCCATGGCTTCTGTTCACTGCTCCTCCAAAGAGGGACCTTTATCTGGGGTAACCTTCCCATAAGAAAAGTCCAAATCACAGAGGTCCTGTTCAAAATATCTGCCTCTGGGGACTGTCTGTAACCCTTCACCTTGACAAGAAATGTAATTAAGACATCAGCTTATAGAAGTACATCAGTGAAATGCAATCAGTCACAGCATCAGTCTGTCTTGTGCCATGTGCTTAAGGAATGGAGCGCCAAGTTAATCAATAAATGAGCTCCCTTGTACCACACAAGGCTGACACTCCCTGCAAAGCAAGAGGCTGGGGATTAAATTTAGTCCTTGAGAGTTCACGTATGTTTAAGTACAGAGATATTCAATGACATATGACTCCAAAACTATTTACTACTTAAATACTTAAATGATGGAGACAAATCCGGCTTATTACTAGCTCTGAACAGAGACTAAGCACATTAGGAAATGATGACAACTTGAAGGTAATTACGTTTAGAGTGAAAAATGCCTCAGCCATGGCTCACTCTGTGAACCCACATCAGACCATAAATATTCCAGAATCACTGGAAGGCTATGAATAACACTGAGATGCAAAGTGACCAGAAAGTGTCATTGCATGGGTAAATCTTTCAAACAGGTAGACCCTGGACTCTGAATCTGAGGACAACAATATCAGCCCTTTGCTTATATTCTCTGATAAGGCATACAGCTGCAGTCCTCCTCCTGCAACTGCTACTTTCCTCAGTATTCAACATTTGTATCCTGCACCAGTTCCAATTAAGCACCCCTATGGAGGAAATGACAGGTTCTGAGTGAAAGAAGCTCTAGGGAGTGTATGCACTTTCCCACTCTTTGATTTCCCCCTTCATGTGGAGCTCACGCTGCCTTGGGATGATATTTACTCTTAACTTAGAGTCAAAGAACATATTTGCTTTCTGTTTTTCATTAAATACAGAAGGTTTCACAAAAGAGGCCATTTTTCATCAAAAAATTGTTTTCAAGTGAAAAATATCTACCAGCTCTACTCCTGACTCTAAACAATTCCTGGCTTACGAGCGCATTACTGTGACTTTACAGTTCATAGAATGTGACTCCAGAAATGAGAAAAATGTTTTCAAAAAGTTACCATGAATATTTTAAAAAAGCCTCAACAAAGTATTTATATCACAGCTAACAGTCCAGCTGGTAGCCTGCATGCCATCTGAGACAGCCACAGCATTCACTAGCATCAATCTTGCTTCTTTTTTTTGATGATGGGCTCTACATTTGCTTTCACTAAGTCTCCGGCTTTGTCCCTTATTTTCTATCACTTTAAAATAATTGTCAGTAGCATGATATAAACTGCAGAGTTTTTTGTCCTCCTTCTGCCTTCCTAGTCTTCCTGCATTTAAAGACATGCTGGAATCAAGACAACTGCCTAGGCTGAAGGAGGGGATTGAACAGAAGGTACTTGAGAGATGCCAGAATGATAAATTGAAGGTGTTTGATGCACTGTGGCTGATGTACTAAATGGGACATGAGGGATTGCTCTATGGGAATGCTTTGAGAAGTGAAGTATGTCTTATTTGGGTTCTAAAAACTTTTATAAGATGTTCTTCATATGTGCTCACATTCTTTGTGGCTTCATCAAAGCAAAATCTAGCCTCTGTTCAAACAGGCAGTTTTTCTTTCCTTCCTTCCTTCCTTCCTTCCTTCCTTCCTTCCTTCCTTCCTTCCTTCCTTTTCATCTGAGACTTTCTGTTTGTCTTTTCTAAAATGACATAAATCCTTCCCTCATCAGCCCAGTACACGCAGCATATTTGGAGGCAGCTTATATAAACAAAATGAAATTGAGTTTATTACCAGTAACACATAGTGGTATCGTTTTGCACCTAAGAAGTCCAACAGAAAAAATTCCCCTTTAGCTTCAGGCTACTGCATTGCCCATCAGAGAGTTCAGAAACCGTGATTCAAATGGTTTTGAAGAAGATTTTTAGGCTTACTTAAAAGTAATCAAATATATTTAAAATAATAAATTGTTATGTTTTTATGTCTTTCTATTTTTTCAGTCTTCACATTTGGCCCCCTTAATATAAAAATATGGTGGTTTTTATGGGCAAAGGATGAGATACACAATCCCTTTAGCAAAAGAAACAAACCAAAACATTACTTTTCACAGGACACACAGCTAAATAGTGTGAATTATCAGCACGAAACAAGGTGAAAAGGCACAGAAGAAGCTCATTCCCATTTTAGGAAAACACCAATGCTCCCTTTTTTTCCAAATTCTGCTACAGAATATAAGGTATCAAAAATAAAAAGACATCTGCTCTCAGAACACTTGATCATGCTTTCCATGTTGGCAGGACACTGTGAGCTCACTCCTACATGCCATAAGGCAGCCAAAGAAGGCATCACTGTGCAGGAGGAGAGACGAGGTGAGCTCATCAGGGACACGCTCTCAATACAACTGTGCATCATGATTTCTCTAGAGAGCAAGGCAGAAAATGAAACCCTGCTTCCTCCAAGGGAGCAGATGCAAGGAGCACAGAAGCAATGCTGTTTGACATCTCTAGAGTGAGTCCCAAGTAAGCAAGATGCTGGATACAGAAAGCAGGTGTGATTACTCACATCACTCACACAGAGATGTAACATCTCTGCAACATCTGTCCATATAAATATCTAAGAACTTGGTAGAACTTACATCACCATGATGCATAGAAGTCCCAGAGTTACTGTTCCAACAACATAAAGCCACAGTCCAGCAGCTAAGGGAATTTTTGATTTTATTTCTTCTCCCCTTTTTGCACTCTCCTATTTGTTGGTGGTGGTGGTGGTATTGACGTAAACTTCACTGAACACAGGAGTTTATACATTTTATTTACAGAATGCCAAAGTCTCATCTTCACTGGAAAGCAAGCCAGTCACAGAGAAATTTTCCTCTTCTGCTCTCAGGCCATTGCTTTCAAGTCTGACAGTTTCCTAAGACTTCCTGTAAAATAGTACAGAAACTACACACCATATTGCTTGATCCCTAATTTCACCTTTGCTTAGTGCTTATTTCTTCATCTATGTATTACTGCTCTTGCAAACTATTTGGCAAAACATATTTCACTCAACTGGGAAAAACAGCACTTAAAGAGCTGAAAGGTAAAGAAGACCCTTGTCTGCACATGCTCTGAGCTTTGGTTTCTCTGGACTAAAATTATTCTGAATAAATTTCCTGCAAATCAGCAGCACTTGGTTTTGGCCAGACCAAAACCTTCTGCACCATAATCTTTCCCTTTATAGTAGCTCTTACTCTCAGATACGTTCACTTCAGCCTTGCAGAAAAGAGTGTTGGACTCCTGCAGTCTGTTCTTGACTATTAACTTTGATTATTAGACTTTTCTTGACTGTAAGATCTTTCTCTGAATGTGTTAATTTAACGTCTGCCTGCTTTCCCACAGAATAAGCCCACTGCAATTCCCTCTTCTTTTGTCCTCTCTAATTTTGATTAACTTTTTTTTTTTCTTTCTTCTACTTCTTCAGTGTATTTGTGAATTCAGTAATTCAGTCCATGTCCTCTGTCAGCACAACCCCAAATCCTGGTGCCAGACTATTCTGTGCCTTTCACATGCTCTTCAGCCCTCACAGACGGCTAAGTAGATACCACATAGTGCCTTCCCTGACTGCACTCCCTCTCTTCCGTAATATTATTTTTTCTATTCAGTTTAGGAAATTATTTTGCCCTTCTTTGTCTAAAGAGAATTTCTGGCAGGCATCAGCATACATAAAGTTTATGCTCCTCCCTAAACTTGACATTTTGTTGTATTCTGCTTGTCCAAACTGACCTTCCTTTATGACCAGGTGACCCTAACCATGGGTGAGGGAAAGGCTGTGCTTGTTGGACTTCAACTACCTGGACTTCAGTAAAGCCTTTGACAGCACTTTCCCAGAGCATTCTCCTGGAGAAGCTGGCAGCCCACGGCCTGAGCAGGTGCATTCATTGCTGGGTTAAAATCTGGCTCTGAGGCCGGGCCCAGAGAGTGGTGGTGGGTGCAGTTGCATCCAGCTGGTCACCGGTGGGGGTCCCCAGGGCTCCCTGCTGGGGCCAGCCCTGTGTGAAAACTTTATCAATGCTCTGGATGGGGGGATCGAGGGCACCCTCAGTCAGTTTGCAGGAGACACCAAGCTGGCTGGGAGTGTTGGTGTGCTGGAGGGCAGGAAGGCTCTGCAGAGGGATCTCGACAGGCTGGATCCATGGGCTGAGGCCAATTGTGTGAGGTTCAATAAGGCCAAGTGCCAGGTTCTGCTTGTCAGTCAGAACAGCCCCAGGCAGCACCACAGGCTGGGGGCAGAGTGGCTGGGAAGCTGCTCAGAGGAAAAGGACCTGGGGGTGCTGGTGACAGCAGCTGAACATGAGCCAGCTGTGCTCAGGTGGCCAAGAAGGCCAATGGCACCTGGCCTGGATCAGCAACAGCGTGGCCAGCAGGACCAGGGCAGGGATTATCCTCCTGTACTCGGCACCATCCCTGGAAGTATTCCAGGAAAGACTGGGCATGGCACTCAGTGCTATGATTTAGCTGACAAAGTGGTAATTGGTCAAAGGTTGGAATCAGTGATCTTGGAAGACTTTTTCGACCTTAAAGATTTTATTGTTCTATGATTCTATGATCTGCTGGTTTGAGAAGGTTTTGTTCATATTCTCCTTCTGGCTTGTGGTTAGAAAAAAAATGCCCATTTAAATTTATTTCCTTTTCTTGTGTCCTCACTTAGAGAAATGAATCAGTACAACTTCCTCCTTACCCTCTTCTGTTCTGTATAGCTTGTACACCTCATGCTGTCTTTCCAGTATTAAGTGCAGATTTAATACATTTCAAGGTTTGTTTTACTGCATTGCAATATACATTCCTTAGTAGAGCCTTATCCTCTGAACTACTTACCTGACCCACAAGCTCCTTGTACACTAGGTAAATTCAGATGTTTCTATCTTTCAGCTGTGTAAGGAGAACCCAACAGACTACTTGTGTTAAGCAAAACCTTGTTCTTCTTATCAGGTTTAGACATCCAGTGGAGGAGCCAACTCATCCATCATGAATCATTTACACCTGTACTTGTCACCAGCTCATGGTCATTCACGGTGCTTTGGTAACACATGTACGCAATATCAAAATGAGATCATCTCTCACATGTTTTTGCCATACATATGAAGTCCCTACCTGTGAAAAAAATAAGAAACATAGCTATTAGTTACAGTTGTAATTTTGCAAAACTGAACAGAGGAATTAGCACTAGGCCAACAATCAGACCCAGATCTTCTCGAGTTGTCTCTGAAAGGAATATTTTGCTGAAATCCCCAAAGTCAAAGCTCAGCAACACAAATAAATACTGTAGCAGATCCTGACAGGAAGACGTTCAGCCCAATCTTTTCCAGATGGCAGTGATGGATGGCTGTGTGCTTCTATTTATTTGGTTTCCCAGGCAATGGTGTTCTGCTTTCACTGGCATCACTTGAAGTGCTTTGGCTTACAGACCAGCACAACAGGCGTGTGCACTGCCAGACAGGTATTCTGGTGGGCTTACTCATTGCTTGGATGTCATGGCTGCAAAAAAGAAACTAGATATTACCACCTTGCTGGGATTATCTTTTCCAGAAACTGCATGTTTAAATTTGGGACAAACTCACGGCACCGAACTCAAGAAGGCCTCAGGTAAAGCAGAGCCCAGTCATATGTAACTTGCTGATTGCTGAGATATGCCAGTTCTGAAAATAATACAGTGTCCCAAAGCAGGGAGAGAGGCAGAGGAAAGACATCCAAATCCCAAACCACATTGACTGAAAATGTGGCTGTCACTATTGTTCTGTTCTGTAAAACACATGGTACTTTACATAGGGCTATAAAACAAACGTCCATAGATCAGGGACTTGTAGAATAATGTGTGGGAAAAAGTGGAGGTGGGATACAAAGGTTTCTGAATCCAGGCCATTCATTTTGTTTGGACATGCTTGAATAGTGAACCAAAGTTATTAGCAACAAACACATGTTTGGTGGCCTAGGTAAAATGATCCATTGCTTCCAGATGATGTTAATTTTGCAGGCATCCATACCAGGGAATAACATGAGCAGTGCTTGCTGCAGGGGTACGTGTTGCGTGGTGCTAGCACGTTGTAAGCAACTGGGGGAAGAGGCTGTGCTCTCATGTGTTCATATAACACCAAACAAGGCAGGGCCATATTAGTGACTTGGGCTTTTGACACTAGTCCTAACACAGCAATGGATAAATGCAAATTTTTGATACAAGAACTTCCTAGGGAAATCAGGTGACAATTGCAATGTGGAGCCACCCAGCACTGAATGCCTAATGGGAACAAAACCAAAGAAATGCCTGCTCTTCCCATGGTCTCAACTCACAAACCTACTTAGGCAGGCATTGTAAGGAAAGCAATACAACCATTTTGATAAAACCTCCTTCCAAATAAAGCATGCACAATAACATCAGTCAGTGGACATATTAGGGGAAGGTTTCTTTAAAAAAAAAGCTTTATCTGGAATCCAAAGACAGCAGGAAGTGAATGAAATTGGTTGAGGCTGTGGGGATGTGGTCATGCTTCTCTGTGTAGATGAACAGATGGGCAGCAGAATTTGGTATGTGCTGGTTTGGACAGCTGGGACTCAGGGAAGCCATAGAAATGGAATGATAAGAGTATGAGAAAATGAAGGCAAACCAGGGATTTCAGCAGAGGCTGGGTTGTAACACCACTGTGCACGAGCATGAGTCTTGCAAAAAGCAGGCAGTGCCTACTAGATTAGGGAGTTCCCTACCGGGTTGAACTGTATGATTCAACTAACAAAAAAATGAAATTATGAAAACACTGCTAGCCATTGCCATGGCAGATTGTTGCAAATTAGAAATAATCTAACGTACTTGGGTTTTTATGCTGCCTACATTAATTAGGCTCTCCTGTGGATGCACACTATGGTTCAACCCTTAGTACACAAACATATGACACATTTTCTTTAAAGGCTTCCTAAAAAATCAGAAACACAAAAATATGGCACACCAGTGGCAATTTATGGCAGACAACAGGACACAGATCCTGTTATTTTTCAAACAACACGGATTTATGTTGTTTTATCAAATAGAGAGAAATATTCTATTGTCAATGTCTTTAATCCTACATATAAAGATTAAACCCCCTTACAGTATTGTTCATAGGTAAGTGAATTAAAAAAAATTAATGATTCTCCATCAGAGCCTGGAAAGGAATGATGGCCCTTCTTTTTCCTCCCAATGTGGTTCTTTTAACCAATCTTACTATGTGTCTCTGTCCTGCTTCTTTCTCACCTTGGTCCTGCTCTCCTCATCCAGTTTCCTGTCTCAGAAAAATTACCTTGGTCCCACAGCATAAAGGAGTAAAACTTAGCCTCAGCCTTTCCACCAGCTTCTTCTGAGTCCCTCTCCCACCCTCCCACTGCCACATGCCAAATCACAATCTCCTGTCCAGGTACACACAGTCCCTGCCAGAGCTCCAGCCCAGCAGCACTGTCCAAGGAGACACCATAGAGCTAAGGAAAGTGAGGATTTCTGAAAGGATTGTGGCAGTAGTTTATTTTATACATACTCTTGGCAATAAATTCATTGCTTGCACACAATATGCTGCTGAATTCCAGATCATTATTTTCCTAGCCACTCAGCACCAACAGCTGCAGTTGGCCTGAAGATGAGGAGTGAGGAGAAGACACAAGCAGCAGCAAGATCCCAGTTATTTGCTAAGCATGACATTTTCATACAATAAAACAACTGAAAAAGCATAGGCAAGCCTCTTTGTTTATGATGAGAATTTGAAAAATGATCCCAGTGAATTTAATCCACCCTTCCTGTAATTAGGAATATAAACTATCTCAGCTTATAGAATTGTGCTCAAAGCCCACCACAAAGGACAATAAGCAACCCACAGGTCAAAGAAGCAGGTGAGAAGGTAGACATAGATTTTATGGCTAAAGGAGAAAAATAGGAGGTTATTTTCACTTCCAGTGAAATACAAGGCACAGAAATCGTATATAAAACTTCTCTGAGCTGGAGGACATCTCACAGGCAAACTGCCAGCCATAATGTAAATTTATTTAGTCACTTCAAGGAAAGAGGAATACACTGCATTTGCTGATGTTTTTTTCCCAGCAACTCTTTGGCCTCACCATGTGTCCAAACTTGATTTTCTGTTTGAGTTTGTTTATGTCACAATGTGTAAACTTGCAGACTCCTGGTGACTTCTGCCTTTGCCCAAGCTGTTCAATCAAAATCTTCTGTCTGTAAGGTTACCTACAGGCCATCATTGAGTTGCTTTCTCATCGCGAAGACTCTCTTTGTGGGTCATATCTGCAGTAGTTTCCAAACTCTCATTATTTTTTCATCACCTTTTTGAAGTGTGGACAGCAGAACCAGGCACAGATCTTGTGCCAGATACATATGACCAGTGCCGCTTGCAGAGAACATTTGATCCCTTTATTCAGTGTTGTCTGCTTATATACCCAGTGATTACCCAGCCATCACTCACTGGGCTCACTCAGCCATAGCCCTGCACCAAAAGGTCATATTCAGTCATTTGCCACAAGCTGGACTTTCAGAGTTACTGCCTCCCAGTTAGGCTTCAG
The DNA here is from genome assembly GCA_013400585.1 of Chloropsis cyanopogon. Classification (NCBI taxonomy): domain Eukaryota; kingdom Metazoa; phylum Chordata; class Aves; order Passeriformes; family Irenidae; genus Chloropsis; species Chloropsis cyanopogon. The sequence continues at coordinate 5,273 of WEZZ01010977.1, read as the reverse complement.
CAGCAGCAATACCTACTTCCTTTGTCCTGCTAGTATATAGCATTCCATTCACTTCAAAAAGGTAGAAAAAATAATTACTTTCTTCCATCAGGGTGAGGCAGTCTGTGTCTGCCTCACACAGAATTTCACAGTAAGACAACTCACCCCTACAGCACAGCACTAACTGTGGGAGGTAACAGAACCAACCAGTTCCTTTTCAAATCATGTATCTGAGTTGCATTTCGTGCTAAGGAATATCCTTTGTGTGACAGCTTAATAAGAATTCTTCAGGATGTACCATTTACATCCTGAGAGGGAGGGAAATAGGACATGAAACTAAAAGGAAGAAACCGAATGATGAAGAGTCTAGGAGGGATCCCAATACAAGTTATTTCTAGATACAGAATCCCACTTGAGAGCTCAGCTACACACAGAGAAAAACAAATTGACCACATACCACTCAGCCATGCTGTTCATTTACTACGTGTTATGTTTGCTATGGAAATTGTATTTATTCACCTGACTTTTGGCTGGCTAGAGATACAGCACTTTTCACCACCTAAGGATTTCCACTTGTATTTACATTCCAGCTGCGGACTGTGAAATTTCACTCAGAGCTCACCACAAAGGGCATGCTCTATCAAAACAAGAGCAACAGCATAAAGAGACTGCCCCCCAAATACCCTATTTAACCTTAGGGTAAGGTGATGCAATTCATCTGAACACAGTATGCTACCAGCTAATTAAGCTGGTTAAGGCCGGCATTGGGTTTGACTGTCCATTCTCAGGATATCTGAACAGACATTTAGACACTGGCTGAAAATATACTGGAATTCTATGACTGATGTTCTATTACTTCTGCCAATACACTGTAGAAAAAACAACTTTATTTCATTCAACCAGAGACATTCAAAGGGGAAAATACACAGAAAAGCCAAATCCCTAGAGACTGAAATCACAAGTTCCAGGAATGCAGAATGAAGATCTATTTCAGAATTTATTGGACCAGAGAGGAGGAACTCAAATTTGCATACATTTTGTGTAAAGGGATATAAACTTGGGGAACTCTCTGCTGCTGACACTCTCAGCGGGAGCTGAATACTCTTTCTGGCTGAAGTCCACACTGATTTACAGTGCTCAGCATCCTATCAAGACAGAAACATGCTATTCTTATTATGTTGCATTCTTTCTTTCCACTCAGTTGTGGAGTATTGTTTCCAACACCATGTAGTCCGGCGCTAGGAAAGATGGCAATCACTAAGAGTTGCAATTATACCAATTTTATAGTAGGACTCTTTGCTGAAGACACAGTCTCCTGAACAGAGCTGTGGATTTCAGTTTTACCTATGTAAAGACCAATAACTTGAGATGAGCTTTCTCCATTTTGATTTCTCCTACCGACAGGATTCCATTTCAGATAAACAATCAAACATTTGGTGGGCCAAAATGCAAGTCAACATTACTCCTACTGACTCCAAGTGACTGGTTCTGCACATTTAGCAGATATGGCACTTGTCCAGTGCAGATGAAAACAAGATATAAGTCCCTTCTCCAATTAATCATCATAAAAAGTGGCATTTGCCACAGGAACTGTTGGATTTCCAGAAAAGACTCAACAGATCTTCAGACTAAGTTCTTACTGGGAATATGTGAGATAAGGACTGCAAGTGTGGATCAGGTACTGTGGGACTTTTGACAACTTCCACAATGCAGCTAAATCACTTGGCCTACAGGTCTTTTGGAGAAGTTGAAGATACAATTCTCTCCTTTGCAGAAGAAGTCTCTTTTGGAGACCTGTTCTCAGCTGAGTATTTCTGTTAATATAATATAATTTAATATTGCCCCAAACTGAAAGCACAGCATCTGTTTTCCATTAAGAGATCATGCCCTTGACACCCTTTCACACCAAATGAGACTAATAGACTAAGAAAAAATTCGATGAATACACACTTGCCATGTTCCCTGGAAATGCATTGAATCTTGCAGTTAAAGCTCATCTGTGAACTCCTGCAAGCTCTAGAGCTCACATTAGCTCTAGACCATAATCAATTTAGATAGAAAATGTTTTTTCATATGGGATAGTTGAACAGAATTCAGCCACATAGAAAGGATACTTACAGAGCATTTTGTACTGAGGAAAATTTCATCTAAATAATGGACCATATTTCTAACTATTTCTACAGTATTTTCAGTTTAAAGCTGTCAGTGCCCTGACTGCACTAACTGGCTTTAGTTTCTCTGACCAGCCTTACACCTGGAACTCTCCCACACACCCTGACCATGGGCCCAGGAGGTTCTTATGAGTTCAGCCCTGAGCTAACTACAGCCCTTGCCTGACCTTTGTTGTAGGGCTACTAGTCTCCAGAGAAACCACAGCCTTGCCTGTGCCTGATCTTGAACCCCATGTTTTGGGTGTTTTCATGGACCTGTCTTGTCACTACAGACCTTCCCCACAATCACTGGACTCTGTTCCATGGATTGACTTCCTGTCTTGACCTTGCACTTGCTTCATCACCACAAGATTGCCTGATGATCTGGTTGCAGCTGACCCTGGTGTACTCTGCTTACATCATTTAGGTATAGTGGAAGTAAACCTAGCCTGGTAAACCTGCTGCCCTGCCAGGCAGGTTGCTGTTGTTGGCTTCCAGGTTCCCAGCCCTTAGGAAGCAGCTGGCCCTTTGTGATGGTTTAATTCCAGCCAGAATCAAGCCCCACATAGCTGCTTGCTCACTCCCCCACCAGCAGGACTGGGGAGAGAATCGGAAGGGTAAAAGTGAGAAAACACATGGGTTGAGATAAAGACAGTTAAATAGGCAAAGCAAAAGCTGCACACACAAACAGAACAAAGCAAGGACTTGATTCATTGTTTCCCAAGGGCAGGCAGGTGTTCAGCCATCTCCTGGAGGTGACTTGGCAAGACAAATGTCATCACTCCAAACATCCCCCATTTCTCTTTCATCCCCCTACTTTACATACTGAGCATGATGTCATATTGTCTGGAATATCCCTTTGGTCAGTTTGGGTGACCTGTCCTGGCTGTGTTTCCTCACCATTTGCCACGCAGCCCCAACTTCCTTGCAAGCATGGCAGTATGAAAAGCAGAACGAGCCTTGGTGCTGTGCAAGCCCTGCTTAGCAATAACAAAAATGTTTCTATATTATCAACCTTTGTTCAGCACAAAACCAAAACACAGCCCCATACCAGTCACTATGAAGGAAATTAACTCTACCCCAACCAAAACCAGTATGACCTCCTGTCCTCCCACTTAGCTACTAAGAAGAGAACTCTTCAAGAATGTGTTTTCCAATTTTTAGGTAAATTAATCCAACTTTGACTACACAGACTGTTGAAAGACCCTTCATTGTAGGGGCATACATTTACTACATGTTCCACTTCAACCTTCATCTCTCAGTCAGGGTCTTGCAGTCTAAGCCATGGGAAATGCCAGTGTAGCTCTTTGTCAGGACATTCTTTCTTTGTGGTGATAAACACTGTAACACTTAAATATTACATACATCGGACCTCGCAGCAGGTCCAAAGGAGGGCCACAAAGACAGTCAAAAAGTTGGAACACCTCTACTAAGGAAAAAGGCTGAGAGAGCTGGGGTTGTTCCGCCTCAAGAAGAGAAGGCTGTGGGTGACCTTATAGCACCTTCCAGAACCTAAAAGGAGCCTATAAGAAAGATGGGGCTGAATTTTTAAGTACGGCCTGCAGATTAGGACAAGGGGTAATGGTTTTAAGCTGAAAGAGAGTCAATTTAGACTAGCTATAATAAAGAAAATATTTACAATTAAGGTGGTGAAACACTGGAACTGGTTGCCCAGAGTGGTGGTGGGTGCCCTATCCCTGGAAACATTCAAGATCAAGTCGGGCAGGACTGAGCAACCTGATCCAGTGGGAGGTGTCCCTGCTCTTTGCAGGGAGGTTGGAACTAAATGACCTTTAGAGGTCCCTTCCAACCCAAACCCAAACTACTCTATGATTCTAAGACCAGCATCAAACAGATTCACAGAACAGTGGAGTAGGCACAAGAGGGTATGTATATGAATATATCCATATACATAGGAATGCTCAATGGCCCAGCCAAAATCACACAGTCCTGCTGTGGAAATGTTGACATCCAAGACCAAATACAGTTCTGGCACACTGTGTAGAGTACTGCTGCCATATAGCTGCAAACAACAGCAATGAGATACACAGCAATAAATCACAGTTTATGTGGTAAGGCAACACCAAAAGCTTCTTTCAGCTCAGTCACATCTATGCTGCTACTAGCTGGAGCGCTGTGTCTGAGACATCCAAGGATCTGGGTTTTCAGGAAATACAAAATTACATTGACAAATTACTCTGCCCACTAACACTTAGGCCACATGACAATAGTGCTACATAACAAACAACTCCCAATTAAGTATTGTAATACAAAATGGGAAATCCTATGCTTCCCTAAAAAAATTAGTTACAGCATAAATGAGGCTATGCATTAGTCTGCTCACATCAGTGGAAATACAGAGTAATCTCAGTGACTTCAACAGAGCTCCAAAGGATAGACACACCAGCACAGGTGATGTCAGAAACTGGTTAATTGTCCTTTCCATCATTTTGACTGTTAAGTCTCTGTTCAGAACACAAAATTATCAAACTGACAGAAAAGTCTTTTGAGTGCTTTTGCTGCTTAGAGAGTAAATTAAAATGCTTCCTGAGGAAGGAAGGCTTATAAAGACATGTGGGCTGTCAAAGGTGAAAATAGAAGACTGGGATGTTCTTTTGCTTAGAATTTCCTTTGTGTTCTCTCTCTTCTCACAATGTTGCTTGAACAGGTTAGACAGTTTCAACTATATCTGACACAAGTGACAATATTTCACAGATATTGACTCCAGATAGCCAACATGACAGTCACTACCTGTAGAGGAAAGGCCTTACAAGTGCTTCCCTGCTGATGGAGACATGGCAAGGCAAGATTATCTCTTCACTGACCCCAGAGAATCCATTCAGGAAGCCACTCTTGAAGGTAATTAGAGAAACAGGTTCAGTCCTTTGATGTCATTATTAGACATCAAAATTTTGGTGGATGCCACATGAATACAAGTTGCCATCCATGTTCCCTTAGTTTCATAATTAATTGACTTATTTGTCTTCTATTTTGCTTAGCGATAGTCAGACTATATTCTTCTGTAATCACTGACTCATGATAGATTTCAGCAAGGGATTAGCCAATTCAGATAAAAGGTCTGCAAACTAGAACTGTGCAAATAATAGTCTTTGATTAAACAAGGTCCAGATTTTTAGATACCTG
>WEZZ01010976.1:42906-54771 GCA_013400585.1 Chloropsis cyanopogon | reverse complement strand
GTACTTCTCTAATGATTCTGATTAGAAAGGGGGCTGTGTTTTATTTTTTGCTGAATATAGAAGCCAAAAAATTGAGATAGTAGATCTGTCATTACTACACTGTATCATTACCTCAGTTTGTGATGGTTTGTTTTGTTTTTGTGGTTTTTTAATCTCCACATCTGGCTAAAACCTTTACTCAAAATCAGTATAATTTTTTCAAATGTGACTACATAACAATTTCCATGTTTGGTATCAACATCTTTACTAAGCAATTCTTTTTAGGCTTTCCGTTTTCTGCCAGTTGAACTTTGGACCCTTACCAATATATTTTGGACAGATGCAAACCTAAGACCGCTCTTGGCTTGCTTTTTGGTTGAAATTCCAAACCTCCTCCAACATTCAAGTCCCCAAACTCTTAAGTCTAATGAACTTCACTGACTAATTCTTTTGAATTTTCAGATTTCTCCCTCTTAATGTAATAAAACCTTTAATATTGGACTGGTGTAGTTTTCTGGTCAACATAAATGAAAGCAATATATGATTACAATATTTAATGCTCTTCCTAAGACAGCTTTTGTTGTAATATCATTATTACTAACAGCACTAAATCTAAGTAAACATTCCCAGTTTTCATTGGTAGCATTTTATCTGTAATACGCATCTAGGAAGTTTAAGGCACCTTATAATACACTAAAATTTCTCCTGCTTCTAAAACTATCACAGCTGTCTTCTGCACGTAGTCTGAGCTATGGCACCAGAAGACTCCCACCAGAATCTCAGGAGAGAGGTCCTCTCCAAAGTGATTTTAAAGAAGCATCTGTTTTATCTATGCAGGTTTGTCCTTAGCATTAAATGCTTAGTCCCCGTGGCAAGTATAAATTCAAAAACCCTATTTTTAGAGTCAATTTCAAGCATTTCCTTGATCCCAAAGTTAGGCTCCCTGGTGTATATTTCCCATGGTTTCCCAATTTATATTTTTAAGCAGAAAAGAATATCACCCTGCAGTGTACAGCAACCACTGTGCAAAAATAAATCTATTCAATATTCTGAAGTCACTTATTGTGTAGACATAAAAACAGAAAGAGTATGTACAGTTTAAGACAGAAATAGTTTGTATAAAGCTTCATCAAATTTGTTCTCTTCCAGGATTTTTTTTCTTCCTGAACATGTTGTCCTCATCAGAAACTGCCTTACTCTATAAGTTGTCTTCTTTTTTTGCTAGACAATCCTAACAGTTCTAAGAGAAAAAATTTCTCTTTTCTTTTACAGAGTAAGAGAAAAGACAAACAACTTAAATTTCTTTCTCTTCTAACTATTCTCTACTCCGTTATGAATAATTAGCAATCTTCTACAAACTTTCCCATGACGAGATTCTGCATTTCAAATAATGAAATTTCATGTTAGCCCCCTTCTTTCTTTAATAATTTTTAAGGCCCTAGAAGATTTTCTTTCAAAAGAAAAAAAAAACCAAAACCAAAAAAAACCTCCACCCCAGGGTTACAATTCCTCTACAAGAAAATTTTAAAAAGCCCTGACTGAAGAATAAAAGAAGCCAAATCAGAGCTCCATGACCTACCACCTACGAGTGTTCAATTCCATGGCAACATGAGACCTCCTAAAGATTACCCAGCCTTATATTGCTTTATGCATATTATTAGCATCCAGTTCTCCTGCAGAGAACCATGCTCAGAAAAAAGTTTCTTCGAAGGTGAGTGTTCACAGAAGCAACCTGAGCTGTCAGGTAAGGCTTTTGAGGTTTTCCATGGGAAATTTCTGTAGGTTGCATTTTGAAAATAAGAGCACCCAAGCACTCCGGCAGCACACATTGCGAGCCATCAGTTTTGCAGCACAGCTATTATTCAGAAGTCTTCTACTGCCCTTTATAACTGATATACTTGTGTCTGTATACACACCATCTCATTGAAAATGTATGACTATATAAATATGAATATCTATAACTGCTTTACTCCACTTTTATCACTTTGAAATATTTTCCAGGTTGTGTTTGATTCTCTCTCAGTGGCTGTTCTGAAGTTTATGTTTGATATTACTTTAAAAGAAGTCTTTTAATGAGTATTAAGGATGAAGATGTCTCCCTCATATGCCTTCAGAATGTTTTTGTTTTCTAAAAGCTAGATAACTCTAGATTTTGAATAATTATGCTCTTTTCAAAATATTTTGCCAGTATAAAAGTATCTGGACAGCTCTGGCACTAAAAAAAGTGTGGACATACTTACTCAAGACATGACAAAATTCCAGGTGTAGGGCCTCTAGGTACAATGAAAAGTAGATTCAGTCCAATTGCAGTGGTCAATTTAGCAAGTCAGTCCCATTTTACTGCTGGTGAGTCTAATCTCCATACAAAATCTCTGGTACAACCATGTCACCCAACAAACAGGCACATCCAGGGCACATCCTAAGACACTTCAGCACTTGGCACAGTTTGCTCAAGTTCTCAGACTTAATGCCACAAGAACTATTCATCTCAAAACTGTCATACAAACTTTTAATGGGACTGTGTTGCTCACCCAAAGGATCTCCTGCAACAGAACACTGTTTCAGAAATTTATCATATTCTAATAGTTTCCAGCATTATAAAGTATCTTCAAACTGTGAAAAGTACAAATGTACTTGCCAAGATTACCAACACTGTACGCTACATTTTATCTGACTAATTAACAAAGACAAACACCTGGAAAAGGCAACTTCTAAACACCTCTGATGTGAAACTTCTCTATCATCTTCACTAGACTACTCAACAAACTTGGTGGAGGAGGTTATAATATACAGCTACTATCTTCTACTTCCATCATCACTAGAACTGGAAAAGTAAAACAAAGCATCTCTCCTAAAAAGAACTGAAAGTAACCTGCTATTTTGGAAGCTACCATCTTCTGAGGATCAGACTGAACGCACAAGCTCCAAACTGAACTTGTGATCTCAAATGGAATATTATACAAACTGGAATATCATCAAAGGCTGCAAAATAAAGCAACTTCCATGGCAAAACAATAGATATGAGACAGTCAAAGTAAGAGCTTGAGTCCAAAGATTTACCCTGTTGTGTGCATCAAATTTCTGTGCTTATCCCCCAGAACTGAAAATTTGTTTAGAAAAGTGGTCATAAACACTGGAATTGCGCTTTCTGCATTTGGATATACAACTGAGATGTTCACAGTTTGGGAAAATAGCTCAAAATGTTCTGTAAGAAAAATGTTCTCCTGGACCACCTGGTTAATCTAAATACTCAAGAGATTATAAGAAAAAAATTAAAATGAATGAGCAAAAATATCAAGCTATAGAAAATCAATAAATATTCAGTCTACCCTCTTATCTACTATTTAATAACACTAGCAGTTTGATTAAATTCCCTTGTACATTAGATAATGGTATTGATGATGCTTAATTTATCTTTTTTTTTTAAATAAGCCGAAGTTTTATAAATTCCCAACATAAATACAATTTATTACTATGTAAATATTATTGAGGAAATCCTTGATATTTTTGGGTGCAAAGTTTTTATCACTTTCCTATCCAAAATCAGCTTTACTGCTGAAAAAGGTTGAAGGAATATGCATACTCAAACCTCATTATGCAAATGAAACAAGAATTTCCACCAGTTCTAGTTTATTGGATAGCATTTCATTCATGCTATTTTTAACAGACATCTGGGGAAGCAAATACTGCAGAAAACATATTGCAGAACATTTGGTTCAATCAGCAGAATGAACTAGTATTAACCGCAGTTTTACTGTTTGGCCAGTTTCAATGGCTGTTTTGTAAGTTGTAAGTGACCACAATTTTTTCTGGCTATACATATAGGCAAATTCTTCACTGCAACATGGATGAAAAGTGATAACTATGTAAATATACATGTATGGCAAGGAATTAGGGAAAGAGACATGCATTTCAGTGTAAATCTGGACTGGAAAGCACGCATGTCACCTTCTTGAAAGCTCTAACATCCCTTTTTCATGTCTATATCTGCCAGTTGGGGGTGGGGAGAAGCAAAGATTTTATGATTGAAGTTGGCAAGCTTTCTCTGCTGGAGACGTTTAGGCAGAAAGGTGAGAATCAATGTCTCAAATAAGTACACCTGTGAGACACAGGGGAAAATATTGAAAGCAAATTTGCAGACAACATATAAAGAAGTGGGCTTTTGTAATCAAGAACATACCTATAAAAAAGGCATCTATTAAAAGAGAAATGCTGCATAGAATAAACCTGAAGTTCTGTGCATGCATTTTTCATGTGAGCAGCTCATTTGACTCAAGCGTTACTACAGATTTTATTTAATGAACGCCACATGACATTATATTAACAGCCACCTGACGATCACGCTAACAGCCTGTTCCGAGTACTTAACTGAAGATCAGCATCCTCCTTTTAAGAGTTTAACACAACAGAAATAAGTGAGTCACTCACACGCTGCCATACTGCCAAAGTACTTCCAGGCAGCCAGAGCCCAGCTGGGTGCACAGGCCTAGGGAGGGAGGCACTTCCAGCACAGCTGGACACAGGTGGTGTCAGTGAGGGGTTAGAGTTTTGGGGAAAGTTGCAGAATGTCCCACTACTGGATAAAAGAGAGACCCTGTTAACACACTTATTGTGAGGAAGGGAACGAGGGCAAGTACTGATGTGCCAAATGGGAGGGAGCTGAGGGTACTGTGCAACTGCCTACATCACTAAGCGAGGGTGGAGATGAAAATAGAGGTCCTGTAGCAGGAAGGTAAAGGGGGCATTGGATGCAAAGCCCTTGGAAAAACAACTTCTTTCCTTCTTCCCTTTCTGAACCCTTAGTCTAAGTGGTAGATCCAGCCAGAGACTGGCCTCTCCTGCCCTAGTTTGTTTCTTCCTTGTACACAGAATATCTGTTTCCAAGGCCCAGCAGTTGTTGACGTTTGAAAATATCACACTGCAGTGGAACACTTTATATTTATGCCTCTGTTGAAAGCAAAGTTGTATCTCAAAGTCCCCAGAACCCACCATTACTTTCCAATTGCCAAAGCACGAGTTTTTGATGAGGGCAGAGTAAGTCAGCCAGCATGCTCTCCACTCCTAATCCAGCCAAAAGCTGCTTAACTCATCAGTCTCTGTCCTATAAATCAGGGTAGATGAGGACTATAACCAATTTCCCCTTCCTGCCTCTTTTAGGAAGGACAGATTAATGAAGGCTGCAGGAACATGACAGCTATTAACAGGGATAAACACGACACCCCTGACCTTAAGCGCAGTTGCTGGATCAGATGCGTGCGCATGCCTCCATGCACACACGCACGTGCCTGCGGACACCACAGGACTCAGATTTTCCTGGCAAGTTGTCTGCTGCTGGCAAGATGAAGCAGTAACACTGCTGGCCCAGAGATGCTGAGCTGAGGACTAAGACAGGCCAGCAAAGTCAAAGTGAAATTAGGTTTCAGAGTTCCAGTCCTAATTTTCCCCTAAAACAGAGTCATTCTCCTCATTGTTTCCGTAACAGTGATATGTACTTTTGACAAGCAATCTGCAGTTGTTTTCACATCCAGACATTCTGTATTGGTTACACTCTGCTTGGAGGCAAAGACACTGGCTTCGGCCAGCTGAGATTGCAGCTTTTGTACTTGATACCTCAGTAAGTGATGAAGTCTGCCATACTCTCTTTGTGCAACTCTCAAGGTTCCAAAGCACTCAGAAAACATTAACAGAACATAAAAAATAAATTATTTAAAAAAAAATAGTAAGTCAGATACTGCCAGCCTCACAACTCTCTTCTTTTACAGTGCTAAGAAATACCTGTATAAGCAAAGGAGATGTTCTGAATTAGGGAAAATCTCATGAGTTACTTGCATTGCAAAACCCTATTTAGGTGCCTAAATAATAGCTGATTGCAAATATTTTTGTGAGAGTGGCCTTTAAACCTTAATCTTTGCCAACACACAGCTCAGGGCTATTGAAAGGCATCCTCTAACCTCTTCTATGAAAACTGAACAACCATCAGCTAAAGAAAACCTGGGATTTCTGGGAGAGTTTCCAAAACTGCAAACTAACACTGCCTGAAGCAGTCACTGCCATACTCTACAATGAGGAATTTTTCTTCTTACAAGCTGCTGTAATGTGTGCTTCATTCATCTAATGCCTTTGTGCTTACATATCCCATAAAACTTTTTATGAAAAGAGCATCACCACTGACACTTGACAAACAAGGAGTATTTACTTCTTAATTTTACAGTCACCCACATCTTTATGTCCCATGAGCAGCTCTCATAATGAAAGTGTGTGTGGCTATCATATCTATTGATCACGTCAGTTATGGAGATGATTTCTAGGAATTATGACGGGGAAGGTGCCTATTGTTTCTGCAGTTCATGCAATAAACAGTGTGTTTAGCATGAAAACCATCTGTACATCCAGGCAGGGAAGAAACTGCAATGTATAGTAAGGACTTCTTGTTTTTTTTCTCTTTGATGGATCCCTGATTAACTGACTTTTCTTAACTGATTGCCAAGGGGATATGCAATGCCTCTTCCTGAAAGACATAAAACAGAGAAGGGAGATGACATAAAGAAGGAACACACGCCCTCATTCAAGGGCAGGTTTAAGCCTGAAGTCAAAGCAAAGCTGACTTAATTGTTCAGCCTAAAGAAAAGAAAATTGATGAGTCCACAGATTTTTTCAAAGAAAAAGGAGTCATCTGTTTCCCATGGTCAAAGTAGATAAGAAATGTAGTAATGGATTTCATTTATAGCAAGGGATCTGGGGAAGACAGCTGAAAAACAGTAAGAAAATTTACCACTGGCATAGAATGTCTTGGGAGGATACAGATTCTTCCTCATCACAGGCTTTAGAGGGGCTTGTTAGCCAAGTATGCCAGAAATTACATGTGGAATGATAATCCACATGGGGATTAGATGGGGAGATTGAGACTTCTAGACTGTTTTTTTTCTAAATTTCTGATTCTATGGCTTTTAGAATGCGCTGTCCAAAGGCAAGACTAAACCAGGGGAGCAGGAGAAACATGGATGACTAGAAATAATGCAAAAAGATGAGATTTTAGACTTTTCCTTTCTGATAGGGTAGAATTAATCTCATCCTAAAAGCTTTTTAAGCAACTTAAAAAACAAAGTGTAGACAAGAACAGCAGATGCCTTTAAAGAAGCGAACCAGACATTTCTGGAGCATAATTCATACAAACTGTTCAAAACATCCACTTGAAACTGAGTCAACCAAACATCTACCATCTACTTCGCCAGTAAGTCTAAGTTTTATTTACTGGTAAAAATATCTACTGGGAATGGCTCAGTCTCAGGCAACTACCTACATGCAGCTACCTTGTGTTAGCTACAACGAATCCCAGTACAGATGACAGGTTTCCCAACCCCAAACTTTGCCTCTTGCTCACCTCTAGCATCAGGACTTCTGAACCCAGACCACAAAAACAATGGTATTCCTCTTCCTCCCTGAGAAGTAATTCCCAAAAGCCCAGAACCCTGATTATTTATATATTTATTCTCTCTACTTTTCTTTCCCACCTTCAAACTTTGCTTTTCTTTGCTCCTCCTGCAGCAACACCTTAACTGTTATTCTCATCATCTAGCTCAACCTGGAGGATACTGGAGGGATGTAGTGACAAACCAGAAGAGAGTTGCTTCGAGATGCTTTTCAGGGAAGCAGAGACAGGCTTTACAAGCCCTGCACAGTTGGACAGCACTTCCCAACACTTGTAATGTTCTTAGATTAACTGTGAGGAATGCACAGACACACAGCATGATCACACAAACTTCATTTGCCAAGCAAAACAAGTTAAAAGCTCCTTTTTAAAAAAAAATTGTTTTCTCTCCAACTCTTGCTCCTGCTCAGAGAAGGCTGACTAGATGCATATCAGTTGGTACATCAGCTATTATTGGCAAGCAACCTAAACAAGTTCTCTGATATCAAACCTCCTGAAAAAGAGAGAACAAAGTTGATATACGCTTCTCAAAGGAATTAGACATAGCCTGAAAGCTGATTTCCTGCCCTTTCTTCACTCCTGCAGTAAAAACCAGTCAATGTTCACTGAATCTTTACCTGATAGAAAAGTAAACACTACAACAAATAGCTGAAGTTGTGTTTTCAGCATAGATTTTAAGGATTTCTCTTTTTTTAAGATCAGTAAAGAATGGTTTTAAGCACCAAAGTTTCAGACAAAGATATTGCTTACTCAAAGACAACCAAAGACTAAGCAGAGTCAGGCTATGTCTGTACTTTGGCACTAGACCTCCAAAAACCAGCTACATATTTCAAAAATATTAGACAAATTAGACAAAACTTTAGACAAATCTGTTGTCAGCATTTCTTGCATCTTTGCTGGAAAAACTGCTGCAGGGTTCACTGTGAGGAGACACTGAGCAGCCACCAGTGTCATCTTTTAGATGAGAGTAACAAGTGAATCCAGGCTACACAGTCAACAATCTGGGTGTCCTCTCCTTAAAGACAAGGACCTCTATTCTGAGCAAAAAAGCCACCTGGGAAACTTCTTTGCTGTATAAAAGCTCCTTTTTACTTTTACTTTTTCACCACTGGTACCTTTTGCCTTAGAGTCAACTACAGCAATTTCATTACTGCAAAGTGCAGATCTGGTGCTCCGCACTTTGTGCTCTGCACGATTTTGATTTTTATTTCCATATTATAAGGTCCTCTAGAGGAACACAGAAGGTGTTGCTTTTGTCTGTGCCTGACACAAAAGGTCATTCCTGTGCCCAGTAGAAACCTCCTTTTTCAGAGTCATCCTTCAACTCACAGAGTAAGGTCTGTGCACGTTTCCGCCTTCTGCTCCTACACAGGCTAATGGAGCATTCGCCTGGATCTGGGTAAACCAAGAGGCCCTCCAGCTTCACAGGTTAGTCAGAAAAATACAGTTACACCATCATGAACTGTGAGAGTATAACTGCATCAAAACCATGATGAAGTGGTGAAGCTACACACAGGTACACACATAATGACTGTGAAGTGGTTACTACTGTAACGGAATCTTCTCTGACTGATTCTTCAGTCAAGTGTTCTTTCAGACCTTTGATAGTTTAAAAAAAATACTAGAGATTTTGATAACAATGGATTACAAAGATACCATGGACTGTAGAAAGAGTGCAATAAAACTTTTGCTGTGTCTTGTTCTACACAAAAATAAATCCAATGTTGTTTGCAGCTTTGGTTGGTTGGTTGTTTAAATGCACAAAGCCTATAGTTAGTTTTTTCTTATTTTTCCTTACAACTGTGATTCCCAACTCAGGCAAATTCTTTGTAACAATAAAGGTATCTGAAAACAAAACATGTATTTTCCTTACGGGATTACATACATTGATTTCATTATCATATTAGTCAGCCTCTGAAAAACAGAGGACTCCCTGAATTTTCTCAGATGACTTTGTCTGCATCTGCTGATTACATTTATCTTCCATATAGAATTGGGTCTATCTGTCTATATCACATTACTTGTGAATCATTAACTAAATCTCAATGGTAGATACTAGGAGCCTGAGAAATTGTGATAAAGAAGCAGAATAAATTCAAAGCCAAAACATGAAAGACCTTACAAAAAAAGGAATTCCACCAAACATGACTTTTCATACAGTATGTGAAATTCAGGCTGAAATCAAGTTTTATGCTGCAATAGGCAGACAGTTCTATTGTTGCTTCTAATTACCTTATTTTCAGTATTTTGAATTAAAATATTTCTTCTACTTCTGAAATCAATCCAGCTGATACTGCTTTAGTTTAATTAGCATAATGTGGAAATCTGCCCTTTACTCTCATTGTAAACATTTAAAAAATACATCTTACCACTTTCATCCAGTAAGAAATCATCCTGGTAACGGAACTTTTCTGGTCCACATGCAATAAAAATGTCATCATCGCCAAAAAAATCCTGAAGGCACATCACCTGCAAGCAAAAAGGAAAGGAAGGCATTGTATGAAATACCTCATCATCAGAATTCTAACAATAAATCCCTCTTGGTCTCCATCTGCATGAAAATTCTTCACTTTTAATGGAATCAACAGGGCTTCACCTCCAGATAAATTTCAAAGCTGTGCTCTGACCATCTGTTACAAGTGAGAAACACTTTTATGGACACTGCAGGGAAAGATAAGACAAAAAGCCTTAACTGTCAGATTTACTACATGATGCATCCATGGTATGAGGTAAACGCCTTCTGTTTGTGCACAAGGCACCATTCAGCAGTTAGCAGGTAATTAATTGGCTTTTCAGTTCACATCTCCATCATCTGGCTGCAATGAAACAAGGTTGCAGCTTTGTATGCAGAAAGAAATGCAGTTATTTCAGCAAAATCTCACTGACAGGGAATCAAACTCACATGGGTGAACTAAGCCTCTTTTGCAAGTCTCCTTCTATGCCAGAGTCAATGTGAAGTTCCCTTTGAAGGCACCAAGCTGAACAGTCAAGTCAGATGAGCTGGGAATAAATTCTTCTAGTACTGAGTAAAAAGATAATATCTTTCTACTCCCATATATGAACAGTCAGGATTACATTGGTGTGCTTTTATGTCCCTACAGGAGATTTCAGAGACTTTATTGCAGCCTTTCAGCATCTAAAGGGGGCTTGGAAGAAAGCTGGGGACGGGGTTATTAGTAGATCTTGTTGCAACAGGACAAGGGGTAATGGTTTTAAATTAAAAGAGGGCAGATATCCGGAAGAAGTTTTTTACAGTAAGGATAGTGAAACACTGGAACCAGTTGCCCAGAGAGGTGGTAGATGCTCCATCCTTGGAAACATTCAAAGTCAAGTTGGATGCAACTCTGAGCAACCTGATTTATTTAAAGATGCCCCCACTCATGGCAGAGATGTTGGAACTAGGTAAGCTTGAAGTCCCTTCCAACTAAATCATTCTATTCTATAATTTCCTTACAACAGCTTTTAGTTATTTTACAAGGCACTGCTTAACAATTCAATCTTTCCAATCATATGGAATCATATCAAACAAAGAATCAGTGACTTTTACCAAAAACTGACCTTAGATTTACTGATACAGCTTTGACAAATTTTAAAAACAAATTAGATGTCTATCCATCTTTTAAAAAACGCAATAAAAATACTGAATAAAGTCTGTTCTCATTTGACATTTACAAGAAGATTCTAAAAGAGTATGCTTGCTTAAATATTTTTATATCAAGTTTTGTAATTAAATAGTGCACTGATGTTTGAACAGGCTGATTTCACAAATAGAGTTTCAAGTCTACAGTCAGCAAAGCAACACATCAACAGTCTCTAAAAATTGACCAAACAGTTGAGAAGAGTCCAGCTCATCTAAACAAGCCCCCTCAGCAAAAGCATTTAAAGTCTACAAAAACACAAGTGAAAGAATTACCTAATGAGATTTTGCCAGATTTTGGCATAAAAAGTACCCCCATTGATCTGAAGTAACTGGTTTCTAGGGACTATAAAATTCATATCATCCTTTCCTGAAACATGTCGGAAGGCTTTGACATCTACACCAGTTATGAGCCTCTATAGCAGAAATGCCATAAAGAAGAAAAATAGAGGTACATGTCATGACTTGCTTGCAGACTGCTATTCATAATTAAAACAATTTTAAAGGTAGAAAGAAACATTGGCAAATAAAAAAAAAACCAGGAAACTGACAGAACAACAACTAGATGAAATAAATACCAAAAAAAGGACAAAGGTTCTTCATAAATTATCCTTTCCTTAAGCAACGCATGTACTTTTAAATTCAGATCCACCATAACCCTAATTCTATGACTATTGTCATCTTAACACTACCTGAACACCAACATCAACAATGCAAGTATTTGATAGAGCTTTTTACCATGTTCCTACTCAGTTTATGTTCTATCAGTGTATCAGCCTCAGCAACATTTAAATAAACTCATTTACTTCCCATCTTTCTT
>WEZZ01010976.1:0-42773 GCA_013400585.1 Chloropsis cyanopogon | reverse complement strand
TATTTTCTATCACTGTATCAGCCTCAGCAACGTTTAAATAAACTCATTTACTTCCCATCTTTCTTTTTTGTCCACAAGACATATCCTGCCTATCTTCCCACCCTATACTCCCACCAAACTTCAAACATCTCTTCCCTTCAGTCAAGTTCCCCTGAAATTGCCACCTCTCCCACTGCATGTACAAAACTACTAATTTGCAGAATAACATTAAAAATCCTGTGATTTCCTTTTTGCTTCCCAAGTTTGACACACTTCTTGGGAGTAATATCTTTTACATTTGTCTTTATACCAAGAAGAGTATTAGAATCAAGCCAGTAATAAGCAACTCTAGGCATAAAGTTGAGCTATTTTGACAACAAACATGAATACAAATTAAATTCACGTTTGAGACAAAAAAAAATTATGGATTTAATGAAACCTAAAAATGCTAGGCTCTGCCCAGCTAAGAGGGTTTCTTTCAAGCCTAAACAAGACATTAAAATTCAGGTAGTAACACTTAATCAGGCTCAACTACACGAATTTTTAAAGCATCTCAGGTTCAATCAGTGCAATTTAAATGCAAATGAGAAAGAAAATATGATTAACACACAAAAAATAATTTGTGCTTAGATATCTTGGGGTTTTATTAAACTTTACACTTACAATTTTAAGTGTTCTTACGCCTGCCTCTTTTCTCCTTGTCCTCAGTTTCATATTCTGTATGTAAAATTATAGCTTTTCTTGCCTCCTGAAATTTTAGTAATTTTGGAATTATAATTCTAGCTCTTAGAAAGGTTATAGCAAGATCACAGTTTCCTTTCAAATCCATCTTCTTCCAGAATAACTTCTCTTAAGGCTTCCAGTGCCTTTTTATATTACTATTGGAAGCTCTGAGATGTCCTTCACTGTCTTAATTTTCCATCCTTTCTGTCTCAGCATCCCTTGGCCCTCTCTGCAAGTTCACACTCCTCAGCAGTTAAATTAAAAGGCATCTGACACATACACAGCACCCCCTTCCAGGCTTTTTTGCAGAGAAATCTGCAAACACTTTCTATTCACACCCAGTCATCAGCTAAGCAACAGGACCTGTTTTCTATTACCCAATTTCACTTTTGGAGAACACAGCTCCTAAAAAGTTACGGTTTAGAAGATCAAGAATTTTTATAACCTAAGCTGGACCATACAAGTGTTTTAGAGGTCAGTGTGCTCTGTTGCATGTGATTAGCTTTAAAATTAGTCAGTTTTTAAAACAGCACACTACAAAAGCTTCCCTTGGACTTTCCCATTGTTTTCAAGGCACAGAATCCATCTTCTTTTTCACAAATAAGGTTTTATTTCTCACAGGATGGAAAACAAAGTCAATGCAGGAGCATTCAAATGTACACCTTAAATAAAAAGAAAATGAAAAATTACCGTCTGCCCCACACGTGGTATTAAATACTCTGTAACTCGTTTTAACAAAAACCTTTCTGGTAACGAGATGTTATTTAACATTAACAGTGTCCCTCTTACACTTTGTAAAGGAATGAATAAATAGCTGTAGCATTAGCAGAGGCCAGGGAGTGCTTGCATTGGTGGTAAGAAAGACGAATCAATCACTAGTACAGGCTTTGGCTATAGGCAAGCCACATAAATAAAACTGGCTGACCTGGCCACAACCACAAAAAAACAGAGGTAGAAGATTTTGTCATGCCAAAAGAGCAAGTTGTACTCAGTGAAGCCTGGATTCCACACAAATTATCATTGACCTAGTAAACAACTTAAGACACCCACATGCCCTTCCAGTGGGAAACACAGAAAGACCCCCAAATTNGCTGACCTGGCCACAACCACAAAAAAACAGAGGAGGCAGAAAATTTTGTCATGCCTAAAGAGCAAGTTGTACTCAGTGAAGCCTGGATTCCACACAAATTATCATTGACCTAGTAAACAACTTAAGACACCCACATGCCCTTCCAGTGGGAAACACAGAAAGACCCCCAAATTATTTTGTACCTCAGTAGCTGCTATGTGCTTTGAAGCTCTTTGGAGACGGTCTCATTGTTGTGGAGACCCTCCTTCTTATCTACACAAGACATCAGAAATGGTGCTTCACATGGCCCAAGAGCAGCAGCTTATAGAGCCAATACCTGTTACATTCTCTCACCACAAGTAAGAAAGGACAGTCAGAAGTGGTTTGGAGGAGGTGCAGAGAGAGAGAGAGAGAAATGAGAACACGGAGGGGAAAGAGGGAAAGGCAAGGGGAAGAGAGGGAGAGAAAGAGGGAGGGAATCAAGGAGGGAGGGAGGTAGAGAGTATTTGGATCAATCCTTTCATTAAAGGTACAAAATGAAAGTTACAAATGCAATCCTCTTTTATAACTGCTGTATTCTGGCAGTATTCAGGGACCTTTTACATTCACATTTTAAAACGCATCCACAAAGAAACCCCAGAATTAAAATCTTTGCATATATCAGTCACAGCAAATTGAATACTCTTCTATTCTTTTAGTTGACCACACATGAAGTTAATACTGAAACATTGATATTTTTAAATAAAAAATTGTCAGAAATCAGAATTTTCCACTGCATTCAGGAACAGTTCATACCACCAGCACATGATGCTGCAACCACTATGATTACTATCTCATTTCTTTGTTACAATTTCCACAGTGCTGGGTTCTTGGACAGAAAAGAAGAAGGGGGTGTTCTGTGTGTTTGTCTTGTTTTAATAACAACTTAATTTGACTTGAAGCTGAAAGCTGTTTTGGATGAGCAATGAGAAAACCTCAAGCTGGCATGTCCTCAGGCACCATGGCTGTTGGAGAGCTGGAAAGAAAAGTGAGGACAAAGAAATGAGGTGGTTAAACCAAAAGAGATGCAGAAGGCTCTAAGGAAAACTCACATGATAAGTAGGTATAGGGTTTTATGAAAAGCAAAAGAGAAGTGAAGCATGGCAAAAGGAAAATATGAGGCATTAAGGAAGAAGGAGACATGGGCTGCCAGCCAGGAGCACACACAGAGGGTGACAGAGAGGTAATTGAAGCAGGTGAGGAAGGAAGAGTCCAAAGGAGGGGGCAGGCAGAGCCAGTGGCAATTGCCTTCCAGACTTCACCCCATGCTCAACCAGATGGGAAGTTTTAAATCAACTGTTTTAAAGTAGCCTTTTTAAACCTTGAACAATCTCATGTTGAGTTTGATTACCATTTCTCTGATAGTGAAAAAGACACTAAAAAATGTTTCACCCTTGGAAAAACCTCAGTGTTTAAATGACTCATGATTTTAGGACTCTGACTCATTAATTTTGTGTCAAGTTTTATGAGTTTTATTACAGAGCTCGTTTTCATTTTCCTGCTACTTTTGGCTTACTCAGACTCAATGTTTAATTCTTAGGCAGGTCTCTTCACTTATTCATGTCAAAGGAGCTCACTATACTTCTCTACTACTATTTTTCTTTTTCTATTTTGCCTCTGTCTGACTTTTCAAGTTAAAAAAAAAATTAAAAAGCCTCCCTTAAGATTCAATTTATCTTTAGTGGTATTTTCCCTTCATTTTTTCCCTTCATTTTTTCATTTTACTTCATTTTGCAGTACTTATCCACTTTATCTATTGCTTCATGGAGGAATATCTCAGATACTGAATTTATCTCACTGCCATCTATCCTGGGAGTCAGTAACAAGTCTCATGACAGCTATGAATATTCCTGAGAGATTAAAAATAATAGAATCACAAAACAGTCTGGCTTCCAAAGGACCTTGAAGTTCCTCTAGTCCAACCCCCTGAGCAGAGACATCTTCCACTAGACCAGGTTGCTTACAGCCCAGCTTAGAGGTCTTTAACATCTCCAGGGGTGATGGGGCATCCATAACTTCTCTGGGCGACCTATGCCAGTACCGCACCACCCTCACAGTAAAGAATTTCTTCCTAATATCTAATCTAAACCTACCCTTTTTCAGTCTAAAAAAATATTTTAAACCATTTAAAAGCCTTTGTCCGATTGCAACAGGTCCTGCAAGAAGTTTGTCCCCAGACTTCTTGCAGGCCCCTGTTATGTTCTCAAAGGCTGCTAAAAGCTTTCCCCAGGGCTTTCCTTTCTCCATGCTCAACAACCCCCACTCTCTCAGTCTTTCCTCATAGGATAAATGCTCCACCCTCTGATCCTTTTTGTGGCACTCTCCTGCAGGTCTCAGGAGACTGGAGTAGAGGGGGAAAATCACTTCCTAATCCTAGCAGAAATGCAGCATCAGAAGAGACCTCCATTTATCTCCCAGCATCTCATATTAGCTTTGTCCAGTTTTGTAGCATACTGCTTATTGTGTAGAGCTTCCCTCAGAAGACATATCAGTAAAACAATCAACTGTTACTTGCACAGAAGGATTTCATGACTTCAGGAAAATCAGAAATTAATAATTCCATACTGCATTTTAGGTAGTTCCTGTGAAATGAGAAATCCAAGCATATCAAAAAGGCCTTTGGGGAAGGGGAAGGAAAAATACTTGTTCTTTCCAAATGCATTTGATAGCAAGTCTTTTTTTTTCTTCCCTCTCATCAAGGAACCTCAGGCCCTCCCTTCTTTCTGAGGAAAAGGAATTATACCTCAGCTGGAATTCACAGACCATCACATTTGAATATTTCCTTCAAGGTTAAGGCAAGTCTATTTCCCTTCCTTTTTGCTCAGGCTCTGAGGTTTTTATTCATACCCCTTCACATTTATCTGTCATTACACACGTGCCATTTCTTGAGATCCAGTCACCTACAAAAAATGTAATTTATCATCAGTGTATATGTGCTTCCTCTCTCAGCTTCTGATCCAAGATCTCTCCTCAGGTGGTGGCTTAGCTGAAGCCATTGGGAAGTATCTGCTACACATTCCCAAAGTAACACATTCATTCTTTGCTGTTGGAGTGAAATCTCCATGGTGACAACTGCATTGTCAAGCTGTGAGAGCTTTTCAGTGAAGAAGAGCATTTTATCATGAGATTCTCATTACAAGAGTGCCCTCTGTAAATGAAGAGGAGACGGTACCATGGGGGTTCCTGTAAATGAAGAGATGTTATTGCAGAGGTTCGAGCTGGCTGGAGCTGTTCTTTGCCAATCAGCCTGTGTGGCCTCATTGCAGATTAATGCCTCTGATAGTGTGTGTGTCCCCCCCCAAATCAGATGACCACAAGACACCATCATAGTTAAAAACACATGAATTTTCATCCTCAAAAGCAGCATAAATATCCTGTTCTCCTGCTGGGTGACAGGAGCAGAGGGAAAGCAAGCCAGCATCCCTGTGCCCTGGGGAGTGAGTCCTGCTTCACCTGCCTCATGCACATTCTCCCCTCAGCTCCGTGTTGGTCAGTGCTGGCTCAGGACCCACTGCTCTTCATTCTGCTTCCTCTGCCACCAATACAGAGGTTTCTCTCCCTTTCTGACTGCTGAAGATGTGGTATCAGTCTACTTCTACCAACTGTGTATTCATCAACATCCATTCTTGAAATACACAGCTCAGCCTGTGTGATCTTTAACAGACTTGGCAAAAAAAACTGACAGAAAAATTACCCACTTTCTTCAGTTAAAATATGTACTCAGTAAAATATGTCTTTCTTGGTCAGTAAAGTACTTCATAAGGACAAGAAAACCTTTCCACACTACGCTTTATACACTAACCTTAATATACTGTTTTACTTTACTATTTTACTTTTCTGGGTTGCACTAAATGATGGCACACCTAAAAAACCAAACTTAAACTAGGTTTTTCAAATGTCCCATCACATTCCTGTTGAGAAACAAGTTCACTTTTTGACAAGCCCTTCTTAAAAGCTTTCACCTTAATCTTTTAAAATTCAAATAGTAGAAAGCTTGCAGTTCTAATGCCCAGTAACTACAATACTTTGGCTCAAAACATTATGTGAAACCTAAATAATTTCTCTGTTAGACTCAAACTAATTTAGTAAACAAGCTTCTTTATTAGAGAAATTGAGGAAAGCAACAGACACCTCATGGGCTTATGCGTGACTGCAAATACTGAGAAGCATTCAGATTCATGAAAGGCTTCTCTCCAGGAAGCACCAACACAGCCACATGAGACTCCTCCTGTCAAAAACTGCTTCATGGCAGACAGGACAAGAGCCATGAGAATGAGGCTTTTGCACTGGAGACTGAATCCTGCTAGTCACGATAAAATCCCACAACAACTGCACAACAGATTAGCATGCTTGTGATGGACAATTCCAACACCAGAACAAAGTTTGTAGAGGAACGGAGAAGAAAAAGATGTCCTCGCACATTTAAAATAAATTCATATTTAACAGAGGATGTTTTTTCAGGACAATCAAACATTGATAGGACAGCAGATTTAACAGCAGAAGAGGTAATTAACACACCAATGGCAAAATAGTTAAGGCTCGCTAGCTGAGTTCAACTAGATCTGGATTTTTTTTTTCTTCTGCTGCATTAATGTATTTTCCCTTACCAGCCGCAATACAACACTACCGTTTAGTGGTCAGACACGCCAAGTGCGGACTCCAGCAGCCCACCTGGTGTTCTTGTCCAAACAGGTGGCAACTATTTGCAAACGCTGTATTCATATAACCCTAAGAAATAGGAAATTAATATTACTCTAATTTCTGATCACTTAGCAAAATAAAACCTCCTTGACTTCAGGTGCTTGAATAAGGCCTTGTTAGAGGTACTAAAATAGTTTTGGATACTGTACAAGGGAAACAGCTTACCCAGCTTGAAAAGCTGGGTCTTGCTGAAAAAGATACCATGCCCCTATGAGCTTTTTATTTTTTTATTATGACTGAATTCTACTCTTCAATACTCAGAAGAACTAAGCACATAATATGTTTTGCATGATTTAAGGAGCAAGGAATCCTAGTATGGCTAATATTCTCTTTGTCAAGATGGTGTGTACTTTTATTTCTTCATCATTCACATAAACGTACTCCTGCAACTGGACTTGCAAAAAAGCAGCTGGTTTCTCAGCAGTCTTTTAAACTATCTTAAGCACTGGTTAGTGTGTTCTTCAAAAAGCAGTGACACTTGCAAGTTCATTGCCTGAAGGAGGCCTTTGTAGGAATTTCTTTCTTATAAAAGTAAACCCCACAATTTGAAGGCCGCATAGCAGAAAACCCAAACCACTCCTCAATCACCAGTCATGTTACAAGTGAAAATATTATTTTTTACCTCAGTTGGAATAACACTACTTTCTAGAATACCACTGCAGATATATTAAAAAAATGAAATCCACAGCTTTGTTCTGTTTGCTGTGAACAGCAGAGCACTGGACTACTTTCTCATGTCTGTGTTCAAAGTTTCTCAAATATGCAAAAACAACCAATTATGAATTTTCATTGTTCACATTTCATGACAAATTTTCACCTTCTAGTTGCTTAGAGCACCTAAATGAGGAGGCAGAGACCAGCTAGGTGAAAAAAATTCATTCAAAAGAAAAATGCAGTCAGGTGCCAATTTCTGAAAATTATAATTACAGGTTTGGAGATAAGAAGAAAATATATTTTAGAAGTACTGACAAAAATGTATTTCAGGGCAAGCTTCTAGTGCAAGGTGAAACGAATCATTTTGCTCAGTCATGTTCACTATGTTTAGTAAATACATTATATCGGCCCATTACCTGAAACAGGAATTAGGGGCCCTGCTACTTCTGAAGTAGTTTTATTCCATTTCATCCATAAATCTCAAAAATAAGGTGCACACAATCAATGTTTCTCAAAAATCTCTTTTTCAAAATACCTGCACACCAGTAAAGCCTTCTGATTGCAACGTCTCCCTGAAATCAATACAATTTTCCAACAAAAGGCACTCTCACCATTTTACCTGAAAGTGTACAAGACTCATTTCCATTTTCAAGTAAAAGATCTATCAAACTCATGCTATAAGGCAAGTATGAATCCTTGAATTAACTGTTAGAACAGAAGCATTTGATTAATTTTTTAACCTCCAGCCACTATGTATTTTTCTAGAGGTCTGCTTATTTTTGTGAAGTTCTGTTCAGCAGGAGGTTATAAGCTGGGTCCTGCTCTGCTTGGCTGGCCAGATGCTGCTCTCTACCTTCCCAGCTGGGAATTGTGGGAGCAAGCTGCAATCATTTTTTGAGACACCGGGAGATCACACAGCCTTCCCTTGGAGACTGCAGAAAACACAGCTTCTCTGGGAATTGGTCCAAATAAAATTTACTGGCTGTCTGGATCCAAATGCAGACAGAAAGCTTTGATTGATAATTTTGCTGTAGGTACTATATCCCTCTATAACAGAAATTACAAATATCACTGACTGATAAATGAAAAGCTCAAAGTTATAGTCTAAACGAAAGAATCCAGTTTAGAGACTGCCATGACATTAGGTGGCATTCCAGGAGCAGTTTCTTGAAAAATCTCTAAAAACAAGATTTCATTTTGTCTTTCAATTCAGAGCAACTTGCCTCAATACAGCTTTGTCAAATGTGGAACATTTCTGGCTTTCTTTTTCTTGTGAGAAAGTGTGCCCTACAGAAGCAAGTTGAAGCATGAAGTTTGTAAGAGTTAATATCTGAACCAAACCCGTCACACCTTGTGCCTGCAGCCGAACCAGATTTCAACCACCAATTTCAAATAGCAGATGGACTGTGCAAAAAATATACAGCTATCCAAATGCATTTAGAGATTGGAGAGTTATTTCCCCTTCTTTGAAAGCATTTTGATTTCAAAATCCCAATGCATCACCTTAATATCCATGACACAATGTTCTCATGTTAGCTTACTGACTAATGGTGGACTCTGGTGATAATGCCGTAAACTCCATTTCTTTCAGGCATAATCATTAACAAAATGCATGCAGGACAGCACTCCATCATAAACAGTCTGGAAGGTAACTGAGATGTGTAATGGCTTTTGGCTGCACACACACGCTAACTTAGGGCTCAGCATCCAACACTGAAAAATAAGCGACATGGTTGAATTCTGAAAAAAAAGGAGGAAAAGGGAAAACAGATGTCAAGGTTTCAACAAGTCACTGCACACTGCAGCTGAAACCAGTAAAAAAACAACGCAAGTATGCTGATAATGTAGCATTTCATGTAATGATAAGGACAATAAAATAGCACAAAATGCAAAAGCTCAAATGGTTAAACACCTTCCTCAAATTCCAGAGGGTCAGTTGGGCTGAACAATAATAGTAATCCTTTCAATAACCAGATCAAATGATTCCACCATTAAAGCCCTTTATGCTCAAGAAAAGTGAAAATTGAGAGATTCCCTTTCTTCTAAGTGCAGAATATGGACAATAAATCTAAAATCCAATCCAAACAGACATTCAGACACACACTATCTCATTACCATCACTTTTGAAACTATTTGGCAATAGTTTCTGTTATTACAACAGATGTTAACAAGATGGATAGAGAGCATGTTAAATAAACATTAATATTAATATATAAATGTCTATGCAGCAAAGCCACTGTTGAAATTATTTATTTTCCCAAGAGTATTTCTTGGGAAATTAATCAGGGAATTTTTCGTGCTAGTAACTATTAAAAACTCAAGGTATTTCCATTGACAAAGACCATCATTCAGAAAACACTAAGCAATGTAAACATGGTCTACATGCGTAATCTGTACTCTGGTGGAGTGATTCTTGTAATTGCCATTCTCCCTGGGCTTTGGCTCCTTAGGACAAAGCAGCAAAAGTAGGAAATGTGCAGAGAGAGAATCCAACCTACAGAAATTTACAACGTGAAAGAGTTCAAAAGCTTAAGGATGAAGAAAGAGCAGACACAGGCAATAATCACAAAAACCTGGAATTTTAAGTCCAGCTCAGTGAAGAGACACATTGGTCAGAACACTGTCTCCACATCACAGGCAGAGTGATTAAAACTGTTGAGATTTCTCAGGCATGCTGAACATGGAGATTGCTTTCTCATGTAAGAGTTTCTTCCTGAAGCACAGCTTTTTGCTTGTGAGTCTTTCAGTACAGCAAGTCCTGGGACATTACAAAATCTAACAAGCAAAAAATAAGCAGAGTTTATAAATCCCTGAATGACATGAACCATCAGGATTAGAGCTGACAAAAAAGAAAGCAAGCAAAAACCTCAGGCTAACACTTGGGAAAAGGATTCCTTAAGTTCTGCTACACACAGTCACTCGCAACTGACTTCTGAATGATCTGAGAATTAAAAAGAAATCTACTAAGATGTACCTACACAAAAAGATATAATCAGTGTAAGTTTCAGATAAATCCCCATCAGAAAAACATATAATAAATTAGTGTTACAACGATTTGAACAGGAGCTATCTCAAGCACATCTGATAGTTCCAGCATGATGGCATAGAAAATAATTCCTTCAAAATCCCTTCTATTTTGCTAGAGAAACTTTTTTTAATATTTAAGCTATAAACTGAGAAAGAAGGTACTTTTATGAAGAATCAATATCCAGAGCCATTAATTTTAGGATTAAAATTATTACAATATTCTGGTACTATACTTTCAAAACTACTTGCTGCCTAAGAAAGCATAAATGAATTTTTTTTGCTGCCATATAACCCTTCCACATTCATCACCAACCTGACTGCTGTGTATTTACAGATTGCACAAGCCAAAAGCATTGCATTCATGCTTAATTTCCTCCATGCACCCTTAGGTTGACTTATTTTAAGCTGTAGCATAGCTTAGAGGAAACATGTGGAGATGTAGTAAGTACCAAAGGAATTTGTTTTGATTACTTTTGACATAATAAGATACATCAAACTGACACCCTGATGCAGATGCACATCTCTGCTGGCAGTGCAGCATCACTCACATGCAAAAGCCATATCAAAAATACCTGCCAGATGTATTTGGAAATGTTATGTTATTTAACAAACATTCGAAGACTTGACTCAAATCCAAAAGAAAAACAGAAAGACGAAGCAATCTATTCTCAAGCAGTGCAGCCCCAAATAACCTGTTGAACTGGAGGTCCAGAAGCCCAACAAGTTATTTATCTGTTAGGCTGTTCCTTACAAAACTTTATAATCTTTTGAATTGTATCCCCTGTGTTCTGATTCTACTATCTTTTATGAACTCAAACTTAATAGCCTTCAGCTACAAATCCTTTACTTCTAAGATCCTACATCTCATAGGGAATGATGTGAAAAAGCAACATGAAAGAAGTCACATTACAAAATGTAGGAGAATTCAGCACATTTGCAAGTCAGAAGGCTGCTAGGCACAGATAAGTTCTAAAGAAAAATATAATCACAGAAAATAGCACCATGTTGGAAAGGGAAATTTGCACCAAAAGCAATTTCATCTGTGATAACACCTTGCTGTGTCTCTGAATTTCCTTTTCACTTACTGATGCTCTTCTGTAGCACAAAGGCCCAGATCCCCAGGACAGTCAATCTCCACACAGCACCCAGCTTCATTTTTTGCATCCAGAATGACCCAGAAAATTAAGTTCTGTCCATATACCTTTCTCTACACATCCCATGTGTATCAATATAAACTAAAAATCCCAGGATCAATTTGTACTGCCAACATAATGAACCAACCAATGCGCTACAAGAAAGAAAGAAAAAAAAAAAAAAAAAAAAAAAGAAGATGAATTTTGTCCAAACAGGTTATCTGTTCTAATTTTAGGTATATCTGTGAAATGCCATAGCCTGAATCTCTCTCCTGTGCTTGCATATGGGTTTGGTGGTGATGGTTTGGGGAGTTTTTGGGGTTTTTGTTAACTGAGAAACTGAAAGAAATAGGCTGCCAGCTCAGAAGCAAAGCAGGGGAAAAGGTATCTTAACCACCTGAGAGCAAAGATGGAGCTGTGGATATCCTAATTGTTAAAGCTGTGTCATTTGTGCAACACTAGAAAAAAAAACAACTAATTACCAAGTGAGGCAAAAGCAGAAAGAAGGAACTGAATAGACAGCCCACACAGTCACAGATGGTGACACACTCTGATGGGGATGGAAGCAATTATAAGCCAGTCTTAGTCCTGGGACTATCCAAGGAGTCCTTGAATGATATTCACAAACATTAGGCATGTGACAGGGGATAAGCACTCTCATATTAATGGCAAGGCTCCAATTACTCCAACTGATTTCATTAGTTTGGAAGTGTTGCTAACTCCTTTCAGCAAGTGCAGGTAGTGCTTAAAAAAAAAAAAAAAAAAGAGAGGATTTTCTTTCTTAAAAGATAGTGCAGTAATAACTTGATATTGGAATCCAAATTTTAAGTCTTTTTATTGCTTTAAGGAAAATCTGAATAAAGGGAATGTGAACACAGAAAAATCACTTTCACAACCAAGCTTGCAGAGGGCTGCCACATGCAAAACTGTTCCAGGGCTCTCGGCACAGTTGCCCTTTGCAATGCAACTTAGGCAACAACGTATATGAAAAACGTTTGGTTTATGTTAGCTACATAATTACAATTTTCTAGCAAATTTATAACAGGCAACAGATTCACTTAGCCAAAAATATCTCAAACATACACTCTTACTTTAGTTTTCCCAACCATTTAAAGCAAGGTAATTCTACAATCCCCCAAGTTATTTCCTTCCACCACACTGCATTTTTTCTAGAGGTGCTTCCTTTGCCTTTTGTTCAAGCCTTTAGTATCATTCTTCTTTGCTGAAGCCAAAAGTGGTCATACTTTCCCTTCTCATAAGAAAAATTAACCTGGAAGCATACAAAATGCCTACTGTCTACTTCAGAGCAGTAACCTGGTACAGAAATAATCCACAAGGACCCAGAATAAGCTCTCAGTAGGAGCCAGAGATTTTAGTGATGGATCAGTATAAGGCAAGAGCTAGGACCCAGAAAGATGCATTTGGGTCCTTGTACTTGGTAATGTATGACTTCTGCATATTCCTTTTAAATAAAGACATAGTAAATCTTATTTCTTTTTACCTACCATTACACACAGAGGGAATGTATTCACAAAAGTTAAATTCATTAACAGTCTCTTTCTGAAAGGAAAGGGATTTCAGAAAAGGTGGTTCAGAGGAAGAACACACCTTTAAGTGTTTTGAATAATTTTCAAGAGGTGTCTCACGGCTGACAGACATAATAGCTTACAGTGTCAATAAAAGCCTCTGGTTAACCTTTACAAATCCATTTACTCAGCATCCCTAATTGTCTTACGAGTTCTTAAACCTGTGAATCAGTGTGGAAGAGTGACAAAACAGAGACACAACACCGGAAGAGAGCACTAATAGAGATTCATTAGACATAGCCAAAGATCCTCCAGAGTACATTAGAACTTGTTTCTGCAAACTTGATCAAGTAACGTATTAATTCCTCTAAAGTGGCCCAGAAGTTAATGGAAAAATATTCATGCAGGGAAAAGCCACCCACACTTGAATGGTACAATGACTCAACCAACTTCAGGGCTCAGAACAAGATCCGAGTCACTATCTGCGGCATCTTCTAAAGTATTTCCTAAAGTGCAAAGATTACTGTCTACCGTGCTGAACTCATCACACTAATGGCAGGCAGCAGCCTTGTCCTGCCTCTGAACCAGGCGTGAATATTCAGAGAAATGAATACTGTCTCCAAATGAGGCTAAACAATTCCTGGTCCGTCTGCAGCGGAGACCAGAGATCTTCGTTCAATTTTAACTGCCCAGAGCAGACCCCAAACCCTCGGCAAGGCGTGCCGAACTCGCTGGGATCACCGCGCCTTTGCATTGGTTTAGCTGGCGCTAGCAGTCAGTCAGAGCCGTGACTCCGGAGCGCTGATTCGGAGGCAGAGGCGCTGCCGGCAGGCAGAGGGAGCAGCTCGGAGCCGCACGGAGGCAGGAGCGGAGCTCGCACACACNCAAACAGCGAATAAATGGAGAGATAAAGGGGAAATAAGGATCATAAGTGAACTCTCCTGCATCCTCAGTGAAACTCTCATTGCTGGACTTCAAAACTGGCGACTTCCAGTCTTTCAAGAGTGAGAAATCCAAGAGAAGGCTTTTTTCCCTTTCTAACACTTCAGGTGCATGAACTTAGCTTCCCTTAAAGCTACACTTGCCTATGGGCAATCACCCAAGCTTCCCCCCACTCATAACATGAATTTATTCTTCACACTTTCTCACATTTTTTTTCAGAACATCAGGGAAAAGATTTTAATGCGAGAGTGACTGAGCACTAGCACAGGGAGGTGTTAGTCTCCAGCCTCAGACACTAAAAAGCCATCTGAACACTAAAAAGTCCTGGGCAGCTTGCTCTGGGTGACCCTACCTGAGCAGGGGCCTCCAGCAGTCTCAACAATTCTGTGGTTTTTTTTTCCTTTAGTTCACTTTCTCCTGTCATCACCCTCCCACTCTTACTCTTTTTCCCATTAATATCTGCTGCCTCAATTGCCTTACTCCCACCTTGTTGTCTCACTTCTTACTCTTCATCTATTTTTTTTTTGCTCTCAGCTAGCAGAAGAATATTCTGCCCTTGTGAAGTAATTGGGGAGGGTACATGTTTGACAATTGGAGTTAACAATCAGGTCCTACTGAAGCACCTTCCTTCTCCATAGTAACGTGAGACAAGAGGCACTACAGGAGAACTTCATCACCATGGCCAGAGGACACCAATTCAAGTGTACACACAATCAGACACACTTTGTGTAACGAGTAAATTACACCATTTTTGTCAAAGTAAGTATGCTTCCCTCAGTCATAAGGCCTGCTTACATGCTGGAATTAAATGCATGCCTCATTTTTGGGACAGCCACATATATTGTAACTATACTGCAAAAATCAAGTTTAATTTTTTCGCCTTAAAATCCTGATTTTTAAAACTAATTGTAAAGGGTGATAAAGAGACCTTACATAGGTTTAGAAGCCAAAACCATGACAGGAATCTAAGAACATGCTTCAAAATAGCTCATTCCCTTAAAAAGAAAACAAAACCAAAACAACCTCAGTGTAAGTCCCCTTTATAAACAAAACTGGGACAGAAGTAAACAACAGAACAGATTTTACGTGTCCATATTTTCCAGAAACAAGTCTCACCCCTACCAATCCCTCTCAGTTCTGTCCTGTGAACAAATTCATCAGCAGCTTTATTTGGACACCAAATTACAAAGCTACCTGTCTTGACTACCTGTCCCAGAGGCCAAACTGTTCCTGACCATGCCCCTGAGGAAGAGGGGTAACTACTTTGTCTAGCTGTGGAAACTTCAAACTCTAGAGGGAAGACCCTTCTGCACCACCTGCCCCATCACCATGTGGCATTCCTGGAGGAGAGCATCATGAGCTCAGGAAAGCTCTTTACTGATTCAAAAAGCTGAGACACACCATAAATCAAAAGTTAGACAAAAAGCTTTTCGTGCTTCTTTGGTTGCCTAACAAGCTCTGAGCTTACCTCCTGGCACACAATGAAGGCTGTTTCTAGAGTACAAAAAAAAAAAAAAAAACCAAAAAAACAACTGAGTCCACAGCTTACATCCATAAAACTTAAAATTCAAGCCTGTTATGAAATGAAATATTAAACATTATTTCAGGATTGCACTATTGTGACTACTTAAATGAGAAAAGAATAATCTGAGAGAAGAAAGAGTAAACCAAATCCTGAGGAATGATACCTACTATACCTTTTGGGCCTTTTCCACAAGTCCCCCACTTCTCACTAAGAGATTTAACCAAGGTTCTGTTTTAAGGAATTCTGATGTGCCTCACAGTAAATTCTTCTGCTAAGTAGCACTAGCTGTTAAATTCAGTTAAGTTTACAGCTGTCATGTTATATGCAGGGGGCATACATTGCTGCACTTTGAATACAGGGAGACACGCAACTCTGTAGCTTTGGAATTTCCCAAGAGCACATGGACCACAACAGGTGATAATGGAAGAGATTTCCCAGGATATTTATGCTTCTTGTTCCTCATTCTACTGATATTTTTCAACATTTCAAAACACAGCAAAATCTCTATCCTTCACGGTGAAAGATTTATGTATTCTTAAAAAATTCCAATTTCAAAAACAATGTCACAGTCCTGTATAATCCTATCTTTTGTTTGCTAAGTCTGCTCCCCAGCAAAAGCCCTGCATTCCAACAATTGCTTACTTTCTTGTTACAGTCTTAGCTGCAGTGTCTTGACAAATAGGTGTTTCCATGGAGATGACAAATGAATATCATCCATGTTGCAATGAGATTCAGATTTCATCTTGAACCATTAGCTTTCAAACCACAGCTTATTCATTATTCATCTGCAGTAAGGAAATGGCTGAAACCCAGTGCATTACGGCAGATTAAAATCTGTGCATGCAGTCTATGAGACAGTGCATTTGTCATCATATAAAATGAATAAAACTCCCTGGGATTAAAATGATGATCCCAGAAGTTGTCCTAAAGGTCTAGAAAGATTTCCCCCTCAATTAATAGGATGCCTACATAAACTGTGGAAATTGAGACACATTTTAACTATTAAGGCAGGGAGGGGACTTTCAGGAAGAAAAAAACTCAGCAGATGACATTCAACTGTCTTTCAAACTGTTAGAATTACATGAAATGATTTTCAGAAAAGGCTTAAAAACATAAATCATCAAAACTTATTAGCTTAGTAAATTTGTGCACTTTTTGACTGTTCTTGTGTATGAAACCAGTATCTGCATTCTATTCAGAAAAAGCCTTCCTATATGACTGGCTGACAGATGCCTGGAGTCTTTGGCAGCTCTGAGAGAGGCTAAGATTGAGAAGAAAATATTTTCAGGTTTTTCATAACTAAAAACTTGCAGAGCGGCTGAAGTTATTTAAAAAAAAAAAGCCTTAAAGCTCATGAAAGCTTTCCACTTAGCCAGAATGTCTATTTTGCCTACTTAAGAGAAATATTTGTTCTTCTATATTTAATAAATTAAAGGCAGTACAGTTATAAGATGGCCAATTAAAATAATATACAATATCAATGCACTCCATTAAAACATTTTTTCAGTCATATGTCCTGGGCTAGAAGGAAGAAAAAGTCAGTGTGCTGCTATTGCTACAAGTAGCACACACTGAAAGAAATTTTGTCTTCTGCACTTCTACACATAAGGGCTTCGAATTTATGGTAATTTGAAGAACATAAAATACTCTTTCTTAAATGCTGGCCTACTTGGAAGGAAGCAGTCTGATCAATGCTTGAAAAACACAGCAGACACATACACTGCAGTGTCACCTAATATTTACCGGCTGTTGTTGTCATTGCTTGCAACAGCATTCGAACCTACTGTAATTGAGGTAGGCAGGAAATTTTTGGCTGATTTTGAGGTGGGAGTTGTCTATATGCATATGACCTGAAGTACATTTCGCCTGGAGGAAAGTTATCGTGCATCTGACCCAGGGAAAAAAAACAGGACATACAAAAGTGGGACGTCCTTCACACTTGCCCTGGTTAACAGCGTCCATGCTCCTGCTGTCTGAGCACTGGAGTTGTCCTGGGAAAAGCATGTCAATTAGAGTAATTTATAACCAATTATGTGTCCCTTCATTTGAATTATTGTCCATTAAGAACTGACCTGAGTTTACAGAACACACTTCATTCCCATAATAGGCTTAATACTGGTGTGACAAGAGGTCAAAGGGTAACAAGAAATGATGAACCAGGTTACTTTGACATGCAGGAAGGGGACAGTGAGCAGCAGCTCATTTTTTCCCCACTAACATGACATGCCATTTTCATACCACTGCTATCTCACCTAGTTCCTCAGATTACCGTGAAGCTGGAACAACCACACACTCCACTGCACAAGCAGGCATCTCCATAATGTCTCCTCGTATCCCACAGCTGAGGCTTTATCCAAGCATAGCACAGGGATGAGATGAAGCAAGCAATAAAGACCAAACCTTATTCACATCAAGAAATATGCAGACAGTCAAGAAAAAGTGCTAAGCTCTTCCTGTACAGGCTGTCTCACGTGGAGCAGGACATCTACTAAATGACCTTTTCTGCAGAAACGAACTTCCCAGGGTCATTTTTATTGCTGCAGAAGGGGGAAAGAGTTAACCACTACCCAGCCTTTAAAAACCTTTGAGGATTTGATCCACCAATTTAATTAGACAGTTTTTCTATTCTGAACTCAAAGTAGAAGTTGCAATTGAATTTGTCCATCATTGTAATTCACAGGAGTTAATTCCTGGAGCTGCCTAAGGTTTGAAGTGAGACATTTGGGACACAGGCTGTCAGAAAATGGATTTGTTTCTCAGACCTAACTCTTTTCTTATTTGGCAGAAAACGCTCTCTCTTCATCATGCTCTTCATTTGCTTCTGAGCACAGATTCATAATAACTATGACAGTGTGTTTTCACTCACCAGCACAAATTGTAGCCTTCAGAGGCAATAAAAGGAACAGGCAGATAGACAAA
The DNA here is from genome assembly GCA_013400585.1 of Chloropsis cyanopogon. Classification (NCBI taxonomy): domain Eukaryota; kingdom Metazoa; phylum Chordata; class Aves; order Passeriformes; family Irenidae; genus Chloropsis; species Chloropsis cyanopogon. The sequence goes on along the minus strand of WEZZ01010976.1, from coordinate 24,536 downwards.
GCCATGGAACCATTTCAGCACAGCACAGTGAGGATTCCAGCATCAAGCTAGATGACCAGCAGAGTAAAACACAAGCACTTTTCCTTTGAGAAGAAAAACAAGAAACCCCAGGATGAAACAAGGTGTTTCAGATACAACGTCTTGCAGTATTTCTTTTGTAACTTCTAAGATAAACACACAAAGACCTAAACTTTTGGTGATATTTACTGGAGCCAAAATGACTGCTGTGGAACTCACTGTAGAGTACATTGGCTCTTCTGAGGGACACCGATTTTAAGTGTAATATTTGCAAATACTTGTTTAACCTGTAACTTCTCTCTGCTTGCTCTCTCACACATTTCTATAAACCTGTCACTGCGTGTATCAGCTGCTAGAGCCATAAACTTCCCCAGCTGGATATGGAGACATAACTCTGCAGGTAGACAGCACAAGACACTCTGGATCCATTAAGAAGTGAGCATACATGGTTCTTCAGCACAGAAGTCACTGCAGGCACCTACTTCACCTGGTGCAGATGGAACCTTCACTGTCCAACAGCTTTCTCTGGCATTATTTTCAATTAGCTGCTGTCATGCTCAATACACTTGACCTTTTGAAATCTGCAGCTTTCAATTCCTTTGACAAACATAATCCTGTATTTACTGTTTAGAATACCTTAGAGCATTAAGAAATCTGGAAATTTAGCCAATGTCCATGGGAAAACAAGAACACATACGCTTATGTAACTGACCATTTCTAAGGTGACAGTGAAGTTTGAAAATCACATCCCTAAAAGCCCAGAACAGGAAATTGAGATGCAGGAAGGGCTAATTAGCAGCCATAAAAGACTAATTAATGTACTGAGTCCCAAGAGGGAACAAAGGTTCACACCCTTGCAGCATTTGGGCTATACAGATTTAACTCCTAGGCCTAGGAATAAACTCCTGTAGGTTCAGCTCCAAGCTCAGTTTCAGTCAGACATTCCAGGAACCACCATGTGATTTGTTCTGGTTTAATCAATGTGTTATAATACAGATATATTTTTTGTACATTTACAAAGTGTTCTGAGTTTCTACAGAAGTAAAAGGAGTAAAAGGACAAGGAAGGTAATTTTCCTTGAGCACTGAAGGAGAACCTAAATCTTCTACTTTATATCTAGAAAAAGATATGAAATGTGTATCAATGAAAATTATTTGGCTTTGTTCAATGGCATGATATTAAAGCAAGAATACATAATCTTCAGAAGAAGTTTGCACTAATATTAACCCTTTTCCTACTAGGAAATAACTGAAGTCAACAGAACAGAGTTTTTACTGTGAAGTTGTATAATACTATGATCCCAGAGCAAAAATCAGCATTTAAAGCACAGAAAATCCAATTTATTTGAGTTGAACTCACATTACATGGGGAGAAATGAGTTTATTCTCGTACTTCAGCCAAGCACAGTTAAATGAAAGCAAAAAATCTCTAAACAACATGGCCTCATGAGGCAGGTAGGACACCCCAGAGCATCTGTGTGACACCATAGTAAAGCCATCCTGACACTAGCCGAAGCCAAATTCTGTGTGCAGCACCATCAAAACTATGGGCCATTGCCACCAAAGCCTTCTAGCAGTGTCAGCTTGGCAGAAAAAGACTCAATTATGTCTTCTCCCCAACTTACAAAAACAGGAGAAACATAGCAAAAGTAGGAAGTGCTCATCTGCAGAACCACACTGTGGAATTTCTTCCCCAATATTCTATCTAGTGCACCTTATTTACTTTTCTTCTTTCCTTCTCAGCTTCCCCCCCACAACCTGATCGCAAGTAATGGAGTCAGGGACCTCTCAACTGAAAAACTGTGGAAGAAGCTGGAGTAGGATGAAAAGGTCTATGTTACTGTCCTGAAGCCCTGGAAGGACCAGGCTTTAAATCCTCCTGTCATCTCATGGTGGCAGCAGCCCAACAGGGAGTCAGGGGAGAGAAGGTCAAAATGTGTGACGTTCCTGTGAGTGCAATCACAAGCCCTCACTCATGCAGTCCATCTTCAACAGGTAAAAGTGGGGCCAAGCACACAGCTTCTGACCATTGTGTTTTTGTCAGCTTTGAAATCAACCTTCATGGCTAAAAGGCCTGCTGGGCACTTTCAGAATGTGCATATAGTCTTCACAGTTTCCAACCTGTTGGATGATGAACTGTAACCAGAATGGACAAAACACCACTACAGTACCAGTGCAAGGAAGAATCACTTTGATTTTAAATTACTACTCTCCTCTGAAAGAGATCTTATTTTGGTCTCATGAAACCTGATTTTCCTAGTTTCTTCTCTGCAAAAAGGAGAATATATGCAATGTGTAGAGCTGGCTGCACTTGGTATATATAGCATTTTGGATCATCCTCTTTAATGATCACATTGAGTTCTTAAACCATTTGCCATCATTTCACATCAATGTCAGTCCACAAAACAGCAGGGAAATCTTCAGCAGCAGCTAGTCAGCCATTTCTCTGTTACCAGGCAGGATATAACCCAAACAACTCAAGTGCTTTATAAGGAAGATTTAGTCCTTCAATATTTTGGAGAAGGGACTACACCAAGGTCAAAGAAAAGCCTTATTTCACTCCCTATGAAAACTCCAATTTGCTCAGATTTTATGGGGTGTGTGCATTATTCAAACATGCATCCCGTAGAAGCGTATTTAAATCTAATAATGTATTTTTCTAATGCTCTGCCCCCATAGGGCAATTTCCAGCCCCAGAAAGTGCAAAGCAACGTTGAGGAAGATGTGCCCCTCCCAGCTCCTTAACTCAAGGAACTGAAAATCTATTTTTCCATGTGCAATTGCTGCTCCAGCCACCAGATGCTACTGCGGCATTAGAATGGGAGCCGGGAGTCGCGGCTCCTCACAGTCCAGTACTGCAGAATGGACACCACACAGCCTTTAATTACATGATCATACACTGCCTCATGCCCCAAGCTGCTGTTCTTTTGAAGAGGATAATGAAGGAAGCTTAGTTATCTGTAGAACCCTTCTTCATTTGCTGAGAAAGCTGGCAGATATGTAGGGAACAAAACGAGACGGCGGGGGAAGAGGAGGGTGTCGTGACTGAACACAACACAGCTGAGGTGGTAAAGGGACTGGTGAAAAGGGCTGCATAGTTGGGAGCCTGGGTACTGACACACCATTCTGGCTACCCAGAATCAGAGGATGTTTCAGACACTGCATTTCATCTCTCTGTGCCTCTGTTCCTTCTGTAAAATGGAGATAATGCCTGCTAACATCTCTGAAATGACTACATAAGTACTAAAGAGTAGTTCTAACACAATAATGCATTTACACATGAACAATTAATAGCAGTAAGAGTCAACAATGGACAGTATAGAGAATTTAAAAATGGCTATTTAATGCACAGTTATTAATGTAATTTTTTGTTATTTAAAAAAACCCTAAATATGTACAAAACTCAAAAAAGAAACCGTATCCAACATGTTTTAAGGCTCTTTAACAGCAATATATATTTAAAATGCAGCAGTATCACTTAAGCTCCGACCTCCTTCTAGCTTCACTGAAAGAAAAATTCAGAAGCCAAGGTTAAGGAGAGGTATTTGCCTGTAAGAAAGCCAGCACACTACAGTCACTGCTCTGGCTGTTTGGAATAAGGAGAAGGATGGTCATGGTATCTCATGGATGGACAGATTACAAGAATGAAGACAAAGAGAACACGAATGGGTGAGGAAACCTAGGGTGAAGAGTTCAAACAAGTATCCAAAGCAGACAGAAACCCTAGATTTAACACTTAACCCTTTGGCCATTTGCAGTCGTTTTCCCCTTCATGTTGCAGCCACAGTGAATGCCTGATAAGTCTTTGCATTATCTCCCTCCCCATTTCATACAAGCAAAACATGACTGTTCACTGGCAAGCAGAGGGCTGGAATCATGCAGAGATGTGGAACTGAAAGCCCCACAGCTCTTCTTCCCCCTATGGCCAGATCTGTGTTTTGTATAGCAGCCACTACCTGCTCAGAGTACAGCAGCACAGCAGGAGAGCAGCAACTGTCTGCAAGGCTGATTTCTGCCACCACAGGGTGAAAGGAAGGAGAGGCACAGAAGAGTACAATTAGTACCTTAACTTATTCAAAGCAAAGTCATCTTATCATGAAATTGAAGGTAATCATACCACAAGAGAGAGCAATTACGTTTTTTCCTTTTTTTTTTTAATCTTTGGATTACAATGCCCTGACATGCAATCAGGCTCAACCATTTAAACTCAAACATGAAGAATCTACAGCCCCTGTGATCTCATTTCCTCTAGATAGCATTTTTCCCATCAAAAATAAGTCCTTATCCTTCCCTGCTGATTCTCAGCTCCTTTCTAGAATCACAGTCAGTCCAACAAGATCAAAGCAGACCTTCTGTCCTACTACCCACTGCCTTCTAGCAACTGTCCTGCCCTGTCAGAGTTCCAGCCTTGCCTGAATCATTTAAATGTATGGCACACAGATGCCTTTCCTCTCATCTTTCCTTTTTTACCTTCTGTCAGAGAAAACAAGGCCAGTTTTCCTCCATTGCTTCATGCTGCAGAGCATTCAGATACACCCATAAAGGGATCTGGCTAAAATGGCATCACTAAGGTAACCAAGCATCAGGGATTGCTTCTGTCTTTACAACTGCCTGGAGCACAGTGCTGAGGGGTGCAGAACAGGAACGGGGTAAAAGACAGGAGCAAGAAGGTCAGAGAGGGAGGCAGAAAGTGATAAAGAGGGAAAGATCACTTTTCAAAAACACAAAAGGATGCAAAGGCCAAAATCTTTCCGGATGAGGAATCCTAGGTTTGGTAGCTTTCCCCAATGATTACTCTCCAGGACCTTATTGTCAGGACTGGCTTGTGGTTGACTAAATAAGGAAAGGGTTTATCACCTCATCTTGAATGTTACCAAAGTTTAATAAGATTTTTTTGATGTAATGTGAGAGTTCTACTCTGTTTTCTTAAGTAAATTTTGCAGGCTCTTTTTCTGATATAAGCCACAGTGACTTTACATATGCAAAGGAAAGGGAATGAAAGAATAATATAAATGTGTGTTCACCTGTGTTTGAGAGAGAACAGCAGTTGCATCTTAAGGTTCTCTATATATTACATGCATTACAGGTTGAGTTTTGATTATTGATTAATCTACTAATTGATTATTCTACTCATGAAAGGTTAATAGAATTTATTATTAATAATAGAATTTCTTTTTCTGCTAATTCACAATTTTCTGAAAACTTACAAGTAGCATGTAAAGAATTCCCTGTTTTGCCCAAGTAAAGCCCTGAACCAGGCTAGGGGTCTTCAGTGGCTTTAAAACTTGAACTCTTTGCTCTATGGAAAATTCTATTACACAGTTCTGGTCTTGGCTGTTTCACCATATAAGAAACCAGATAGAGTAATTGCCAAGCACCTTCTGTCAACCCAGCCCTCTAAGTGAAAACCACTTAGCCCTCTCTGGGGTCTTGGTCTTCTGTCAGTGTCTCCATTCTGTCAGTGTCTCCATTTTCCTTGTATTGCTGGATTATAAAGCAATGCTCCTGACCCACCCTTCCAGACGTGGTTACCACTGGGCTGAGTGGGGCAGCTGGAGGCTTCAGGAGAGAAGTACAAATGCCTGGTTAGGACAGGCTGCAGCTCTCAGACTGTGTAGGTGCCTCAGAAGATCTTCAGGCCCAGAGGAATCTAGAGTGCTGCTCATCGCCTACAGGAGTACGTATTCAGAAAATAATGCCTCTAGCTTCTTTACCAAACTCTGAGAGCTTCTTAAAAAGAGTGCTTTGAGGAATATTATAAAATTCCAACACGTTGCAAAGAGAGGGATATTAGAAGCAACAGTTCTGTTTCTTGTAAAGACTTTGCTACTCTTAAAAGGTAACAAAAGTGGTAAGAAAAGAGACCATTTCACTAAGTTGAACAGAATTTAAGCACCTGACACAAAATTCTGCAATTCCAAGCACAGTTCAGCAGGAGTATTTTAAGCCTGTTTCAAGCAATGCCAGAAGAAATTTCCCTTCTTCCTCTGAGCTTCTACCATCACACTTACAACAATCACATTTTAACCATGGAAAACCTTTGAGAAGTAGTACTCAGCAGGCCTAAAAACAGCATTTCTGATTGCAATGGAACTTGACTGCCATTTTCTATTCACAGACCATTTCAGTTCGTGCAGTGCATGATGTTATGCAAAGCAATTTTCCAGTTATAATGAGGTTTAAAATAACTGACAGACAATCTAGGAAAAAAAAGAGCATATGCACTAGGAATTTCTTATGCACTTCCACTTTAATATACGTAAGGCCTTCCAGCTACATCTTGGTACATTGGTAGAGAAGCATGACTTTTTTGACACAATTAACCACAAGATTTGGATCCTGATTCACTCTGAACTTAGAGCCGTTTAAATTCCTGAATGATACCTATTTTGCTTCAAAAGCATTTTCTTAGTTCTTTAATTTTGCAAAGTATGATAGCACAATAAGGTGAACAGGAATTGCTAGGAACCAGCAGAACACAGCCTCACAACTGTCTGCCATGGAAAGCAGGGACACACCTCTCCTGTGGGAGAGTGTGACTGCCTGGGAAGGTGAAGCAGCCCCTTATGAGTCTGTGCTGCTGCAGAGACACTGCTTCCAATGGCACCTTATAAATTTAAAACTTCTATGGAAATCTCTACTGTGTGCCCTTGTGACAGCAGAACAGTCCAATACTGAGGCTTTCATATGCGTGTCAAAATAATATTTTCCAAAAGGTACTCTTTAAAAGAAACAAGAGCAAAACGGAATCCTTTTGTCAACTTCAATTTTCATGCAACAGTAAAACTGTGGATGAGGGTGGAGGCAATTGGGTTTGGATAGGATTTGCTGATCATGCAGTTCTTTTTTTCTCTATGACCACAGAACTGCTAATAAAGCCGGATACAGAAGACAAAGCCAGAGGAGCTTTCCTACGTATCAGTGTGTACATGGGAAATGATTAATTCAAAACACTTAAACTTTCTGACTTTGGTGTGACAAATTACTATTATGAATCTCAAAGACACAGGGAACACCTGTGGATTTTCAGCAGCTGTCAGTGAGCCACCATTCCAGCAGAATACACAAAGCTTTGCTGTAGGAGGGCATGCTAAATGACTTAAATGTTGGTAATTCTCTGCCCTTCCAAAGTTCCTAAAAGGTGTTGAGTTGGCGCCTGTGAAGGACAAACACGTCCCATTACAGTTCACCTGGAAAGAATCACAGAGCAGCCCCGAGGACTGCCCCATGGGACTTGTGCTGGGCAGCAGAAGGGTGTCTTGTGCCCTTCCAGCCCCCAAAGGACTCCTCTTTCCTTCTTCACCTTCACAGCCCTTTGGAGGGCCACAGAGCTCATCTGATAGTTTTCAAACAGTTGATTTGCGAAACAGTGCCATAGAATTCCCACTTTCCAAGGCAAAAATCTCAACCAAGCATTTTGAGGAAAAGTCATATAACTGTTACAGGCCTGAATGCTTTCATATATGAGCTACCCATTTTATGCCCTGGAAACATGTATTCCATGTATCTGTGAAACTTTAGGAAATCTGCTGTGAGGACCTCGATCATCTATACCTCAAGAGAGGTTTAGGCAATTTTCTTTGGACACTTCTTTGTCTATGCTCTTTTCCAATGCAACAAACCTTTCCAAGCAGAGGGAAACTGCAGAGGCAGACTACAAGTTCAGTTTCACTACATAATCTAATTGCACCCCTAATTCTAGCTTCTCATCAACCCTACTGAAAATATGTATTTAAATGCTACCTCCACACAGAAAGATAAAAAAAAATTAGTATCAAGAAATTGATACTAATAATTGCAGGCAACAAAACTTTATTGAAAGCTTTTTTTTTTACCCGTCTGCAAAATTTTTTCTAGAAGAGCAGTTAAAATGCCAAGAAGTGGCATTCTAATTCAGAACCTCTTCAGGTACATTTGACATTTCAGAGCAGCTCAACCTCATTTGCCTCTTTGCCTGTCTGCCTCCCAGCCACCCAAACATTTATACTCCAGAGATCAGTACAGAATCAGACTTTTTCTGAGTTGTCACTTTCTCCTTCTTCCCTTCCACTAAAATGAACAATACCCTTTTCCATCACTGCACAGTCACTGAGCTTCTTCCACACTTCAAGACAGGAAATGTATGCCTGACGTTTTGTTGAAACCAACAACTGCATTTCACTGCTTCTGTTTTTAAAACCTTCTATGGAATCATGTTAAAAAAAAAAAAAAAAAAAAAAAAAAAAAAAAAGAGCAAAGTGACTTACGGAATGCTAAATTTGTCTTCTGGGTAAAGAACAGGACAATGACTACATATATCTTCCATAACTAAAGGCATAACTGACTAGAAAAAACACAGGGCTTTGCTGTCCAAAGCCTGTGACTTGGATGACTGAGATAATATGGACTAAAATACATCCCTAGTTTGGTGGTTAAACAAAAGCAATTTAAAGCATCCTTTACCAAATCACACAAATGGAAAGGTGTTTACTAAATAGTAGCTGTAAAAGAAAAACAAAACAAACAGTAAAGAAATAAGATAAAGGAAAATTCCCACTTCCAACAACTCAGGATACTGAATATTAAGTAAATTGAGACCGAAACCAGTAGTATGGGTTCTCTATGGATAAGAATGGCAAATTTGTTAATAGAGAGGCAGAAAAGGTTTGTCTACCCTCCATTTCAGAAGTGGCAGAGAAGCTACTGCATTAAGTCATGACAGGGTGTGTTCAAGTCCCTTGAAAACTGAAGAGAATATCAGGAAGTAGCTACTACCAAAAAAGCCTCACAAAAATCAAACAAAACAAAACCAAACAACAACAACAACAAAAAAACACCCTAAAAAAATCCCTACAATTGCCAAATCAGAAGAGCTGCATAAGTATTATCCAAAAGTCTGGATGAAACTAAAAAATAGTCTATCTTGTTGAAATATAAATCTCTGGCTGCTATAGAATCTTTTAAAGCCTGGAAGGGTATCAATTAAAAACAAAATGTCATCTCAGGTAACATTGACAGATAAATTTCATTAGCCTGACACTTCTCCTGATAAATACAATACACTGAGGAATAAAGAATTAGAAGATCGGTATATAACGAATGTTGGTCGATGCAACTCTGTGGAAAAAAATCTATTTTGTCAAATAAACCTGGTTTTGTTCTGATGAAATAACAATTTGGTTGATTAAGGTAACTACATAGATGTACCTGACAAACTTAGCTTAGATACCCGAGTTGTTTTAGCATGGTATTCTGATTAAAAAATCAGTAGTATTCAGCATCACTAACGCACATAATAACTGGATTAAAATGGCAAATAACAGCTCTCAAACAGTAGCTGCAACTCGGAAATCACCTTGAAAAGACAGCATTTCCAGCAGGGATCCACAGAGCCTGGCAGCTGGGCTCAATGTTTAACAGCAATTTTTTTTTTTCAGTCAATGACCCCAAAACAAATAGAATAAAGTCATTGCTCTTTAAAATTTTTGACAGACAAGGATAGGCTTAATAAGTAAGAAACACCTTACAAATCATGTTCTATACATTCCTAATGATTCTGGACCCTTAGATGACATCTAAACAAGTAAATCAAACATTTCCCTAAAGCAGGAATGTGCTAGATAGCTTAGACCAAAAAGCATTCCAGGGAGACTTCAAACAATTTAATGCTATGAACAACAGAGTTCCAGGGACAGGAGATGCTGTAGAGTCCAAGAAAGACAAAGAACAAAGAAAAATGTATAAATACATGATATATGGGATAAAAGTGAGCAAACCAGAGTTGTTTAGTCTGGAGTGGAAAAAAAAAGGACTTGTTCATGAACATTTGTATATAGAAAGGACTACTGCACTGGGAAAAGATATGCTGCTAGGACAGGAAGAAATTTAACGATAAGCAAGGAAGGTCTAGGTTATACTTTAGGAAAAAACTTTTTGGCTGCAAGAACAGTAAAACACTGGGAAATGCTCCCCAGAGAAGTTGCAGAATCTCTTGGAAGTTGAAGTTTTAGGGAAACCTCTTCCAAGAGTAGGTCTGGCCCTGGAAAAGGGAGTCTGTCTCAACAGGCAGTCACTGACCCCCTTTGAAGCCCTTTCAAATATTTTTCCCCCACAATGCTTTAGCATGCACATGAAAAATGAATACAATTCCCCACTTCCAGGAGAACAAATATACTTCTCCCTCTAATCCTGCCAAAACTTAATGTATTTATGACATATCTTTAAACTGGCACAGATAAGAATGTTTTCAGTCAAGGAACCCAAAAAGCTAAATAGAAACTTGTGAATTCTGCTCAAGTATCCTCTTATCTTGATGAAATGTAAAGACATAAGCAGTTTTCTGAGTCATTAGATCTCTAGATGCTCCAAATTTTGTTGCGCAGAGAAATGCCTACCTCCAAATCAGTCTATTGTGAGGTTTTTGACAAAGATTACACTCTCTGAAGCAAAAACAATCTTCTTGTTTTGCCCAGTGTCTAAAATAATTTGGTTTTACAATTATATTTTCTTCCCAACACAAACCTTTTGGATATAAAGAGGACAGGGATGCAGCAAGATTTATCTTTTGTACACAAGGTATTTTTTTCTAGTAAAATAGATTTAGAACAAGATTTAGAAAATATTTATTATGTCTCTTAAAAGAACTGTTCTAAACTCAATATAATTGGCATACTCTGCAAAGTCAGAGTCTGTTTCTACATTTAATCTCCCTTTGTCAATACATCAAATATCCCTGCATGGTTCCTTTTTACAGTTTATCTTTAAAAGAAAAGGAAAAAGCAGAGCCAAGAGTTTGATTATTCTGTCATAAAGTACATAAACAACAGCAGCATCCCCTCAGCCAGCATGATTGTGAAAACCTAAGAAGAGCAGGAATTGTTCTTTTTCCCTCACAATACCCAACCTCAATTAAAAAAAATGTATTTCCACTGTGATATGACACTAATGAGAGAAATAATCTCTCAGAGACTGATTATCATCACTGAGGAACAACCCTAAACCTATTTGGTGCTGCTAACTCTGAAACTGATAACTAGGGCAAGAGTCCAGATGCTGAGAGAAAGTAGCTTTATATTCAAATGAAATTTCTTGTCTTTTCTGTAAATAGAAAATGGAATTTTAACATACACATACACTTGCTTATACATACAATGCTAACTTTCATGGCTTTTCAAGTTTCTTCAGCTTAAATAACAGACACTATGTATGACCTTTATACGATCATAACATTTTATTTTAAAGCTGAGATGGAAACTAAGAAGGAACTGAAAAACATGATCAATTTTGCTAGCTCACATAGTGAAAGAAAGTTATCTGTCTGCTGGACACATAGGTTTAGCTCATGCATTAGCAGTACCCAGAGTTTACAATCTAGTGACATTTTCAAGGGTTTACATTTTTTTTTATGAGGAGTGACATTACACTTGGCAATTAAGTGTAAAAACTCTTTTCTATTTCTATTTGAAATCTATCACCTCTTGCTCATGTGATGAAAACCAGCAAACAGTTATTCCTTATTTAACATTCCCACGTTATTCATGGCTATATGGACCTCAACTCCATATACTTGTTGTTGGCTTTCCTCTCCATGTCAAAAAGTCTTAGCCTTGGAGTAAGTTTCAGGGTTTTTACCTGAAAAAACCTTTTTACCTTTTTACTCTTTTCTCTGTACATCAGAGAAAAAACAGGGTGAGCAGGACTGCACACACAACCTGAGGAGTGTGCATGGCACTCCAGTGCTGTGGGCATCAGCAGCATCTGCTGTTTTGGCTCCTAAAATACTTTTAACATCCCTTTTGTGTGCTTGACCACTGCTGAGTATTGGAGCTGAGGCTTTTCAAATACAACCCATTTCAACTTCAAGAGTTTTTTTTTTTTCCCTTAACAGAAGTAGCTGATTTAGAAATGATCACATGCCTTGCTAGGTGCATCACTTTTCATCTGCAGACAAGAAGTTATATTTGTGTTTCTTTTTGGCCAGTTGTTTATTATCATGAAATACATGTGTACATCTTTGCCATGAGTTCTAAGATAGTCTTTTCCAATAGGAAACACGATGACAACCCAGCACTGACCCCTCTTCCCAGACATTTATGAGCATAATGAAGTCCTAGCACAGAACCCTCTGAGACTTCATTATGAATCTGATCTTATACCTGCCATCTGTTTCTCAGTTCTTCATTCATTACAGGCCAAGCAGACATTTTCTTTCCATGATGCTCCCTTACTTATCCAACTAATTATTACTTCAACTTTCTGAACCTAATTCAGATCCTAGTTTCTTGACTTGCATATAGTGCTTCACAAAAATTAACCTTAAAAAGAAATCTGAACTTGGAGGGGGTAAGAAAAATTATGGGCAATTCATACTGCATATTTCATTTACAAGAAACAGCACAGTCATAAATGAAATAAAATAACCTATTTTTATTTCTGAGCTGTAATTTCCAAATAACTTCAGATTTTTAAATATACAATATGGAACCAAACTTCATAGAAGTCAAATAATTAATTGCAGTTTTGTTTGTATGTTTCTTTGTTTATAATTCATGCTTACCTCTACTTTTGGATCAACAACATTTTATTCATTTGTGCTAACACGGGGCTTCTGCCAGGGATAAACACGGTCTTTCATTGCATTCAAGTCTGCTAAACTTTGTCATATTTTTATTCTCCAGGCTAATCTGCAGACCTCTTGGGCTTCTTCTCACACATTACACCACATGCCTGTGATTAAATTTGAGTCAAGTGAAAGCAAAAAGGTAAAAAAAGACCACAAAAAAGTGCAGAGGATTGCAGGGAAGTGTGGGATAGAAGCCAGCTCTGCAAGTCTTACTTGTACAGCAGAAATCCCGGCAGCCCTGTTTATACTCCACTTCTTTATCTCATCAGTCTGTGTTCCAGTTCAGTCTATAAATGGTTTGTGGAGAGACTAAACTACATATTGTCCAAAATCTAGCACGGTAAAGTTAATACTGCTTGACCCACATACAGCACAGTATGTTCTCAGTTCAGCTGAAAACTCTTTATAAACAGATCATTCCTTAGAAATGCTTTCCTTAGGGCTCTCTGCTGCCTCTTGACATCTGCAGAAGTTATATCCATGTACCTTAACATCCTCCCACACATGCTGACAGAAAGGAGGCAATTGATCCACATGCCATTACCCACTAAGTAACGGGTATTGCAATTTAAAACACCTCAGTTCAAGCTGATCTGTGTTCAAAAGTCAGAGGCTGGCTGGCTACTAAAATAGTTTCTTTTCAACTTTTCTTTAAACAGCATAATTTACAATGCTAAAATTACATATGTGGACAAGAAGATACACACGTATCTGTACCATTTGCCAAAACTTCCCTGTTGTCCCTGCCACCAAAGTATTCCAACAGCCCCACAAATTTCTCTCCAGGGTTAAAGAATTTGGGTTGAGTGGGAAGGGGATTTCAAACTTTTCTTTTTGAAGGAGAAACCTTAGGAACTTCCTTAAGGAACGGATGCTAAAAGGCTATCGTGACTTCACTTCATATGAAACCCAGACTGGATCCTGACTTAAGCAGGAGTTAATGAGTGGAACAGTCTGACATGTTCATGTGATAGGGAGTGATGAAAGGCCAGCTGTCAGATCTAATTTGTTTGAAGATAAGCTGATTTATTGCTTACAAGTAATATGCTTGGCACAGGGCATGCATCTCAGCAACGTTATATTTCAAACACTATCACAGAAACATTCAATTCTGGTAGAGTACATCCACCATTCAGAATAATAAATGCAATTTTCAAAATGACATTTCAAGTTATCGTTTTTTTCTGTATTTTCCCATATGGGGAAAAAAAAAGAGAAAAATTTTTGTAATAATTTGATAGCCAAAACCAGGCTTGCCAAATAACTTGAAGTGTTACATTGCTTTTCAAATAACACTGAAAAGGAGCTTTAAGTGGGAAAAGATTAAACAAATTGTCCTTACAGGATAACCAAAGAAAGGAGAATCAAAAGCAGCAGCAGTCAACACCTGAAGAATAACAAGGTATAGAGCAGCTGAGTGGCAAGATAAGAAGCAGAAGATTGATAGGGGATACCATGGTGAATCCAGACAATCAGAAAGGATGGATATAGTTACAACAAAAGTGGACAACATACAAAAGTCAAATGTACTGCTCTCTTTCTGAGGAAAAATAGTAACCAAGGTAGAGGTTAAACAGAGGAAGCTTACAAGCTGCTTAATAGAAAAGAAGGTGAGAGGAGGCAGGGGCAGTCTAATGGAGAAAGCAGGAGCAGTGAAGTGGAGGTGAGCAGCTATCACTGCCTTCCTGCTCCAAGGCCAAGTGGTTTTGAGAAGGAAACGCCCCCACATAAGGAGTACTGCCAAAGGCAGGAGCTTAGACACAGCACAGGACAAACACTAACCTCATGTGAACAGAAGGCTTCGGGGTTAGTATCTAAAGTGGGCATTCCAGAAAGGCCAAAAGAAGAAAAAGTACGTAAACATCAGACCTCTTGGCTTCTCTCGTATCTGCCGCTACTGGTCTATTTTCTGCCCTTCTCAACATTCAAAGGCAGGAAACAAGACTGTGTTCAGTCTTGGAATTTTCATCCCCATCTTCATGCCTACTTCACTTTTGATCACGCCTCTCGATGTCCACTGAAATTACACCTGCCAAACTCTCTCTTCCTTGTCCTTATCAGTTTTCTACATATGACTGTGTAAATGGGCTGTAGAAGAGATAAAAATGAATTTGTATTTCACCACTACCTTTTTTTAACAGACAGAAAAGCTTAAAAGTAGATCAGTTATTCATTGAAAAGAAAGGACTCAGTATGGTAGTATTTATTTTGTAAGAGTTATTTAAACAATTCCAGGCATACAGATCAGGAAACAATGCAATGGCATTTTATCTTACTCAAGGGTATATATACAAATGAAAATGAAGGCAGCAAGTGTTCTTATGAGGTATGGCTGCAAAGAAACTGAACAAGCCCCAGCAAGAAAAAAAGCATCTGCAGCTTATGTTTCACATCTACCAAAACTTTTGTAGAGATGATTTTTCAAGGACCAGGACTTGAACTGCTCTCATTTTACTTGGAAAGAAAAGGCTACAGTCTTGGTATGAAGAGGAAGCTCATGAGCCATTCAGAATAGAGGCAGCACGAAAGAAACATCTATTGTTTTTTACACAGGAAAAGTGGAAAAAAGAGGGGGTCCTAGGCATCACCATCAGAGCACCAAGGTGACCTCCCACCAGGCTTCCCACAGCCACCACTTCCAGCTCTGAATGCCAGCTTACGCCATGTCCATGCCTGCAGTGCCCAACTACCTCCACAGTTTGAAGTACTCGAGGGCTTTTCTCCTGGATAACTCGCTGCCTTACCCAGAAAGGTTTCCAGTTTATTCCAATTATTTTTTTCAAAATGCAGCACATTACCAAATTAAAAAAAAACCCACCCAGCATATTACTTTCATTTATCTCCAAATTTATAAAGTTCCATAATTAAAATTCAAATGGAGTCAATAAGATCAATTTTTTTAAAAACTGAAAATAAAGACCATTCTCCTATCAGTAACATTACTCTTTGAGCCACCACAAGTAATGTGACACCCTGTAAGATGCCATAGAGTACACAGCATGCCAAAATCAGATCAACCCTTCTGAACTGCACAGATGGAGCAAGTAGCCACCACACTTTGCACAGGCAACATACAGTGAAATATCTCTTTGCTTCTTGGAAGGTGATTTATTCTTTCCCAAATGCACACCTAATATATTTGACACTTGCATTCTGACTAACAGACCCAGGCAGGTATGAAATAGAATATTTATGAGTAGAGGGGTGACTCACACACATCTTGCAACCCATGAGAACTTAGAAAAGAATGGTGGCAACGCTAAACTTTGATCCTAAATTTCTGGATGGTTACCAGAAATCCCTCTGCTGAAATGCAGTGTATGATCCCAAGGAAATGTACATGAAAAAGTAGATTTAGTTTGGTTTTAAAACTTTTCAGAAATAAATTTACATTTTTCATCATCCCATTGACTTCTATAAATTACTAAAATCTCTGTGCTAGAATTGAACAGAAAAATCCTTTTGCCATTAGAGTTTTGACCTTGTATTTCAAAAACATTCAGCTGCTGTCACTTGGAATGCGAGACAATTGGCAGAGCAGCATGATCCTGGATAATAAAAAGGACTAGCTGAAATTAAGCCGAGGTCCATGTGGTGGGTTGACCCTGGCTGGATGTCAGGCGCCCACCAAACTGCTCCATCACTCCCCTCCTCAGCTGGGCAGTAGAGAGAAAATATAAAGAGATAAGGGCAGGGAGAGATCACTCATCAGTTACTGTCACAGGCAAAACAGGCTTGACTTGGAGAAATTAGTTTCATTTATAACCAAGTAAATCAGACTAGGATTATGAGAAAAAAGAAAAAAAAAAATTGTACAACACCACTCCCTCTTTCCCAGGCTCAACTTTGCCTCCCTTCCTCTACCTCCTCCTCCTCCAGGAGCACAGAGGGATTGGGAAGGGCTGTTCTGGTCAGCTTATCACACGTTGTCTCTGCCACACTTTCCTCCTTAGGATGAGGACTCCTTACACTCTTCCTCTGCTCCAGGGCGGGGTCCCTCCCACAGGAGACAGCCCCCTATGAACTTCTCCAACGTGGGTCCTTCTCTCAGGCTGCAGCTCTTCACAAACTGCTCCAGTGTGGCTCCCTTCCATGGGGTGCAATCCTTCAGGCTCACACTGCTCCAGTGCCCACACAGCCCCCCACGGGGTCAGAGGTCCTGCCAGGAGCCTGCTCCAGTGTGAGCTTCCCAGGGATCTCCTTCAGGTACCCATCTGCTCTGGCATAGGGTCTTCCACTGGTGCAGGAGGATCTCTGCTCTGCTCCGTGGGCCTCCATGGGCTGCAGGGGAATCTCTGCTCTGGCAACTGGAGCACCTCCTGTTTCTCTCACATGTTCTCACTCCTCTCTCTGGATGAAGGTTGTTGTGTACCCTTTCCTCCACATCCTCAGCTCCCTTTTCTGTTATCCAGAAACACTACTTTGCTGATGGCTTTGGCCCTGACTCGCATTGGCTTTGTAGGACATGGAGGAAGCTTCTGGCAGCATTTTACAAAATCCACTCCTATAGCCCCCTGCTACCAAATACACAGAAAAAAAATACACCCCAACATCATATCATTAACCCACTGCTGTACATCAAGTAATTGTGTATTTGTGACAACATGCACAACAAAGCATTTAAATTGGGTTGGCACACATTTCAAGACCTTTCCCCAATAATGCAGGCAAGCAATTATTCTAGTCTCTTTCCTGCTTCTTAGATGTTAAGCCATAATTAATTAACTACCTTACAGATAAAAAGTGGAGGTCACAAATAGTTCTTCTACCTGTAGGCAGAAACTGAGACTGAAGAGGTTAGTACAAAGTTGGGAAGAGAAGTAAAATTAACCAGATAAAGAACAGTGTTTATATAACTGAAATACATTATCCTGGAGCAGCATTTAAGTTAGTTGCCAAGGAAGGGAAGATGTAGGAAGGATAAATATGATATTTGTATCTTCTTTATTAGCAAAACAATGCCAGATAACTCAGACCAAACCAGTAAAATCAGATGAAGAAAACAAGACTTCAATTAACATTTAGATTTATATATTCGATGTATTTGTCTGTGACAGGTGAGTTTATCCAAGCTTCAGACAAAAGAAAAGCCTGTGGACACTGGCATTGATAACAGCACTAAGACCTGAGACTATGCTAGGTGTCAGCTATCATGGTGACATCCCAGTGTCCATTTTACTCTGGATTTTTACATACTGGGGAAAGTTGAAGAGAATTTTTTAATTCCAGAGATTATGACAGTTGACAGCTACTATCAGCTAACTGCTTTTAATTGTGATTTTATTTGGTTTCAGAAAGAAAAACTAAAATTTTCCCAAGTTTAGGTTTGTAGACCTCATTAAAATGATGGAAAACAGCAGCTTTAATAGATAGCCTGAAAAAAATCCTGCAAAACTGATACTTTGAACAACGACCATGACATTTGCACAACCTTAAATATAAATTGCATATGTTGTATTTTAGCAGAAACAGTGTGATCAACTTTCTGCAATTCAAACTATGAGGAAAGTCCTTGTGATACCCAACACATTCCAAAGCCGCATGCCAGAACAGAACCTGTTTAACCAACTGGGAAAAAAAAAAAAAAAAAAAAAAAGCAGTATTTTTAGACAAGAATTACAATTCACAGTAGGTTTTTATTCTATTTTAACTTTAGTTTAGCTGATGGCTTTTGCTATGGAAAGTTTTCAATGGACAGCATTGCAGTTCCTGACCTAGCCATCAACTAATATGCTCTGTCTCACTCTGGATAGTCCTGGAGAAAGCACTCAGGGTTGTGGACTTCAGTGAAGAATTAAGGTGAGCACTAGAAAAAGCAGTCCTAAATTATCTACCTCCATTATGCTTCATAAAACATGGAATCTGGTCAGAGAAAAGCATTCCTAAATACGACTTGAGAACGTTTTACATCCATTTCGCATTACCAGCTCCTGGCAAAAAAAGCCCACATCTAGAAGAAAAGGCAAAGAAAATCCCAAACCTTGCACTGCAGTGAACCAGAAATATCCATGTAACCACTGTTTTTATATTATGACAGTATTTTAAATTCTGATAGAAATATATAGGACAGTCCCCAGTCTGTAAAGATTACCGTTTATATACACAGTATTTTACCTAGGAAACAGAAAGACAGATGAACTTATTCACTGAGTAAGTATGTGCCATGAAGTTTCCCATATTTTGCCCAGTTCAGTAATTTACCTAAAGAATTACTTTCTGAAAGCAGACACTTTTTATATTAAATGTCCCTTGATCTTGTAAAGAAGAGAAAAACTGAAAACAAAACAAGATCAGGACTCATAGTGCTATTTTTCATTTAAGGCAGGAAGCTTTTTTTTACCTTGCCATGGACTGGCATCAATGCTCCACAGAACGTGCACAAATACTGCTTGAAGCAGTAAAGTGAGTTAATAGCTTAGTAAAAGTACTTTCTGTGTTCCTAGAATGAACATCAAGATGTCAAAGAACAGTGAAACCACCTAAGCTTTCACCTATCTCAGAATCAACTCAAGCCCTTTCATAAACTGAGGAACATTAATAATAAGCCTTGTCTCATAAAGAAGGCAGCAATGCAAACATGCTATTTTGATACATAACTTTCCGAATGCCTTAAAATTGTTAAAAACAATTTTTATTTGGCTAACAGCACCAAGAAGGCTTGGCTCATCCCTTCCTGCAAACTCATTCTACATTCAAAAATCCTGCAAAAGCAGTAGGGCTTTCGTAGATGTAGAGGATGACATTTCTGTTGAAAAAAAACCCCAACTATAAAACAGGGGAAGATAAAGAAAATAAAGGCAGATGGGAGTCAGGAATGGTTAATTATTTTTTTAATCAATGTAGAGGCCAATAATTTTCTTTTGCAAGGCTTTTTCACAGCCTGTTACAATTTTTACTGCAGCTTCAAAGGTGATGATAGTGAAACACCGCTGTAGTGAAAATAATCTAGTTTCTCAACACAGCTGTTAGAATCTTCTCCTAGTGACCCCAATTCATATAATCTAAGAATCTTTAAAATCTTGAAACCAATCACACTCCAGGCTTAGCTTAAATTTAATCTTGGCCTGGTCTGAACTTCTGACTTCAAAATCCAAACTAAACTCTTTTAGACTTCATTAGTCCAATGCCCAATTCCTTAAGAACTTGCCACCTCAGAGACAAATCCTCTGCACAGAGGAAGATCACAGAGGTGAAGGTCTTTGGCTTGGATTACTGTGCTATCTCAAAGAGAAATCCGCATTAAAGGCCTTCTTCCAAGTCTCTTATTCCCGTTACCTGCTCACATCAACTTATAGCTTGTCAGCAATTCTGCATCGAATCCTTCCTGTTCTACCTCTCCCCCCAAGTTTTCTTCTTTCTTTGATCTTTCATTACACATTTCTCCTCCTGCAAATGTTATGCAAATAACCTCCTCAGACAATGGTTGCCAGTAATTTGGGGAAGTGTTAAGGCAAAATTCTTTTTAGAATTAACCACTGGGAGTTCCAAATCCTATTTGTATTTCTCTCTAATTAATGTTGCAGCTTTAAAATTTGTGTTTAAATAAAGTGTCATTGTATACAGCCTATGTTTCTTTAAAACGCTACAAAACTTGCTGTATGCAACTCTCTAAAGCATTTTATATATTTTTATAGTCTTCCAAAAAATACTAATTACCAATACAACCTTCCCTCCTCCAAATCTTTGCCTCCTACAATAAGCCTGAAGAGCTGAAACATCCATTTTAATTGGAACTTCCACTAGTAATTACTCTCTAATAGTGCCTTTCAAAATCAATTAAAAACGCTTAGTTCCCAGAAACAAGTCTTAAAAAATAGTCCTAAAAACCTCTAGTAGTCAGCTACAGCTTATAGATCCTTGAAAGATGGTGTTATTTCTGTTGACTTAAAATTATTTTTTTTCAAGGGTAGTCAACAGTGACCAATAGTACAAAGGGGTAACACATGATAAGGTAAAAATAAAAATGTATACTAGCGGACCCCACATCTTTCATACATTCGAAAAACTAATAGTCTACCAGGACTTTTGTAATTCCACTGTACACAGAGACTTTGGATGAATTTGGAGACATCAAAGCCCTAAAACACATTAGTGTCTTAAAATGGATATACAGAAGCAGCTCATGATCAACTACTGCAACTCACTGAGTAACTCGGGGCGCAGCCATACTCACCACTTTTACAGCTGCAACTGCAACAGTTCTGAAGTATAAAAGACAATCTTAAATGCCAGAAATAATACCCACAAAAAGTTAATTGAAAAAAATTACAAAAATGTGACAAGTTGTTGGGATGTTTTAAAACAGAAAATAAGACACAGTGAATTTAGATATAAAAAATACTGAAGTAATGACTACTGTGTAACTTAGGTAACATCACTAACCCCACATCCTCACCCTGGGGGGGTTGAGCTATGCTTGGTGGCTGTTTTTAAAACTAGTCCATGAAATATGAGGTCTGTAAGACTTCCACAAAATGCAACCCTTCTTAGCATCTTCTCTAAGCACTGTATACGTAAATGATTTATGCTTTTTTTGCCAAGGAAAGACTCTGAATATCAGCTTGAAAAGCAGGCTGAAAGTTGCAGCAGGGCTAATCTGCAGTCCTGTTTACTGTAGCTTACAAGAATATTAAGAAGCACAAAGAATTAACACATTCCTGCTTCAAAGCACTTTTAATTATAACTATTCTGTAGGAATACTGCTTTTATTTCTACTCAGTCCAAAACATTGCCACTTGTGTTGTTGAAAAACAGCTATACATTCAACTTAGGTGCCATTCCCAGTCCCACATACCTCCAAAAGTGCTGTCAAGGAAACTGTTTTCATTTGGTCTAAACCCAAAACACCAGTCCCTTCAAACCCTACAGGTCTTCAGAGAAAACTAACAACTTGTTCTGGTTATGAGAGTTTGAGGGAAAACTGCCTCTTACACTTTCAAAAGCCAAACTGTGTAGATATCTAGATGCATCCCCCACCAAAGCCGAAGTCTGGTTTTCCCAAAAGACAGCACTGAATCATAGCAGCATATTAATAAATCCAAGTTAGCAGCTACTTGGCTATATATATATGTGCATCTGGAGGAACATTCATTGAACCTTCACCCCATATGGTTTCCTTTAAAAAACTGCCCAACAATCACCTTTCCAAGACTCCAAAAAGCTAAACCTTGCAATTTGACACAGTTTAAGATTTAAGAGCAGACTCATCCAGAAAGAAATACCACTCTTCATTGTATATGGAAAATAATTTCAGAAAAATCTTGAACTATCAAAGAGATATTACAGACCTCTCAGTGGGAGGCTCACCAAAACAATGCAAAGGTGATGTAGGAATAGCCCACTCCCATAGTGTGGGTGGAAGAGCTGGATCGTATTATTACACCACAAAATCAACATGCAAATAAGCATCTTTTAATAGGAAAATAAAACCAAAAAAACCTAAAACTAGAATAATAAACCAGCTTTATAATCAAAAGTTACATTTTTGTTTCTGAGTGGATCTGTTGAATTGATTTGAATTAAAATTCATCCACTGAGTTGTCCAGACTTTTTTTTTTAAGCTTATGAAACAAAAGTTTTAAGATGTAGCTTGAAAGATGAATAATCAATTCTCTATAACGGCACCAGAAACAAGTCACCATATGGTTCCCTCACTACACCGGCAAGGGTAAGTTAAAGAGTGTCAAAAGTCCTCAATAGCAGCTTGCAATTACGATAAAGTTTCTTGATCTACAATGATCTGATGACAGACCATTCTTGGAAATAGTCCCTAAACATCGACGATTTTTAGCTTCAGTGCTATAATTCTTTTCCTTCTGGGAACTAGAGAAGAGCACAGGGAGCAGCTGTTGCAATGTTTGGTGATATTAGGGTTTCTCAGTTGATGTGGTAAAATGAGCAAGCAAAAATACATAGAATAGAATAGGAAAAATAAAAGGTTTTGTTTTCAGAGAAGGCTTCAGCAAAGAGAAGCAGAGGCTCCTGTCCCTTGAATGAGTCTTTAAATAAGAGAAACAGCACAATTCTGCCACTGAAACTGTTCTGTGGCAGAAGTTATTGAAGAAGGTGTTTTGGTAAGGATGTTGTAATACTGCACAATATGACCAGACAGGGTTAGCTACAATGTTTACATTCCAAAACAGAATGGTAGCATGCTTTGAAGTCACTTTATAAAATCCCAGTTGTTAATTTTGACTAGTATTGGATTTGTTAAAACTCAAGCCTAAACTGCTTTAAATTTCCCAAACAGCCCCCCTTTACCTGATAGAAAACTGTTGCTGACTGTTGCCCTGTAACCATAATTTATGGCCAAACTCCAGGGCACAGCGCAGCCGCAGGTGCACGGCTATGCTGTGCTGACTGTGCCTCCCCCAGACCATGGCAGAGCTGGGTTAAACCCTGAGCTTTAACAGCCAAAAGAATACTAAGAATGCATTTTCAGTCAGCAAACACAGCAGGCACATGAGTACATCTGCTGTGCACGACTGCTGAAGTGGTGCCTTCAGCATGAACACACTCCAGGAGGAGTGCCAAGTGATTGCATTTCTCTCTCCATATCTCTGCCACACAAGTGTGAGGGTGAGGGTCCTAGTCCTTTGCCTTCCCAACAGCTCCAAATGAGGCTTTGCTGAGCCACTGCCTTTGCACCACTTACTTCATTCTTGACAGAAAACATTACTGTATTTTACTTTCAGGCAAATTCATTTTATCAGTGTGCAATCCCTAAACAAAGAGCCCCCACTATCTTAATCAATTCAGTAAAGGACTAAAAATAGGGATGCAAAACAGATAGAAATATGGTCACCTGGTTATATTAGTTTTGCAAGCCAACAACTTTACAATAGAATAATTTTTTTCATCATAGAGGGACTCTCATTAAGTAACCAAAATACAATTCTGACTTGCATGCAAAAATTAATTCCTACTGTAAAAAGTGGATTTTAACTCAGTGTTTTGTGCTGTTGTATAAAACATGCTGCAAAAAACCTCGCATTTTTCTCATAGGGAAATGAGGATTTGGTTTAACTAAAACATTTTGTGAAAACATAGGCATTTCATCAATATTTTAAACAAGAACAGTGGCAAAGTTTTTGAAGTGGTCCATCCACAAATGAGATTGATATTTTGTCCCAATTAAGCACAAAGCCCTGAAAAATTGGAATCTCACACAGAATGAAAATTCCCCATGAACATTTACAGTCCTGAAGCTTAAGTCTGCAAGCAGATGTCATGATCCATTTCAAAGGTTACTTTTATTTATAGCAGAAAAATTATTCAAAAATATGAACTACAAAAGTCTTGGAAAAAAATCAACACAAAGATAATAACTTACTGAGAACGCTACACTTCTTCAACAGTAGCTTTATTGTGCTTGAAATTAAAAGTGTCCACAACTCATTTGCAGCAAAACTAAAATTTCTTGAAAGAAAATCCACAAAAGTGCGTATTTTTTTTAAAAGTGTTGACTCTTCAGTTTCGTGTATATGTAAACCCCCAAAATCTCCTAAACACTGACTCTAAAAACCTACTGTAAATCCCCTAAATCCCCTAAAAATTTCCCCTAAACCTCCCCTAAATCCCCTAAAAAACCTCCCCAAAATCCCCTAAAAACCCTCCACTAAATCCCTTAAAAAATACACCTCCACAAAATCCCTGAAAAACTTTCCCTAAAACCCCTAAAAAACAACCCCAAAAACCTCCCCTAAATCACCTAAAAACAAAACCTCCCCTAAACACCCAAAATCCATTAAAACCCGACCCTAAAACCCTACCGTAAATCCCCTAAAAATGCTTCAATAAAAATCCTGTAAAACCCTCCCCGAAAAACTGACCATAAATCTCCTAAAGCCCCTAAAAACTTCCCCAAAACCTCTCCTAAACCCCTTACAAACTTCTCCTTAATCCCCTAAAAAACCTCC
>WEZZ01010974.1:54500-70231 GCA_013400585.1 Chloropsis cyanopogon | reverse complement strand
GAGCAGCATTCCTATGGGTTGTGGTAAGACACGTCAACAGAGCACTTCTCACAGCACATGGCAACTGGAGCCCTCAATTCCAGCTTCTACCAGTCCCAGAGCTTTCATAAACACTTAACATTTCATAAAAGTTACAGTTTTACACGTGATTCCTAAACTACAAGAAACCGTGCAGGGCGTGTTGCCCCTCCTGCTCTAAAATGCTTTATAAACACTGGCTAGAGCAGCTGACCCAGATGTACTCCCAACTTATTTCTTCAAATTTTAAAATCTGCTCTACCTGATGTTTGTGCTCCATTAAGGACTCAGTCATAAACCAGGGAACTGGAATACTTTGTGCCTGGTGCTACACCTAATTTCTTCTCTATTTCACATTAAGCAGAGATGTTTCTTAGAAGCTTTAGCAAAGGCATCAAAGAAAGTGAAGAAAAAATGTCAAGAACTTGTAAATAAACAGCTGGCTTGCAACATATGTATTTTCTTCTATATTTTTCAGGTGCCACAATCTACAATCCATATCTGCCAGCCTTGTAGCATGCAGCATAATTTAACTGTAATTGATAACGTAAGGGCAGATGGAGAGAAGTGTCAGCTCCTGCTCACATCCTCTGGGGATGCTACAGAAATCAAAGCAGATGGTCCAATTGCTTCTTATTTATGTGTTGCTGCTAGCTCCTCTGCTTGCAGGATAATGGATCATTATTGCCTGCTGTGCACAAACACCAATATGCTTTTAAATCTGGTTCTCAAACCTTATGAAAAAGCACTATATTTCATATTAATTTGTGAAGCTGCACTTAACAGGGTCCACTGATTTTAATTTATAACTTTCAAAAGAAAAAGGGTTAGCCATGGATTATTTTTTCATAAAATAAGTGATCAATTGAGATTTCTAGCAGAACGTAGGCTAGTTAACTGATCATGCATGCTCAGAGAGTACCCAGCAGTTAATTATGATTTGAATAATACAATACCATGTGGTTTTATTTATTGACCAGTCTTTGGCAATAAAGGCAAATATCCTTAAAAAGATAACTTTGAATACGTATCGGATAAGATATAGTGCTGTCACTTGAATTCTTTGTTTACCCAAAACACTCATGAATTCTCTCACAGCCACCAGTAAGGAGACCTGTTTCTGTAAGGAGCTCAGCCAGGCTACAGGACTTCCTGCTCAGCCAAAACATTACAGCACTCTCCAGTGAGTAAACCCACGGCTTTACCCTTGTCAGTACACATATCCCAGGGAAATTGTTAGTGTACCTTCTGGAACTCATTGTAGTGAGTTTCAGTGACTTTAAGCCCTGATGTTTCACAGCATGGCCAAAATCGGTTTGCTTTGGCTTCTACAACAAATGAAAAGGTTAAATCCTTTGTGGTTTGTAAAGAAAGAACCCAGGCTGGGCTCACTCTACTCAGCAGATCCACGGCAACCACCTTCAAAGATACTGATGTGCTTTCTCTTTTAACTGAGACAAGACATCACCAAAAAGATTTTGTAAATACTCCAAAACTTCAGCTAGTAATATGTAACTTGGTTATGTTTTAGAAGTCTGTCATGAAAGGGCAAACTATAGGGCAAACTATGAATTTCCTGTCACAAAACAGACACGTTAACATCTCCACTGTCTAAAGGTCTGTGGAACACAGCAGCTATTTTTATAAATTCTGGAAAGCTGACAGTCCTTTGAAAGGACCAAGTGTCACTCTGCACCCAGTGAGTAAATCACTGAATGGATACAGTAAGGCTCCTTCCAAGCATGGCGCCTAAGAAGAAACAAATTAAGTTTAGGTTAATCCACCACTTATCCTACCCTCAAGGTGAATCAGTGAATGATTAACAGAAGAAAATGTTCAGTGTTTTATGCAGTGTTCAATTAATCCATTCATCTGCTAAGGTGCTTAGATTCTCAGAGGGCTGGGGTTGATATTGAATCCTTGTTTTATTTACTACTCTACCAGTTTAACCAGATGTTGCTGTGATTTGACTTCAAATATGAAGTTTTAAGTAAAAAGTAGCATTTTTTCTCTGTCTATAACTTAAATGTTAGGCAGTAGTATTATCCAATGTCAGGGAGGAAATTGCTTCGATATAGCAGATGTGCTGCCACTGACTGATGGAAGCTTTGGATAAATTTAGCAATCACCTTTGTGATCAAGACAAGTTCAGG
The DNA here is from genome assembly GCA_013400585.1 of Chloropsis cyanopogon. Lineage (NCBI taxonomy): Eukaryota > Metazoa > Chordata > Aves > Passeriformes > Irenidae > Chloropsis > Chloropsis cyanopogon. Next base: position 68,060 of record WEZZ01010974.1, on the reverse strand, counting down.
ATACTAATTAGTCAAACTGAATTGGGTCTTGCATGCTAAAAGGCAACTTCAAACCAGTGGTGTCTGGCAAACATTGTGGGTCATTGCAGGGATCTTCTGAAGCCACCAGAAACCAGTTTACAATTGTTTGCATATACAACACATGTTTGTTGTAAAGAGTCTCAGAACAATATGGCTCTGTCCCCTTGAAGACAGGAGAATTTTCACTAAGTACCATGTGTAAGTTTTGCAATATTATTCAGAAGTCCCTGTGACTGTGAAGTTGAATGAAATTTCCCCCGAAAAGGTTCACCGTATCTGAGAATGCAATATGACTCCAAGTTAATACAAAATTAATTTTCATTAATTATGAAAGAAAACCTCTAATTATGGTTAGTGAAGCTTTAGGAAAACCAACGACATAGCTCACTTCAGATAGGAACACCAAATAGCCAAGGAGGAAATGGGAGGCCAAAGCAGCAAGCCCCAAAAGACAGGTCCTACAACCAGGAGCCCCAGGCTGGGTCCAGCCCGGCTCTGCTGCACTGACACAGCCTTAGCTCCAGTGGGCAGAGCCCAGGCTGCTCAGGGCAAAGCCCTCTGGGATCTGAGGTCAGAGAGAGGAAGGCTGGGCTGGGATCTAAGGTGAACCTACATCAAAACGTGGGTAAGTGAGCTTGGGAAAAGCCTTCCCATGCTGCAGGACAGACCTCCTGCTGTCTCACATGGTCTTTGCATTAATGAGGAGAGTCTGACAGGCCCCAGCTGCATGATATACAAGAGCTTTTCATAATAGAAGAAAATTATAACTGTGCACATGCAAGTAATTCTTCAAAATTAATAGAACTAACAGTGTGTGTATAGTTGCTCATATGATTAAATTTTCAAGATATTCGGAACAATCATTTCATGGTGGCTAAATATAAAAACCTATTAGATTCTCTAAAACTGTTATTTTGAATACTTTAGAAATCAACAAAATGTTCCTCTTTATAACAAAGAAACATTTGTTTAATATGTTGAAGCAAATGGATTTTCTCCATCAGCGATTAGACTCTTTCTTCAGTTTTTTCTGGTTAACACACATTTTGATTGTCAATCAAATCTTAAAACTCTGTACTTACTATCCAAACAGCCACCTAGAATTTCTTCCTCTAGTCACGTTCTTGCCATAAAATAAATTAATGACACACTCAATCATTCATTTAGCACATGAAGGAATGTTCCTTAATAATAGTTTTTGTATTAAACAGCTAAATTTGAAATATAATTGAACTCTATCTAGTTATAATAGTCACATACATTTATACAGTAGGTGTTATAAAAATTTTTCATAACTGAGACTTTCTGTACCCTTGCACACATGCCAATAATTTGAGGTACATACAATATTGCAGCCAGACCCTTGGTGAGAAAAAGAATAAAAAACCTTTGAAGCTGCACCTAATTTGGAAAAGGAATCTCCTTTTCCCCTCAAATATCTGCTGATATCCAGATCTATCTACAGACCTGCAGTCCTGAAGTCTCACAGCCAAGAAGGAAACTTTCTGTGTGGTGTCCTAGAGGCCGTAGAGCAAATTCTTTGATGGGGAGACATGGTTCTGATTTTTATTTAACAGTCAGGATGAACCCTTCTGTTTCTGTGTAGCTGCATAATGGGATAATTTTCTTACTTTTCTGGAGAATCTTTTTTCAAACTTATTTCTCAATAGTTGATGCTGTGTTATTGATATACCTTGCTACCTTTTGGATGCTCTCCTACTATTTGGCTTCATAATGAGTTCCAATAGGAGAAGATAGTCTGCAAATTCAACAGAGTCTTTAAATCATCTGTGTTTGAGGGAGGCAAAAGATAGCTCCATATTTACATTGCAGCCTACACCAACTTCATTTTCTTTCTGTATGGAATGAGCTGCTTGTGCAGTTCAATTGCATGAGAATTAATGCTCAATAGACAAATAACTTTAACAACTTTAAAAACTGGCTGAAATAAGCATGGTTCTGCTGGTTTGGCAGCTAATGCATGGTCTGAGGTATTTTTTGTTTTGTTTTTCCTTCATTTACAGAGCTAGTGCTAAAGCTGTTAAACTTTAGGTCACCTAAACATCACTGGCAATTCATATACACTCTGGGAGTTTTTGTCCTCTGACACAAAATGCTACAGTTCAGCATTACTAAGCAGCTAACGCCTACCAAAGCAATATCTGACAAAGGTTTTCTCCTTAATAAAAAGAAGGAAATAGAGTAGTATTTTAAAATTACTGCACCATGATTATTCATAAACACTTTTTTCATCCTGCAGAGCAGACATTAGTAGTTCTAGACTGATCAGACTATTTTTGTAAATCCCATAATTTTCAAGTTTCTTTCTTGGTTACTGTATAAAATGTTTTGAGAAGCTCAAGTTCAGCTTGTGCTAGAATTAACGCTGTGGTTCTGACTAACCATTACATTCTTGAACACGAGGCAGTTTGTGGCAGGCTGTAATTCTGGCAGAAATCAGCAGAGATTTTCTCATGACTTTTAAACAGGTAGGTGTGACATCAATTGATCTTTGCCTGTAGGAGAACTACAGAAAAAGTAATGACAGAGGCTCACAGTCAATCAAACCTATTCTAACGAGAGCTGCTTTGAAGGCAAAAAGGTCTCTTCTAACACAAAACAACCTGCTCCCTGTTCTTAAAATAGGAGCTCCATTTTAGACACTAAACATTCTCTACCATCTACATGCTGTGTCTGCAGTTGTATCTTGCCAATGACAATGCAATGCTGAAATAAACTGCACTGCAACAGCTCAAATCTCTGGATTCATAACTTGCAGGGACACAGGGAGTCAGGTGTTCTAAAAGGGCCTGAAATATGATTTGCCACCCACTCAGGCAACACAATGAAACCCTTAGGTGAAATAAATTATTTTACCATGCCTTTCTTCTCAACACCCATTTTGAGATGATTTCCAGAATCCTCATGGACTGCAAGAGTTATGAATGAGTGCCTTTTATCACATGAAAGGCAGAAACTGAATTTAACCTCTGATTCACACCACCATATCTGTGCATTCTTTTTTTTTCAGTAAGAATGTAAGTCTGGCCTCCTTCTAAAAGGGATTTTTCCACCATCTAAGGTCATGTGCATATGAGAAATGTACACTAGACCAGGTAAGCAGGAGAACCTGAGCCAACTTATATAAATTATAACATGTATGTCATGTTATAGTAAAACAGTTTTGTTATCTTCATAACCTGAAAATAGTTTCTTCCTCTTTCAATTACAGAAGAACAATCAGTTTCTTAATAGGTAAAAGCACTTTGAAGTTAAAGCTCAAGATAAACCATATAGCAGATTTAGTGCAGTGAGTTTGATTGAATATATGCTTTAGTCTCTTTGAGAAAGCCAACCCTGAAAATTATAACATGAAAGGAGACCAAAGTCTGTACTTAGTCCATGCCTGGAACATTTTTAAAGCTAGTGGATTTGCTTTATTCTTTCACACATTTGTGTAAGTTTCCTGAAGTGACTATTACTAGTTATTACTATTGCTGGTTCTGGCAGTTTATTCTGAATGTTGACTATCATTCTCTGCATATGTGAAACAGTACATTGTTAAATTATTTATCCATGATGTGTGCTACCATGAACTCAGACTCCAGTCTTATTTGGAGTTTGAAGTACAGCAAGTTTTACACAACTTATAAGATACAATACTCCCTTGCAGTCCAAGTCCTACAATAATTTTCCAACAACAATGCAATGTTAATTGCTGACAATAAAGCATCAGGCTGCACAGAGGAGGTTTGGAAGAGCAGCTCCATAAGGGCAAATAGTTTGTTTCCAGGTCTTCAAGAATAAGATGCTAAATCTACATTCAGCTGTTAAATAAACAGCTTGAGTTTACAAAATCCTCCTCATTTTCATTGACTCAAGCTGGTTATAGCATGGGAGAAGAGTTAGACACAACTTAGGAGCAGCATTTATGCACTGTATCTCCAGAGGCACAGGGAGAGGTGGCCAATGCCAGTAACTGTGTCTGGCTTTATAGGATATAAAGAAGTCTATCAAACTCATAACTAAACAGGACACTGGGGCTTTGCATGAGATTCTGCCTTGAAGAGATCTGAAAAGTGATGCTGAGACCATGCCCTGTGAGGTTCTCCTGGGGATGTATTTTTCTCAAGAGGAATGCAGTGGCTTAATCTACTCAGAAATTTATGCACAAGGTGGGAACCAAGAAGAATGCCAAGTTGCTAGCCTCTAAACATTGTTATAAAATAAAACTTCCTTTTTCAGGTGATCTGTTTTTTAGGTGAAATTGAAACCTTGAAAGGAAAACTATTAAGTCAGCTTTAGGTAGATCACAAACAGCTTCTGACCCCAGTATCTGTCTGAGCTCCAGAATTCATTGCATTTGTTCATGCAATAATAAATACATTTTAACTGAGTTACCCGCTTCTGGTCTCCTGCATACTCCCATAAATAGGTCCATTGAATTCACAAAAATCAACAGCAATCAAGCATGTAAATGACAAAAGGATTGAGACTTTATTTTCTCTCTTTTCAAAATAAAATCAAAACTTCAGTGATCTCATGTTTAGCTCCCTTTTAAAAAGAAAGTCCTTTCAAAGAAATCCTATAATTCTTCTGCAAAATTCTTAAGAGTATAATAGTACATGTATATCTAGCTAATGCCTAGACTTTGAACACGTACATTACTTAGACTAATTAGGTGACTTTATGAAAGAATTCTTTGTTTTGCACATTGGATAATACGATTCTGAGCTGTATTTACTCTTGTTACCACTGGGTTGGATGAGTGACGTACTTCTTGCAGCTGTAAAAGGTTTTCTTTATACCAGTTTTGCAATGAATTTACAGTGAATGCTGAAATCTGTTATTACTTCTGTATTTATGATAGGCTGAATAATAAACTTACTGATTTCATTAAATGAAAGCCTTTCCCTACCTGTGATTTTATTCAAAATGTTTTATTTGGAACTTGAAAGGACATCCCCGCATGTCAGAGAGGTGTATCTAAAGATACTGTTATCACCGCGTGTCATACAGTTCTCTGGTACAGCTTGCTAGAGATGATGGCTGAGATTAAATACAACCCACTTGGCAAAGGGCAGATGGCAAACAATTGCATTTGACCTTTGTCAAAGAATGCTCATTCACAACTGCCTTTCATCACGTCCTCCTACATCTTTCCTGGGGGACCAAAGAAAAGCACTGGCATGTTCTGTGAGAGCGCGGCTGTGAACCGCTGCCCTGCGTGCTAACACGGTGTGAGCACCACTGTCAGTCCACATCCTGACAGCTACTGTGCCCTGACAAAATTTGTAATGATAACCACATGCCACGCTTTCAACTTCTACCCAAACTCTGCTCCAGAGCCTTTTTAACATGATTTGTAGTAGCAGCACACAAGCGCTAATAAAGTACAACTTGGAAAAATGGCACTTCATTTAACTGCATAAGATTTATAACAATATTTTCTATTTGACTCAAAGTTGGACTCAGATCTGAGCAGTCAGCAAAGTGAACTGGGTGGTTAACTCCAAGATTGTGAGATTAGGTATTTTTTACTTATTTCCAGCAACCAGCGAATAACTTTAAACCTCAGCACACAGTTCATGGTTGTCTGCTCTATCAACAAACATATATCAAACTGGAAATTCAAGTAACTGAAACAGCCTCTAATATTTACCTATATCAATTATTTTTTCTTTATCAATTATTATTTTTATTGCCATAAGTAAATATACTGCAAGCACTGCTGGTTCATGAGGATGCAAATACCAGTGTCTCAGATAACAGCACATGAATAGTACAAGTGTGTTAAAAGCACCCATGGCTATATTGTAATTTACATTACTGCTTTTTCCTTGGTTATGATGAAGTAGAGGTAAATGCAATTATTTCCCCTTCTTAAGCACCTTTTATAAAGTTGAGTGAGCCTGGTTGGAAAGTAAATATTTTGCCTCTCTTTTCAGTGTATCATTAGAGAAATATAATTTTGAAATGTATTAGGACTGAATCTGAAATCCAGAAAACACAATCACACACATTACACAAGAGACAAGGACAATTCCTGTTTCATTTCCCCCAAACAAGTATATAAGAAAGTGGTGTTCTGATATCAAGAGAGATTTTGAGAGAAAATGCTTGAACAAAGAATTTTTTTTACATTAAATGAACTGTCCATGGGAATCGTGTGCAATATATAAATAGACAGGACACATGGGACAGCTCTATGTCACCTAATCAGGAAAATGAAGTTGAAAGATCAGATAGTAGCCTTTCTGTGGCTACTCTGTAGAAAATCCACAGGCAGTCTAACCTGTAGATGTGACACTGAACAGGCAATTCCCTAGATGCCTTCAGCAGCTTCAGGCCATGGAGTACAGTGTTCCCAGCAAGCTGCTTTGCCCATCAGTTCACCTTTCCTCCTCCTGCCGGATGAGACTGATAGATCACACCCACCCAAACACTCTGTCCTACATACTTGAGAGTAGGCTCAGGTTACTGGGACATTCCTGCTGACTTCATCCATGTAACGAGGTAAGGATCACCTCAGGACTAAACCCAAAGCACCACAGGGAGTTTTCTTTCTATTATCATGGATTCCAGCAACCGGAGACTGACAGCTGAGTAATTTGTGTGGAATTAGTACCTTTCTCATCATGTCAAAGCCCATGCCAGTCTCATCTCAGGCTCCCGAGTCTTTGTCTCTTATGAACTTGGTAGCAGCTTGTTACCTCCCCCTGAACTCACTCCTTGTATAGTCATTTCCAGGATTTGGCCTCATGGCTTTTTACTGACTCCAGGTAAACCACAGCTTGCCAATCTGGAATTTCTTCCCTTTCCTGCAGGTTTTATAGCCCCACCTGTCCCACGAGCTAAATAATAACTACTCTCAGATGAATGGACAGTGCCTATCCATGGCTAAATGGAGAAAAGAGCAACCTGAACCATGTAATGTTGGACTTGCAGAAATTATAAGCTTTTGAAATTTAATGTGAGAATGAATTGTCTCTATAATGTCATACAGAAGCAGAGCAGTCTGCCCAAAAGGTAGCACGTGTTTTATAGCCCGCTGAATTTCAAATGTTAGGGTTAATTTTAAGAGTTACTGGGACTTCTCACATGCTAAAGTACTTGGCTAAACTGTGACAAGATGAAAGGAGGTGAAAGTAATGAGCAGCTTGAGGGTGTATATTTGTTTTCGTCAGAGGAGCTTTATCATTGACTGTTGACTTTAATGGTGCCAGGCCTGTGTACCCCAAATTAAAGTGAGTTAGGTATTTGCATACATTAAAGGCTAATAAGCCATTTTCCAAGTGTAACTGTACATAAGAAGCATCTGCAGTACCACAGCACCACCAGACTAATTGCTACATCTTTAGCAGATTATGATGATTTCCTTTATCTTTTACATGTTTGTGCTCCAGCAGAGATCTGTATGCCTTACGTGATAAACTCAATTTTAGGTGTATTTTTTTCAGCTGTATCAACAGCTGAACTGACAACAGTAAACTAAAGGCATGCAGGTTTTGTTTGTTTGGGGTTTTTTCCTTTTTTCCTTCTGTTTCATTCATTCCTTTATTTCTTTATACCTATTTTACAGCTTTGTTCAAATTTGTATCTGTGGCAACTTTACAGCACGCTGTGTTTAACTCTGTAAAGCCAGACTGTTCTCTCATATGTACTAAAGCTTTCCACAATATGTATGTTGTGTTTTATTTCACTGTTTGGAGGACATTTTATGAAATCAGCAGCTAGACGGAAGGAAATCATTTGCATACTTGGCTCCATACACCTGGAATTCCTTAATTTTAGGGATTAACAAAATGAGTCTAATAAAAAGCATAGGGCCTTGTTAATCAGCTCTGTAAACTCCCTTCATTAGCTGTTACTTGCTGCCAACATGAGTGCACGTTTCAGGAAATTTACATTGTGCAGGTCAGTTATTACTATTTTATGAACTGATTTCTAATTTTATGTGACACAGTTTGTGTTTTTAGTGTTCCTAAAAGTTAAATAACATTTTTTTTAAAGTCTTGGATAGTGTGTGCCCTTGTGAAGTCTCATTCATGACACTTTCCATACATTAGGTCCATAATAACATCAGTTTACTGAAACTGACAATTCAATATAGTGTCAATAATATGAACAGATGCTTTGTATTGGAGTTGATGTGGAAAACTTTCTTTCAGACTATAAAGTATAGGTTATAAACACCTGTAGTTTTGTCATTGTTTGTTCATTTTTTAAAACCTAAGCAGGAAAAGATTTCTAAACTTATTATGAAATCCAGTAATCATAATCACTTTCTCTGACTAGATCCTGCTAGAGTAAGTACAGCTCAAATTTTCATTTGAGTTACTACTTGTTCACACATTGAAGGCCTGGTCTGAGTCTACTGAAACATTTGGAGACATTTTCCCAACAGATTTCAATTGGTTTCCACCAGGTCCTTGATTTCAAGGAATATTTGGGAACCGGATGCTTCTTTTTCTAATAAAACAATAGGAATCTTAAATATATCAATGCTATGCTTGAAGTGATGAAATTCCTCTTTCCTTCTTCTCAATTCTTTCTACCTCAAAAATAAGATTTTTGGAGTTTATCAGTTGAATTTGATGCCTACCCTTCAAGGCTGGAAATCTTCTGTTCCATTTATGTAGCAGCTATGAAGCACAAGTTTTTAAATACATTAACTTCCTCCTGCCTGCTGGGTTCTGTTTGGACTTTGAAAAGACACTGTCCAGACATGCTGGCTTAACAAATGTTACTTGACTTCAAGTTAAAATGTCTTTCATTTTGAGCAAAGCAAGTTTGACCAGCGAGGGGAAACTGCCCCATCTCTGCAGTGCAAGAAAGTGTCCCAAGACCTGCAGTGCCTTGGCCTGGGGGTCTGACACTTCACAAATAAATGAATGGTGAAGGCTGAGCTAAAGGAAAAGGTGATTTGTGACTGGGATGTGCTCATCTCCTGATCAACCTCCTGCCCTCTTACCAGTATTTAACATTTTATCACATCAAGCACACAAAAAGTAGCTGAAATAACTTTAAGTGGAACAGACTTATCTGTGATTTCTAAATGTAGCTAGAATGCAAAAAAGAAGAAAAAAGCCCAACCTTTAAATATTTAAAGTAGCAACATTGGTAAGATTCTGATGGATATTCTGAGAGTAAGCCAAGAGACTTGCTCCAAATAAATTATTCATTGTGAATTATTCCATTCACTCTCACATTGTTACCTAACTCACAGAGGTATCCTGGCAATTAATAGGTTCAAAGAAATGCAAGAGATGGGTCATATGATAAAAATACTAAAGGTTATTGTTATAGTCAAAATTAATTTTTTTCATGCATATACAAAAAAAACCCAGGTGGAATATTTCTCAGAAGTTGAGATTCAGAGAAATTTCATACTGGTTTTGAGAACTGTCAGAGTACATTCATAGACCTTTATCTTCTGGAAAAATAAGCATACTGTGGTGGATTTAAGTTAAAGCAATGTGCCAGGTATACTGATAACAAGGTTCTCTCGAAGGGTGGCCCTCTCCTAGGTGGCTCTATTACAGAAGAAGGTTGTTATCTTTTTCTCTTTTTCCCCACCTTTTGTGTAAATATTTTAGGGTTATTTGGTGTCTTTTAGGTAGTTCTCAAGAAGTATTAGGAAAAATCTTGAAGAATTTCTGGAAATTTTTGGTAATGCAGGAAGAGGACAAAGACTTTTGCAAAAGCAACTTCAGTTATTTGAGTGTTTTTTCCCTTCTGAGAGTAAACTTTTCTCAAAATATGTAACTTTCTTTTTCTGTTTTTCAAGAGGATGGAATTTTTTTTCTGGAAACTAAAGGCTAGTTTTTGCAACTCCAAATTTACTACTAGGAAGTAATACCATGCCATCTTTCTTATGGCTGGAGCTTTGGCAAACTGACTTTGTTGACGTTTTGTATGTACTTACACAATCCAATTCCCAAATATTAAAAATCAGATAAAATTACTCAGCACTGGAGCAATCTAGATACATGGAAACACATACAGAAATCAGAAAATGTTGCCATCTCAGATAAAATGTAGTGGACTTTCAGAAACCAACAAAATTCTAACTCTGTGAGTAAAATTCCTTGGTACCTGAACTAGAGTACACACTACAGAGAAGAAACAGCTCTTAGAAATCCCTGGCAACTGAAGACACACTGTATAGTGGCTGACCCTATGAAACAGCTCCAAAACTAGTATCTAACTGTTTTTAAAACTGTAACTAAATTAATAGGTTTAGTATTTTAAGCTACTCAGTGGGATGAATAAACTGCTTTATGTTGCCACAAAGCAGGCTAGAAACCTACATCGGGTCTGACCTTAAAAGCATAGTGACTTTTAATATGATGACAGTATCCATGCAGGGCTCAGATAAAAAGCCCAAACTCTTCACCATGTGTCCTTGCTTTAAGCTGAGGGATACATTAACAACCAGGAGAAAAATATTCTACTATTCTCCTTTAGAGGGTTGTAGAGATCCAAATTCTCTGGAGGTCAACAGAGGACATCAAGAATGGACAGGCTGCTGTCAATTGTTTGTCACCTTAACTGGGAGTGTATCTGAACCCTCCTTCCCCTTCACAGAGACTCTGCTTAGATACTATCTGCATTCTCAAAAATTTTTTACAAATGACAAAGTTTAGACATAATTTTTGGAAAAGCTGGGACATTTTCAAAAACACCTTCAGACACTCCCCTACTCTGCACATCTATTAACCAGCCTTATAAAAAAATCCCCAACACTTCATACTTCCCTTCTGGGTGTGGGTTTTATATCTTCATGAACCTACACTTCACCCTTAGCTTCCCTTGAAGACAAGCCCAACAATAAAGAATAAGTAAAAAAGTTGAGAAAGAAAGGAAGGAAGGCAGTTCCCAAGCTGCCAGTCCCAGCACAGGGGGTTGGCTGAAGCAGAGGGAGCTCACAGCACACTGCTGCTCGTCAGCCTGCTGCTGCAGCAGCTTTGTCTGGTGTCATTGGGTTGCTGTCCAGCTACAAAAAAATGCTGCCTAAAGAAGAGCATATTGCCAATGCTGGCTGCCAACCTTAGAGCTAGTGATAATCCAAACAGCACAAAGTGCCTATTATCAGTTCCTTCTCTGAACAGCCCATTAAAAACAGCTGTGCAGATAAAAGAACTGGAGAACTTTGTAGCAGAAATTAAGCAGAGAGAGAATGTGGTGGTTGGAGCCAACCACTGCCATTTAGTTTCTGTGAAAGAAGAGTGGGAAAAAAAAGGAAAAAGAAAAAAAAGGATAAGACTCCAAGTTATGAATGGGAAAGTTGTATGCTTGCCTAAAGCACTGAAAACCATTGTGGAAGAGGATTTCTGAAGACAGGAGGTCTTCATTAAGATTTAGAGGCTAATCCTAGAGAATCTCTTTGCTCTGAACAGGCAACACAGATACCAACACCTGAATGACAGCAGACAAATGCAGACACTACCACCCTCCCACACACATTCCCACAGAGGCACCCATGCCTGGGATTCCCCAGAGGAAAGGTCTCTGCTCTGTTGCAGCAGAGTCACTGGGGAACAAACTAAAATCATTCCTGCACCAGCAAAATGATTCACAGAAAGTTACATAAAACTTTGGGTTCTCTGTTTATCAGGCTGTGCCTCCAAAGCAACGTGGAAATACTGGCAACTACGTGCTCAGAGCCCCTGGATCATTTTATGTCTCAGCCCGGCCATAAACAAACGCAGTTTGCTCTGCGCGAGCCTCAGCTCTGCAGACAATAGAGCTCCCCCTCCTCTGTTCCTGAAAGTGCATTCAAATCATTTCAAAATAATTTATGAGCATTGCTCTGCTAGAAGATGTCCTCTAGCACAGCCTGTTGGAGACACACAGAGGCAATGCAGGCTCACCCAGGCAGTCCCTTACCCAAATCATCACTTCACCTGGGAGCTTTTTCCCTGGACACTGGAAAGGCGAAGAGCAGCTGCCACTGGGGACCAAGCTCCTCACACGTGTACAGTATGGTGAGGAGGAGGGGCTGCTGCTGGAGAAAACTTAATTTTGAAGATAAACTGATGGCATAAAGAATCTCTGATCTCATTTTAAGGATAATGGTCATAGTCCATTCTTAACTGAGTACAAGTGCTTATCGTTGGTATAACTAATAGCAGAAAAGGAATATTTTGTGGCATTATTTATTCTAAGTGCTCACAATTAATTTTTGAGTCTTTTTTCCCCCTGCAGTATGGGAAACCCTTTAAAAATTAAAAAGATCTTTTTTGTCTTACCAATGAAATTGTAAAAACTTTTTTTTGACAGTTCTGACTACCCCCATTTCAACTGTGTCTGGATTTGCTCACAATTTCTTAGGGGAGTATAACCAATCTCTTTTAATTCATAATGCTGTATGCAATTATATTAAGAAAGGGTCTGTGTAAAGACTGCTGAATCTTGAAAATATTGTTGCAGTATCACTTAATATTAGTGGCTTAAATCTGGTCAGAAATAATTTTACAAGCTACTTTAGATACATGCAGAGATTTCTCATGCTAATAATGCACTGGAATTTCCCCAAATTCTTTGAAAGCCTATCAATTTTTTCATGATGTGGCTGAACTGAAGGAGAGCTGACATAAGGTGGCTTACACAAGAACTTACACTTACTTTTTGCAGAAGAGCAAGTTACTGCATCCCTCCCTGTGCTTAGAACAGAACGTAAAGCTCTTTTTTGATTTAGCTTTCCAGCAAAAACAAAAGGAAAAGAAGGTAATTTAAAAGAAAAGGAAGATGTGAATAATAATAAATAATCAAATCCATCTGTTTCAGAGGGGAGACAGGAAAGGGAACCTAGACCACAGCTCTCCCTACTAACAAAACCTGTGTGTACGTACTGGAGTGTTAACGTGCTCTGGTGATGTGTGGTAATTGTATACATAGACACTAAAGCATTTTTTTCTTCTCACATCAGGCTTCTCCATTTTAACCAGATCTAAAACATGCACCATCAGGAACTATTGCTTTCTCCATTTTTCAAAGAGCTAATAGATACTAATCATTGACCTCAGACTTGTCATACATCACTAGAAGGATGTTCTCCATAAACAACATGCTGGAGGTCATGTCAATGTCCACTTCCACCTCCTTTGATTTCTGCCCATCTGCAGCTTGCAGGCCAAATAAATCTCGTTAAACAGCATGTGCACAACTCTCTTAAACATTCCAGAGAACAAAGACAAAAGAAACAGTAATGGCCACAGTTATATAAAGCTGCAGCAGTAGCAAAAAAAGTCTACGGGTAGCTTGAGTTTCATAAACACTGAAAATATAATCTATCATCAGGCAGTGTGCACACTGCATGTGACTGCAGCTGAGGCACAAGCAGGCAATTTCTGGCTCAGTGCTGCAGGATGGTCTCTTCCATTCACCTCTCCCTTTGTGCGTCCCCTTTCCCACTCTCTGCTGCCCACTCCTGCCCCTTGTGCTGGTCGTAGTGCCCTTATGAGCAGATTCTACTGACAAACTTTCTAAACTAAGCCATATGGAAACAAAAAAAAAACAAAAAAACCCAAAAAA
>WEZZ01010974.1:23150-54394 GCA_013400585.1 Chloropsis cyanopogon | reverse complement strand
AAAAACCCCAACCCCCCCCCCCAAAAAACCCAAAGACCAAAACTTTATGCCCAGGTAAACAAGTCAGCTCAGCAAGGGTTGCAGAGTAAAGGAAGCAAAACCGGGAAGCGTAACACCAGGAACAGGGAGTCACTCTCTTCAACAGCAATCACCTGTACTCTCTGCATGTGTAACAATCATTCTATTGCAGCCTGGTCACATTGTTAATTTTTATGCCTGGAACAGGTAGAGCAGGAGCAGATACACACTTTTCAAGAAACTGGGACCTTCACCAAATCCCTGAGGATCCACCAAAATCCACAGCGGTCTCAAAATCCTTCTTCTTTTAATAAGTTTAGGATTCAAATGAACAAAGGAAAGAAGTATATCAAGATGTCAGAGAATATGCACTGACTCAGTAGTGAGGTGTTCGAACTGAATGGAGGTGAAGAAAGAGAGTCCCAATAGGTCTGGGTTTAAATTTTAAAATTGCAAACCTGATTGATTTTAAAATTGTAAAGCTCTTTTGATTAGTTACTTCAATTCCTAGTATTTTGCATTATCCTAGTACCGAAATTTGCATCCCTCTAAAACTGTTCTGCTTTTTTTTTTTTTTTTGATTTAATGGCAATGGAAAATTGCCACATACAAGGGCATTCTAATGATTAATTAACATTCATACTGAAAACCTGCATCCAATTTTTCCTAGCTTTAACTTCTAGCTTTTTTCCCTTGTTTCCCCTTTTTTTTATTAAAGTAGCCCTTCTGAATGTGAAGTCTTCTCCTCAGAAGATAATTATACACCTTGATCAAATCACTACTTAACCTTTTCTCCAATAAGCAGAATAGATTTACTTTTTCAGGTACCACTGGTCTCCCAGACGTTGAATCATTCTTTTGGCTCTGCTCTTAAGCTTCTCCAATGTTACTATGTTTTCCTCAGAAATTTTTGAAGTATCTTTTTGTCATCTTTGAAGCAGTGAAATTCACCCCATGTTCCGCTGCTGCAGTCACTCCTTTCTTGCCTTCAGCTTGTATAAAATTACAGCTACTCTGTCCTTAGTGTTTTAAAAATCCTCATTTACATGAATTCCAATAGCTCTTCATTGGTATTAGTTTTTAAAAATCTTGGAGTTCAGCCACTACATCACAATATTTAGGAGATTTAAACTGAAAGCCATCAGTCTGCTTTAATGCACTTTGATGATTTCTAGAACCAAGAGGCTTTTCCGAAATTAAGCTACCCAGTGCAAGTGGCAGGAGTGCCTGCTCCCACATTGCTGCCTTACAGAACAGTTCTGCTCTGGAATTGCAGCTGGACAGACTTTGCTCAAAACTTTTAATTCTGTCAATGCTACAAATTACTAAGACTGTTTATTTCCAGATGTAAAATTGATTGAAAACATTTTTTTTTTAAATTTATTTTGCCTCACTTTTGATGAGTTATGGAAACACCAGCTTATACAGTGGGATATAATTAATGGATAACAGCTCTCTAAACTACACTGCATTCATGTGGGATGTTGTAAGGAATCTGAACTGAAAGCAAGACTTAGAAAAGATTCCACCTGGCAACACTGCATCTGTCCCTGTTCACTGTAAAGGACTGGGAACAGTAACGCTTGTATACAAAATTATTTCATATCCAGTGCTATGTTAATTTCCAAGCAAAAAAAAAAAAAAGGATGAAGAACACTATGAAACAGAAAAAAAACCAAGAAAGATACTTGTGGATTTAAAAAAAACAAATATGAACAACAAAACACAACCAAACACACAACAAAAAAAACTTGTTTCTTTTCTATGGAAGAATAAAAATTATTTTCCTTGAAAAGCTATGACCATATGCCAGGCCTTTAGGGCACAGTGTGAGTAAAGGCAAACATCTTCTGGTTTTGCTCTACTCCAACTTTATTCTGAAATATGCAGCCAAGACCTCCCTCCCATTGTTCTCCTTCTGTCGTATATAATTTGCTCTTCTCGGTTTTACATGAGCAAAAGAATTATTTAAATATATACACACGAGTTCTGGACAGTCCTTTCAAACAGCACTCTGTTCTTCTGCATGAGAAAGGAGCTCTCTATGAACTATAGGATCCATTTATTTAATTGATTTATTCCTGTCCTTATGAAGAGCCATCCTGATGGGATATATTTACGTGGTTTTCACTACTCAGATTCAAACAAACCAAGCCACTGCTATGGCACCCTGCAGAGTCCCTGGAACAGACAAAACTGAGATCCTGATGCTCAAGGCTCAGCCCCCAGGCAGCCATTCCTGCTCAGATCAGAAGCAAAAGATGTCTGGTCAAAACTTCAACCTTCAACCAGCTACATACACTGAACTTTGGCAAGAGCACAATGAAAACTTGGAAGAAGTGTGACAAAACCCATTTTTTACATTTTTTCCTAACCACCTGTGAGCAGAACTGTCATTGAGAGGCCAAGGCAGATCTGTCAGACCCTTCAGTGCTGCCCTGGGTGAGGTGGGCACCTGCACCCTGCCAGGGGCACAGCTCTGCACCCACATTTGCATCACAGCCCCTTCTCATCCAGGGAGCACCAGCAGCTTCCCAGGGCTCAGGTCAATATTACACAAAGATGGAATTCCTGAATATGTTCTTCAAAGCTAACTTTGGGAATATTTGAGCTGACATCCTCTTATTGCACCGGTATTAGTGAGGACAGAAAATGGCAGAAAATAAACACTCAGGGGAGATTTTGTCACGTTGTTAATGCTCTGCCATTAATCCTGATGTTTGGTTCGACAACCAACCTTCTGTTTGGTGATGGTTGTCTTTGAAGGTTGCTCTTAGTCTCTGAAAATGCTAATTGTCAAGCCAACATTTACAGAGGAAGTCGTAAAATGAGAGGTTATTATCTACTGCCCTTGCTCTGATGATAGAAAGAGGCCTCACAGAATAGTTTTCTATTAAAAGCTTCATAGATCTTTGTGGATGGTGGGAAGTACAAACAGATTAAAGAGCCAGTCTGAAAAAGAGCATGAGATGGACAAGCAAAGGCTCTGCAGCCTGCACTCCATCTAGCTGGGAAGCTATCCACTCTTGATTTCAAATGATGGAGAATCAGCACTTGAAAACACCTCTTAAAAGTGCCTAGTGGTTAATTTATCTTAATGTTAGGTTTGTATATAATTTTTGATTCAAGTTTCTTTAAGACACAAACTTTTTTAGGCACTGTAACTTGGCTAAAGGATGTTTTTTATCAGCTGTTTCCTTTTCCCTGTCCTGATTAAATTGTCCATTTTTAACACTCTTGTAGGGGATTTAAATACACTGAATTCCTCAAATCTCACTATGGATTTGCTTCAAGATCCTGAACTACTTTTTGATGGCTTTTCCCAAAATTTTTTTCTTTCTTTTTTTTTAATAGAAAAACTAAAAGTAAAATTCTAAAATTTAATACTTTGAATATAAGTAACAGCATTTCTTTTCTATATCCCAAGAGCTGGTTTTGTTTTCATGCTCTTCTGGATGTTTATGTCAAATCTTTTCCAAGAGCCTTTAAATAACCCAGCAAGTGCCTATTTTCATTGTGTGATTTCCTCAGTTAGGAAGGTGCGACTGTGACACTGAACCTTGCAGAGCTGCTGTGCACAGAGAACTAGCAGCAGTTGTCCCAGCAGCTAAAGCAAGGCAGCTCTGACTCTCCTGTACAGCTCAGCTTGCACAAAGTTCTAATTTGTGGTTACTGCAAATAATTTCCTTATTGTTTGTTGTCATTAAGACACACAGTGTACTGATACATAACCTGGCCTAGCTGTGATAACTGCAGCAATGCAGAAACTCCAAACTGAGCATATGAAGGGGAATCAACCCCTGCCAGGGCTCAATTCAGATAAGCAGACCCAAAGTTTGGGGGGAAAACCCCAATCCTTACTTCAGCAAGGAGAAACTCAGCGCTAGCAGAATCTGCAAGTGCATGGTTAACAGGCTCAGCTTTATCTACACATCTCAGCATACAACACTGTAGTTGTAGATGGGGTTGCAACAACTCTCCATGACAAGGCACAGCAGCATAAGGGAACACAGGCCAGAGAAAGAAAATGTCCCCGTTTTGAAGGGTAGAGCGCAAAGTAAAAAGCACAAGTGTTGAGGACAGAGACATAATGGCAGAAGGGAAACAAGGATTATAGTGGGAATTCAGCACAGAAGAAGGTAGTCAATTTTCTCTAAACTTGCACTCCAGTTTGGACAATTGTCACTAAAGTGTGCAGCAAGTTCACTCATGCAAAGCAGTCACTCCATGAGAAATTGGAGAGCTTTGCTTCAAGACTGACAGTATAAATTCTTATTTTGTCTTTTCATATCAGAGCTGGAACTGAAATCCCAGTCATACTGATTTATCAGTTGTGCAGAAGAGAGAGTTAGGTCTAGTGTTACTCACTAACTTTCATTTCCATAAGGTGCTAATTCAGAAAAGTCACAGGTTTTCAGCACATTTTCCCCATACCTCAGCTTTCCCCTCTCTGGAATGTTTTTAGTGCTTCGGTCAAGCTGTAATTGAGGGAGGTTAGGTGTGCTATGTCCATTCCTGGTTTTCCATCATCCCTGCAGCACGGGTCCCATTTGTTTAGCTGTGTTTTGATCTCCTAATTCACACCCCAGTGTGCAATGTCCCCGCCACTGAAAAATTCCTACCCTCTTCTCTCTGGCTCCTAAGAGGTGCCAAAGCAAACAGTTTGGGATCACACCACAAACTTCTGTTAATGTTCCAGGAAAAGAGATCCAGCAGTTCCTGAAGGCTGTTAGGAAGGTGATGGTGCAAACATGAGGATGCTAAAAGGATTAGCAGAGTGTGTTTGTACCACCTTTCTGAAGACAAGGGACTAAGAGAAGTTACAAAAAGGACTACAGAGTGAAAACCACTGAACCCGCTTATTAAAATGGAATTTTACATCAATACCAAACACATATGGGAAGCATTATTATAAATATATGCATTCAATTCTTAACAGTAGCTTTAATTTACATTAAGGATATATATTAAGGATTAAGGATCTATCCACAATGAAAAAATGCAGCAAAGCTCCAATTGAGTTCAGTGGTCTGAGGCTGAATCCCATAACAAGATTTTTAGACAACATAGATGGAACTGCATGAAAACTCCTGAATGCCTGTGTTATGCATGCAGTGCTCTCTTTGCAATGCAGGTCCTAATTAGGGATGTATATTACTAAATATATTCAAGAATCACATTCTCAAAGTGAAGAAATGTTTAATCATTTTAATGCAGGATTTCTTAACATTCCTAATTTCACCTCTTGGAATTTTACACTGAATTTTGTCAGTTTATAAATTTACACTAGAGTATGCCAAAAGGAGGGAAAGAAAGAAAACAAAAAAAAAATCCCAGACCTTAAAGGCATTTTACCACAGAGACACTGAAAAATAAAGACCATTAGCAAAAAAGTATAATTAAATTAAAATGCCAGCTTCCCAAAGAAGCTCAGTAAATGGGAAATATATCAAACTGTGATAATACAAATGGGCTATTTCTCAAGGTGTGAGAAAGTCAATGGAATAAACTCTGATAATTTGCTGACTTTTTATGTACCAGGTAGAGTAATGACTTAAAAGTAAATTGCACAATGACAAATACAGCAATATATTATGAACCACAGCTACTCTTCCGGTTAACATCAGTATTTTAGGTATTATGCTGTAAAAAAATATTAAGTATAAAAAAAAAGAGAAGGTTTTAACTGAGGTAGTGTGGCTTGCTGCTAGCAAAAAGAGCTGGACTTTCACATAATTTTAAATTCTGTTGTCTGCACTTTCCCAGGAGCCACTTTGGCCCAGTTATTCTGAACACGTTTTAATTTCCATTCCCACCCTGATGACAGCAGAGGCTTTTTCTAAAATCAATCTTTCCACAGGACTATAGACATTTCAGAATATTCAAAATTACTTTTGGCATGTAAGTTCATTTTGCTAATTCCTCTTTTAGTGAGCAAATAACCTTTGAAAACCTGGCTCCAGGTGTTTATGTGTCAGGACAATATCAGAAATGCCCCAGTTGCCCAGTGCCATGTCAACGCCAGTGCCGGCGCGGCGGATGCTGCGGCTCTGCTGCCCTCTGCTGCAGCACAGCCCGGGACACGCCTCTTGCGAGGGAGCTCGGATGTTTCAAATTAAATTCCTAACGCATACGTTGAGTCTGAACACCCAAAAGCCGCGTTATAAGGAAGAGCAATGAGGAGTTGCTATCATATTCGTAGAAAAATACTCAAAACAAATGAAATCCTCCCTTCTTTCTTGCTGTGACTGAAATACAACAGCTGAGGTGTCATCCTACGCTGTGGGAGCTTGGAAGAACAAATCTGACAAGGAACAGAATTCTCTTTTTAACACGTAAGACTAGAGAATATAACTTCACTGAGAAAAGTTGACACACGTATTTTTCTGGCCGCTCTCCCTGTCTCCTGAGGGTATAAACTGCTCTGCAGGGACACCTGCACCCGGACCAGTGTCACAGGGAAGCAGTGGCACTGTGGCCAGAGGTGTGTTGGGACACCAAAGCCCTGCCATGAAGCTGCACCCCAGGAGCTCCCGAACCCTTCAAGGCTGCTGGGTCCCTCTCTTCCCTTTCTGAAATTCTCTGGCCACCAAGGCAGAGAGGATGGCAGACATTAATCATTGAAAATTACTTTACAAAGGAAGTACTGAGAGCTTAAAAAGATATTCTTAATTCTTTTTCATAGACCTGTTGGTTATTTCAATGAATTTTATTTTTGTCACATAGCACAAAATTAAGCAAGTAGACTTAAATCTTCTCACATTTCTTGTGAGAAGATTTGCACTTGCATTCAAAATGTTAGAAGAATTAAATTTGACCTCTAAAGAGCTAGAATTTAAGCAGTCAAATGCTTGCTTTCCTCAAGCAAGTATGCGCTTTATATGTATCATCTACCAGATTTTTATCCTGATAGACCATAACAGCTCCTAAAGAGCCATTATAGATTATTGTGTAAATCCTTCTTTGTTCATGGACTATTGACCCAACAGCGCATTATGTCCCTAAAGAAGACTTGATAGTCCATCATGTTAATCCAGCTGCAAGGTTAGTGCATGATGTACGGAAAATCTTTACATAATTTTCAGTGAAATTAAATAAGAATTTTCCTGCGCAGATAATTATGCTCCATAGTGAAATAATTCGATATCAGAGATAACACAGGGCATACTCACATACAGAATATTAGATCGTGTTATGGATTGCACATCTGTGTGTTTCCTATTAAAATTAAATTCAGGCTGTGTCATGAGGATAGTTCAATGTGGCTAAAGCTATTAGCTGAGCTTCAGAGCTAAGATAACTGCAGAGATTTTATTTATAACAAGATAATTTTAATAAAGATTATGTTTATTTCAGATGTTAGTAAGCAATTTGAACAGAATTTGGGACATAGAAAACATACCTGGGGAAAAAAAAACAAACCATACTTGTACTTCAACTCTCAGTAACTCCCAGTTTCTGGCTAAATGCAACATTGTCCTCTGAAGGGAAAAGGTACATTGTGGTGTAACCCAAACTACTAAACTTTTTTAAAGGGTTTAGCTCTCTGAACTGCATGTAATGGACAGACAAGTGACACTTGTCATCTTGTCACTCAGGGCAGATGCTGTGTGGCAGGTGGCTCTCGGGGAGCAGGAGGGCTCAGAGGGGCACAGCCTGCCAGCAGCTGGGTCTCAGGCACACTCAAGCACCAGTCAAAACCTAAAACCTCTCCTTGGCATACAAATCCCAACTAACTCAATATTTTGAGATTTATGGTATAGTTATCACAAAAATTAAACCCTTTATCAATTTGTACTTTTCTTATTTACATCTGTGCTTATCCTTTTCACTGAAACTAACATTTGTAGCTTTAATTCCATTTCATAATTGTCCAGAAAAAAATAAAATCATTATCACAAGTGAGCTGAAGTCAACCTTCTACTCTCATTTTATTTCATTGCTTCATTACTCATTTCTCAGCCAAAATATATTCTACTCAATATTTTTCAAATCCCCAAGAATTATTTTCTTTTGTGTACCACAGAAATCCTGATTTTCTGAATCCAAATAGCACTTTGCTGCAGACATTTATATTTGACGTATAACAAAATATGCACATCAAAACACCTACCAGGCTGAGGGAGACTTCCTCTCAAAACCAGTTTCTAAAAGAGAGATACCATTGTCAAATCATGGATTAAAAGAGTTTCCTGGCAGTATGTAACTGGATGTCTAGTGGCTTGCAGTAACACTGGACAAGAGTTTTATAGAAAGCATCTCCTGGGATATAACTGCAGAATTTAGCTATTTCTCCAATGATGACAAGAGAGAAGTTTTCACCCATAAGAATGTGCTGATTATCTGGGCACAGGAAAACGAGTGAGCTCCTGGCCTCAGGAGATGAGGAGGAAGGGTTGTGATCCCATCCTTCCTCCCTGTTCACAGCATCACCATGACAGGGCCCAGTTTCCTCAGGGCACAGTGTTCCCACAGATCTCCCCATAGTTCCTAAGTTCCCACATATAAAGCCCCTCCAGGCAGTGCAATCCAAACTCCATCAGCAGAGAGCAAGCTGAGCATCCAGGGCATAACAGGGACCCTGAGCACTGGGGCACAGGGGGTTCCTTTTCAGTTCATTCCTCACAAGCCAGGAGCCACTTCTAGAGCTCTATCTCATGGACCCCATGCTACAGCAATCACAGATGGATCTTCAGGCCCTGTTTCACAGCCCTTGGGCTGCTCTATTCCCCAAGGCAATGAGTCCCACTCTCAAAACACAAACCTGCAGCAGCAAACTGCCCCTCTAGCCGTACACAGGCAGCGTAGCACCTTTCGTAAGGCACAGGTACATCCTCCTTTACTGGCTGCAGAAGCAGACCATTAATATTTTACAGATTCCTCATCCTCTCTGTTTGTGTAATTTATCAATGCCTAACAGGTCCTCTGCCAGCTATACATTAAAACTATTTTCAAAATATTTCATTGTCAGCCCATGGCACCTTCATTATTTATTAAGATAAGGGACATGATGAACAGGAACAGTAGGTAGCTTGTTTGTTCAAATGTACTTTATGAATCCTTTGAATGCACAGATCTGCTAGAAATATAGTGCCTGCAGGTTCCCAAGAGTCATAGGCATGATTCATGCAAATAATAAAAATATGGTATGCTTGATGGAGCATCAGCATCATCTGCCTGGAAAGTTCTGCTCTTCAACATATACAGGCTGGATCTCTGAAACCTGTGACATTATTTCAGGTGCACATTCATATAAATCAGAGATTTACCTGTATTTAATATAGAGTCTACATTATGGCTTTTTACAGTACAGTGAGTGTATGAACAGGATTCTATAGTCAATTCTCCAGTCATTACTGCTGTTCTAATGAGGAGTGATAAAGTTTCCCCTCATGCCCCACAAAAGGATTCCTTTAATCTGGCTTTCTCTTCTGCACAATTTCTTTTCAACTGCCTTTTTCAAGCAAAACCAAGACCCAAATAACAAATACACCACCACAAAAAGCAACACTGCAAGAATCATTTTGTTGCCTGATTACATTACCTCCTGTTAATTCAGAAAATTGTACACTTTCGTGTGCGCGTGTGGACTAAGGAGATCCACAAAGTCCACAAATAAACAAAGAAATTGACACATGAACAAGGGAAATTCCCAGAAAAATTTTGAGGTGCAGTTAGAAAGCATCAGAAATTATGCAGATCACTCTCCCACCCCCATCACTCCCACAGTACTACTGAAACCCCATTCAGCAATTAACTCAGAGAGGACAACAGGAAAAAGCAGCTTTTGGGACACAAACCTGGATCTGAACACCCAAATGCGTGGAAATATATCATATCACTCCCTTTTCCAAGTGTACTGGGAGTTTTGTTAGAATGGGAAGTGCAAAGCCAGGCAAAGCAGCACCTGCAAGTACAGACAGATCTGCTGCACCTCCTGCCTCCTCAGCCCCAGCCCTATGCATCTCTCACCCACACCTGGAACAGCAGATCAGCTGCACAGATCCTGCACCGGGGAAAAGTTTTGGTCTTGTCCTAGATGGTAATTTGCTTAAAAAAAATCAACCAAGGAAACAAAAAAATCAACCAACCAAACCAAATGGTTTTGGCAAATGTCACAAACTGTGTTCCTCGTCCTGGAAGCTGGGTTAGAGGTGTCAAACAGCCTGAGTGCAGATCCTCTGCCTGTTAAGGGCCAAGTGTTACAGATTCTGAGCTCAGGCTGCAGCCCCAGGTACCCAACACCTGTCAGCAGCCCTTCAGCCCTGCAGTACAGAAGCCTTTCCATGGGGTCTGTGGAAAGAGAGGTGTATTTAACTGGGAAGATGCCCAGAGCGAGCCAGGTTGGACCCAGCCACTCTACAGCTCCCCTGATTACAGAGAAGCAGTTTGTAACAACACATCTGATAGTCAGCACTGTAATTTCCTACTCACCATTTTCTTCAACAGTTTAGTGTATTATTCTCTCACCAAACTTGTCCCAGCTATGGTGAAAACTATTTTCTATCTATGGACAGCTTGTGAACTGTCATCAGACAAACACTTTTTTGCATATTTGATTCTTAAATTGCATAAACAATCATGTCCTATAATTTGTTTCCTGGTTGGACTAACTGATAATATAAACTGTTCTACTTCCCCTCTACATAAATATTGTTTTGTGGAGAAGCAACTTAATTAGAAATCTCTATCTGCTAGAAGGAGAAAAGATGTATTTACAATCAACTCATAAACAAACCTATATTAAATTTTTTAAATCAAAGACCTGATAAAACGGGCATTAACACAATGGTGGTTTAAATCATATTACAATTTATAAATTTCCTGTCATTATTTACCAGTTCTAAGCATCCATTTGCATAGAAAATCACCACTTTGATAAAGGTAAGGAAAGACTATCACATATACTTATTTCAATCAAGCCAGCTGGTATTTAATTTTGTATACATTTCAGTTAAAAGAAATTTAATTTTCTCTCACAAAGATAATTTTAATAGTAAAACGTAACCATATGACCATTACATATGACATTCAATTTTGTGTTTAATAGAGTGTGTCAAATTGAAAATTGCAGTTTAAGACATAATCCTTCATAGAGCCTGTCACATACACAAATCTGCCATTTAATTTTTATTAAGTTATCCAATAATTTCTTAACAGACAGTTAAGCTCTAGAAGAGATCCCACAAATTTACAGGAGAGAAGCTGAGTCTGCATTGGTCAGAGCCTACATTCAGAAGAGCAGACTTCCACAGGAGAAAAAACAAATCTTCCACCCAGAACATGATGATTTTGTGCTCATGAGTATTAAATTGATGCAATAGTTATCCTCAAAAGTATAAAACCATTATTGGTCTTAAATCACATGCAACCTAGTAACTTCAATAATTTCAATTTTTTTTCATTCACACAGAAAGTTATTATAAACACAATATTATAAGAAAATACATCTTGTAGATTTCAAAATCATCCACTGTGGAGATTGTAGCAACTGAATGCAAGATGGAATAAAACAACCATAGAACATATAAGAGATTTTCTAAGGAACTGCCTAGGGAACTGCTCTATTAAAGTTGAGCAACTACCTCCTACCTATGGTTTTCTGATTTTCCTAGAAAAGTATGCAAAAATTAGTTAAGATTTCAGCTCCATTTCCCTGCAGTGCTTACATGGATTCACCTGAGAGGAGGACTCCATAGTTAGATTTTGAGGTCAATAGATTTTGTCAACTATTTTCCGAAAATACTCTGTTAAATAGGGATGTGGTAGTGACTGTGCACAGGAGAATTTAGTATGTTATCACCATGTGCTCTTTTACCAGTTTTTGGTGTTGCTTTTGTCTGCTTCCTTTCTTTTGTTTTTAGTCCTTTATAATTTTTTCCATAAAATTCAGATTAGATGTTTACACATTGTCCCCCAAACTTCAAATTGCTTTCATTAATTTCTATCCTGGCCTTTTGGGTTGGCTGAAGGATCCGTGACACTGGAGCAGAGGAGGAAGTGGTGCCTTTTTCCCCTGGTGATGAATGGAAGGCTGACTGCAGCAGTGATGTACACTATCTCACTTGCTGCAGGGGTTAGATCACATTAAAAGAGGAATGTGCAATTGAACTGACAGAAAGCAAATGATTAGCACTGGACATCAGTCATTTGTTTCAGGCTGCACCGTGGTAGGAAACTCTTGGCAGTGCTCCTCATCTGCAGGATTGCAGTCAATAGATCTGTTCCTAGATAACAGAACTGCTTGGGTGGATATAAAATCTTGTGATTTTCTTTTCACCAGCAAGAATTACTTTTAGAAACAAAGAGTCAGAGAATTTGAAAGCATCAAAAAGCCTTTATCAGTTTTTGGCCCAGTGCCTGACTACAAGTGCAGGACTATTCCTGAATCATCTTGTGGATTGTCCACTCCGGCTAACTGCATCCCAAGAGGGATCACTCCAGACACTTTCCCACAACTGATGTATAACACTGTCAGAAGCTTCTTGCTGATAATCAACCAAAACTTTACCTTTTCAAATATCTTCCTGTAACTTCTAGCTGCACCCTCACTTGCCCAGCAATTCCTCTCCTGCCTTGGTGTTAACACTTCTCATACCCTTGTAGATGGTTATCACACCCTCTCTATCACTGCTTAGGCAGGCTCTACACTTTCAGCTTTTTCATCTTTTATCTTCCAGTCAATTCCCCCAGTCTTCAGATTTTATGCCACTACTTAGATGCTAAAGGGAAAATCCAGTGTGTTAATTTTGGCTATACTTGAAGGAGAGAGTAGAAAGGGTATTTGCTTAATCATCCACCTCATTTCAAAGCATGCTCTTACTTTGCCTTTATGGAGTCTCGGTAAAATATACAAAATGCATTTTGAAGCGGCATTTTTTTCCTTTCTATATATTTTTCAACAGCATATATATATATATATATATATAATTATATAGATGGGTTTATAACTTCTTTTTTTCAGTTTACATTAAAACATGGATGAAGTTTATGAGCAGGAGTTATGTTCAACTAAAAGTATTAAATATTTGACATTATATATATATTATTTACATACTTGGTTCCTTAGACACAGAATATTGTGTAGACAGAATTAGCCAGGCATCATTTTCAGAAGGATGATGTGTAAGAGACTTGAAAGAACTTGCTAGACTAAAGATGCTTAAATGTCTTGATTCTTACTGTAACAGGAGAATTTAAAAATTTCATATTTCAGCAGACTGTTTTCTGCAAATCCTTCATTACATATCATCCCTTTGGAAACTTCTACAACTGTTCAAAAATAAAAGCAATAATAAAAAGGAATATCTGGGATTGATTTTATTTAAGGTTTAATATCATCTGGAAATGCAGGCAGGAAAACAATGCAGATTGTAAAGCACAAAATGGATATGATTTTGCTGTGGTTGTAGGTTAGCTTAGGTCTCGAATTCAACTTGCATAAAATGTGTATTGCTTCCCAGTTGTAAGCAGGGTGTGGATGCAAACCCCAAACTGCTGCACACTGGGCATTGTTCTGCTCAGAGGACAACGTTACACCATTAATATTACAGTGGCTGCCACAGAGGAAGGTCCTGAGCTGTGAACCCTCCACAGGGCTCCAGCCAGCTGTGGGGAGGCACAGAGTGCCTGTGATGCTTCCAAGGTCTCCAAAGTAATTTTTCACCTGTCCACACAACACCATGCTGGAAATTATCAGTCAGGCCCTGTCAGGCAAATCTGTGGGTAAGGTTCATGCTTGGTCCTGGTAGCTGGGGCAGGCTCCAGGCAGGACCCACCAGAGCTCTCCAGCAGGTCTCTCCTGCTCCCAGAACAGAGGCTTTGGGGTCCTGTCTAACAGGACTGCCTCGCACAAAAAGCAGCAGAAGGAGCAGCGCATGGCAAGGCCAGACAACTAGAGCAATCTTGGAAGGAGCTCCCTTATTTCAGTGAACTACTCTGGAGAAGAGGAAGACAACTTTTTGGTTTTTTAATAAAGTTCAAATCTACCCCGACACTTCTCATAAATATCTCTGAAATAACTTTGTCTGAATAAATGTTCATGGAGGACAAGAGTACACAAAAGTAAGCCTGAGAAATTCAGACAGATTTTACTATCTTCAGATTGGAAGAGTCATTAGAAAAATCTATTTCTGATCACACATGTTTTAAGTTGCCCTATTTAAGTGTTTAATTGCAAGACGTGAACAAGATGAAGAAATTCTGCTAAAATTACTTGCATCAAGGTTATATTTGATATCTGACTATTAGGATACTTCAGATTACTTCAGAATCTGCATAGAAACTTGACTACAAGAAGTAGACGTTCTAGTTATTTTTTAAATGCATTTTTTTATAACAATACCCACTTTTCTTCACCATTTCTCCATTTTTAGTCATTCTTTTGAAGAACAGTTTAACTACCAAGGTCAAGTAAATTAAAACTCTGTCTATTAGTCCCTGAAAAAACAAGGCTGCTTTCAAAGAATCAGATGGTTTGGACAGACGCACCAAGGCACCTGTATTACAGAATTCAGTATCATTAATGAAAATGGCTTATATTTTAAGATAAAGACAATACAAGTAAAAAATATTTTCCTTTAAAGGCATTAAATTATGTGAATAAATTGATAAGATTTCAATAGGTAGCTGGCCACTTCTTTTTAGAATAACATTGAGCTTCTGTTTCTTCTCATACGTTGGTATAAAGCAAGTTCTTTTGGTATAAATGTCTGCTCCTGGACTATTACATATGAGTCTTGTTACAAAGAAAATTGTGATAAACATACTGCTTAGTAAATCTGGACAACTTTTACTATAAAAACAACCAAAATGCAATGGACCAAACTTTAAAATCAATGAGGTAAATGCAACTTTTGTAGCACAGAAGCTTATACACACAATCAGGTCTGAAGAACCTGACTATTGTAATCTATTTTTAAATAGGTATTTTGAGATTTAGAGTAAAATAGCTTGTGCCACAGCAGAGTCGGTTTGGAGAGATCATTATAAAATCCCATTATCACTGCTACAAGTTGGACTATTTGTCATCACAGAAGAGATGACAAGCTCAGAAATACTACATTTGTTATTATCAGATGATAAATGATATTCCATTAAAGCTGCAATATATCATCTGCAAAGCTGCAAAGAAGATATCAAACCTATCAGTACTTGACTTATAATTTAATTTTCAAAAGCTGTCAACTAAAATTCCAAAGGCTAAGCATTTTCATTTTTAAAGTTCATCTTATTTATTTTCCTCATCTGTTAGTCTAATTTTTTTGATATGGCAAAAATAACTGATTATGTGCAAGGTATAATTCTTTTTCTCTTGATTAAGTAATACATCAGATGTCACTTATGTATTAAAAATATATGACAAATAATGAAGCAAAAGAGTAGTGATGAACACACCTTATTTGGATTTCTTACTTTTAAATGCAACAGTAAAGGATGGGTCAGTCTAAAAATATTTTGATTATGCTGTATTCCAACTAACATGAAGCCTAGATTTTAAAATTTACAATTTGAGTTTTACTTTATAGGAGTAGAAACTCAAATATAAATCGATTCTAACTGGTACTTGGAAAATATCTGTTTAGCACCTAAACAATTCTAACATTCTAAATTCCAGAAAAAAAGCTATAAAAAGCAATTTGTGCTGGGGCTGCCCAGTGGGGGAGCAGCTCTGCTGAACAGGCCCTGGGCTCCCAGGGAGAGCAGGGTGGGCACAGGGCAGCCAGGGCTGGGGCAGCACCCAGAGCCTGGGCAGTGCCCACCCCTGGGGCTTCACAAGCCCAGCTGGACTAAGCCCTGAGGGACCAGGACCAAGCCCACAGCTGACTGCTCTGAGCCAGGCCTTGCACTCAAAACTTCCCAAGGACCCTCCCAGCCTGAGCTGCTTCATGGTCCAACCCCTCCAGCACAGAAACAAAGCAAGAATCCAGGCCTGGTGATCCCCATAACTGCCATTGCTCATTACTGATGCAAGAATCACCACTGATACTCTGCAACTTGATTATTCAAATTATATCTAATTCATGTTTCCAGTGCTAGTTTGGCACAGTGCATAATAAAAACATTTAAGCTACTGCTATGTCAATTTTTGCAGTATGTTATTGCAAAGTGAGTGAAGGAGTTTCAGATGCCACTGTATCCTACAATCTGTTTTTAAATTAATTGACTAAAAACACTTCCTGAATTCACAGAACCACAGAATATGCTGAGCTGGAACAGACCCACAAGGATCATTGAGTCCAGCTCCTGGCCCTGCTCAGGACCATCCCCAAGAGTCACACCATGTGCCTGAGAGCATTGTCCAAACACTTCCTGAATTCCATCAGGCTCCTGCTGGGCCCACTGCCCTGGGGAGCCTCTTCCAGTGGCTCACCACTCTGGGTGAAAAACCTTTTCCTGATATCCTGATAACCAAAACCTCCCCTGACACAACTTCAGGCCATTTACTTGAGTCCTGTCACTGTTCACCAGAGAGAAGAGACCAATGTCTGCCCTTCCTTTTTCCCCATGAGGGGGTTGTAGACTGCAACGAGGTTTCCCCTGTCTTCTTTCTCTTGGCTGAGTTGATATATTGCCTAAAAGTTTGTGCTTTTTTTCATTTATTAATTCAACATCAACTAATAATAGCATCAAAGACCTTCAAGTATGGCATTTCCTGGCAATAAATGAAGGGGCACCAGCTGAATGCTGGGAAGCAATTCAAAGTAACTTGGGAGCTAAAAGACATAAATTAGCTATTTACTCTTTGATGTTGGTGCTCACCACCCGAGACTGCCATGCCCAGAGAAAAACAAGTCCAAAGCCCTATCAACAATTGCTGGTCTTAAAAAGCACTGAGTTCATCAGAGCCTTTCCCAGAGTTCAGCAATGAGCAGTGTTACAGCCCTGGCTGGACACGGGGCAGGTTCTTTACTATTAGAGCAGGGCGAAGGATAAAACTGAAAAGTTAATCGTAAATGAGACCCTCTGTGCTATGTATCATAGAAATATATAGTCAAGGATACTAAATACTAAAACAGCAGGAATTGTAGGGGTTTTGAAAATACTCATTCAGGTTCATGATTCTCAAGTAAAAATTATGTTAACAAGTCTTACCTACTGTAAAGCAGCCAGTTCCTGCAATGTGACTGTGTGCACAGGGCCACATTTGAGGTGACACATTAAATATTTACAGCATTTTTTTTTAATTAAGAAAGTCCACCTTCAGCTAAAATTAACAAGTGTTAATCTCTACCCCCGTTGAATTCACCCTGCCTAGATCTGGTAGTTGTTATTCTGTTCTCCATACTCCAACTTCATCTGAGTTTCAGGCAGGGTGTTTTGGTTCCCTGCTCTAGCCCCAGTTTAACTTCCTTTTCAATACTGCCACCTACAAGGGAAAACAATACCTACCAAGCTGCTTTGAAAATGTTGCCTTCAGCATTGTGTTACTCTGATCACATTCATCTCTGTCCTTTTTTTCAAATTTGATTTTAAATATTTACAACATCATATATCTTCCCCTCCTGAAATTACTAACTAACTGTTACTGTCTGCAAAACCTGCTGGATGAGTGATGGACAACTTAAAAGGGAGCATCAATGTTTTATTTGTGAAATATAAGCTGAAAATAGTCTGCAGATTCTTTTTTATTGATATTCTACTTTATGCAAAGGTACCTGATGTACTTAACCAAAAAAAGGCTTCATTGAATACTATCAATAATTAAAACATTGAAATAGATTAACATGTAATAGTCACCAAGTTGAGGTAAACTATAGAGAAACAAAAAATTCAACAGACAAGAATAAAGAAAATGCAGCTGGAAATAATTTACATACTGTGGAAAAGAATTTAGCATTTCTACATTAAAAATACAGAACAATGGGAACACAGATTAATGAAGAAAAAAGTTGCAGGATCGTTTAGTACTATAAATGCAAGAAACAGTCGTGAACAGTGCTTCTGCAGTTGTATATGAATTCTGAAAAAGACTTCTAAAAACTAGAATAGTTTTCCATTTCATCACAGAAGAAGATTACAGATTCAAATTTGACACCACCTAATTTTTACACTCTTGATACTGTCATTTGTCATGGTTTCTCATTTTTTGGCTGTGAGCGCCAACAAAAATCCTTCAGTGGCTGCTGCCTGCCAGAGGTCTTCATGGTGTTGGAACCAATGGTGGCTGTAAGAGCCATGGAATGATTCAAACCAGTGTGTAGGGCTGTATAGTGAGCCATGCACCAGCTCCATCTCTGCAGGATGACTGCAATAGTTGCCAGAGCACAAGCAGCACAAAATATAGCTTGAATAAGTGACAAACAGAGGGATACAAGGAACAGAACAGGATTAAATTAAAATGAATGAACTACAGCTCAGAGTACTGCTAGGGTGAAAAATAAGAAAAAGGCATATAAATAGTAAGCTGAGAAGTGTTTGAATGTGAAATAGGCTTTCCACCTGAAGAGAGGAGCAGGGGTGGTATCAAGGGAGATCACTCACTACAGCAGAAGAATCAACTCAGCTGCTTCGTTAGCTCTTTTCAGTCCCCAGGCTCGTATATATATATATATTACACATTAAATATAGTTGGAAAATATTAACATAGATCTTCCAGTTATTACCAATATTATAGGTCTTTTTCTTTTACTGTTGAATATGACCATATGCAATATATGACCATTGCAATATGCTTATGTGTTTTCTGGATTTCTGCATCTAAAATATAAAATATATATATATATACAAAGTGATACATATACCAGTGATATGCATCTTAGTGCCCCATGATCCCTCTGCTCCCCTGACATATTGCAGGATGCAATGGATCTGTGAGCAACATTTTTAAAAGAAACACTTCTTATTTTATTTTGGCCTGTGAATTATAAATGCTCAATAGCTGCGCTGTTTAGATTAAGCATACCGTTTTCCTGGTTGGATGAACATAAATCCTAGGGTAATATTTCTAGCATAAATAATATTCTAAATTTGAATTTTACCTTTCCATAGACATGTTTTAGTAGTTGCTTAAGGCTCACTATTTACCCAAAGGTTTCTGACAATGAATTAATTTTCTAGAATATTTACAAGAAACACATGCCAAGAAAATGGGTTCATTTAAAATATTCAACTAATATTCATTTTCCCTAAGCTCAAAAGTTCTTCCAAGTGCCACTCTTGTGTTGATGTGTTTGTACATTCCTTTTTCAACTTTTCCCTAGAAGAGGAGGAAAAAAATTAAATCTGCTCTGTCATCTATCCTAGACAAAAGAGCCTGGAGAACTTGGGACCTTATGTGCATCCAAAAATTACCTTTTTTCAGACATTGAAAGTAGTCTGGAAGATGCTTTTCAAAAGGGAGTAGTCAGTATTTCAGCCCCCTCCTTTTGCCATTCCTATGCAGATTAGTGACTCATCCTTTAACACAAACTCTGTGCTTGCCTGCAGAGCTCTCATTACCTTTGACAACATTTTTGGTCCCTGAACATCTAATTTTCAACTCCAGAGTACACAGACAGGCACAGAGAGACAGTACTTGTTGCCTTTGAATTATACAGAAACCAAATCCTGTTGTTATTACCTTTTCTTGTCACATTGATGAGAGAGTGATGCTTTCTGTAATGCATCTGTATAACACTGAGATTGTGATCCATTACTTCAAATGGCACTTTATGTTCCTAGTGTAAAAATTGATGAAAAATATTTTTCTTGAGCGTTTAAAATTATGTATCACAATGTTTTCAACTCACTTCTCAGAACATTTTATTGCAATCAAAGGAGAAGATGCTGAGAGATAAAACCCAAAAGCAAATAAACAATGATGCCCTTCCCTTCCTCTATACCTTTTGCATATGAAGTGACAAAAGCATCCTGCTGAACCAGGAGAATTCAGATGCTTAAATATAATGACACCTCAGTGGAATCTTGGAGTTGGAAGGGAGGATCTGCTGACAGTGGCTCTGCTGCATCAGCCTCCCTGCTGAGCTGGAGATTAACCTGCAGCTTTGGACATGGGTGGAATTACTCCAGAGGATCTTGGCATCCATATGGAAGCAGTAGATGGAGTCAGATTATGCAGACAGGACATTTGGAAAGTAATGCAGAGGATTAATTCCCTTGAGGACTTTTTGTAAAAGTATTATAACTTCTACTGAAGTAATAGGATGAGATATTAATTTAAAAAAATAATTTCTAGCCTGGCTCCAGATATAGCGTGGCTGACACAGTCTAAGGAGGAATTTCTACACTTATAAAGAGGAGATACACACTGGTACTTACATGAACATTCTTCTTACATGATTTCTCTTTTTCTTTCCTCTTTCTAGCCTACATAGACACATGGAAGTACCAATACACCAAAGTAGTAGCTACAGCTCGTATCATTTTGAGAATTTTTTAGCCATGACTTCAGCTCCTTTGTATCAAATCACAGAGAAGAAAGTGATAATGTGTTTCCACCCACAGCACTATACAGCAAAGAGTCCTTTGCTGTGAATATATGCTTCTGTAATTCCTGTAATCCATATTTGATATTTTGGTGCTAGTGTCTGAATTCTGTTGCAGCTGTTGCTCATTAAATATCTTTTACAGAAAGCATTTGGTTTGGTTTGAGATATAGAGTCTCAAAATTTTGCTCAGTCTCATTTAATGGATTCTAGCCTCTCCATTGGCCTGCAACAAGAGGTAAAAATTTGAATTTTAATCGAATTAAAGATGACAAATTTTTCAGTTGAATTTGGATAGGTTTATTGCATGCCTTCTGCAAAGATATAGTCTTTTTCTGTCCTTTACAACATGTATAGGATTTATTTTAGTAGAAGAAACCTATAGGGGCTCCTACTCTACCTTCCCTCAACCTCTGCCCCCTACAGTGTCTGCAAGATCAGGAACTGGGAATTTTTTTCACACTGATATGCACCAAGGAACTTTGAGAGGCCTTATTTTGCAAAGGTTGGGATTCCTATGGAATACATTGAGTATGAACTCTTGGTTGGGACAAGAGTACAATGATACTCCCTATTCTCCATGGAAGAACCACCAGTCCCCCTGGGTTTGCTCTCAGAAATGCATTTTGAAGTTAGTAACATCATTTGTTTCTGGGTGAGCTTCCAGTGCAAGAGTGAAAACCAGCAAAACTCAAAGCAAATGCTCAGAGAATCAGGAAGAACAATGAAATCAACTCTATTAACTGCAGTTAAGCTAAAACCTTAATATCCTTAGTGGCTATTTTAAATGTAAGGGAAGAAACATTTGTGACTCAACACCAAACGAAGGGAGATTCAGCAAAAAAGGCTGGGGTATATGAGCCATGCTCACAGCTGCCTCCTCAGACCCTTCAGAGGTTTCCTTTTTCCTGCCAGATTTTTATACTCATTAGGAATTTTCAGAAATATAACAATAGTTATTTCATTCTGAGCTTCCAAGGTGTATCATGAAGACTTTCAAATGCTTTATCATGGGGGCTTTGCTTTATTTAATGTTATTGCTTCTCTTGTTTTCTAGATTTTTTATATAGAGTGCAAACAAGTCCCCCATGCAGCAAGTGGAGATGGTGAGCCCACAAGGGCTTTGTTATTAGAAAAAGCTTGTAGCTGGAGAGACAATAAGACTGAAGATTCAAATAAAATCTCTATTTTTAAAGGCTTGGGATAGGCTAATGACTCCTAAGTTTTCTCAGTTACATGAGTTGAACAATCATCTCTCACTTTTGGACATTTTTCTGCATGGGCCACTTTGCAGATCACAGTGCAAATTGTTTGCAGATCCAAACAATAACTACACAAGGACCTTTGTAAAAGGTGTGCTGCTCATCAGTGCAGCACCTTTTCCATTCGCTCACTGGCAGATGTTTAATGCTGTTACTCAGCTCAGACATACAGGACCCTCTCTTGTGTAGGGGTTTGCTTTATAATTTAATGCCAGTTACAGAAAGACTTGCCCTCCACAGGGGAGGGGGGGTGAGATTGGCTCTTCAATTCCTTTCAGTGGAGTGAGCCTGAATCATAGGATACAGTTTTAGATGAAACAACAAATAAACAGGAGCTTTTCAGGTATTTCCACATCTGTTGTCATGACAGAGCAAATAGATCCCCACTGAACTTCAGTCTAGACTGAGCAACACCCCTTTTCAAAAACAGGTTTGTACCTTTTTCTGAGCCATACCAGCCCTGGAAGTTGAGGCACAGGGAAATGGCATCTGTTCCTTCTCTTGGGACCTTTTAAGTGACAGAGTTAAGGATGAATAGTTCATCTATACCTGAAAACTAATTGCAATTTAAAATATAGAACTGACTATTCTTTCCAAAACTGAGCAAGGCCATACCTACTGCATCTACTGTATTTTCCACTCTGTTTCACTGTCTCTTTCAGGGATTGAAGGAAAAACGAAATCAAAAATCAGCCAAGAATCAGATATAGTTGCAAAAAAGAGGTTTTAGTTTGCCTAAAATTAATGTCAGCACTGCATAGCACACAAGGCGAGTACTGAGCACGCCCACCTTCAGTTTCAAAATACACAGAAAATACATCATAGATATTGTCTAAGGTGCAAGGGTCAGACAGGAACTGTCATTGCATGTGTCAGTCTGTAACTTTAATAAAGAAGATATTATAAATTCTTAGATGAACATTACTGCAAAAATGATAAATTGGCATATAGAAAAAAAACCTGCTCAGCTGTATCTTCTATTAAAAAAATATCTTTAAGGTAGATGTTAAACAATATTGGGAATTTCAGTTACTTGGTTGATAACCTTGCTTTTGGAAATAACTCTCCCCTGCCTCATTACCCCAAATATTCATCAGAATCAGTCTGAGGACCTCCAGATCTCACCACAAGTTTTTCATTCCCTTTATTAGGAAGCACAGGTTTTGCAGGCCAGATTTTCCAAACACCAGGAGCATCTTCCCAGCAACTAAAGGCACAGGCCCTTGAGGACACCAGGCTACCAGCAGACCACTTAGGCATTTATCTGCCTCAGGAGGTACCTCTGTATCCCGGCCCCTGTGGAAACACCTGACAGCCCTAAGGAGCACTTGTTAACCTCCCCTTGCCCAGGACTAAAACCAATTTAAACACCAGATGTCAGTGTTGTGCTTATGTTACGCTTGCTTTGGGAGATGTCTTCTTTCCCCGATAAAAATCGTACGACTAAACCAAAAGATTTTTGAATCTTTAAACTGCACTGTATCACATAATATATCACATAATTCTGTTTTTAAAAGCAACCTGCCCCTCTGGATCCACTGGCACACCAATTTCAGCAGAGGCATTAGGGCTTTGGCATGATATGAATCAATCATATCCCATTTTAAAACAGTAGAAAAAGTAAGATTTTTAGCTACATTATGATTATTTCCCTCTATTTTCTTGACAGGAAGAATAAGCAGTGGCTTTACTCTGATATTCACTGGACCTGTGTGTGCTATCACTGACTGACAGCTGGGTACTCAGAGGAGCTTTGCTCCACAGCTCTGCTCCAGCCCTGCAGAGCTGCTCTCCTGCTTTCAGCAGAGGTCTCTGTTGGGAAAAAATTTCTCACTGAAATTACAGAAAGCTAAGTTAAACAAAACCATATCTGCCCATTGAACAGATCAGATCTCAGACATGTCTATTGAAGCCACAAAACCTCCAACAGAAAGAAAACAGAAATAGTAGGTCACCACCCATATATATTTTAATTTTAGAGCTTCAGAGAAATATTTGATGACTTGTCTTTTATACAAGAGGCCAAACTTCTGTGAGTTAAACTTTCACACTATTTTCTCAGATGAGCACAGGAAAATCCCACATCTCCTTGTTAGCTTCTATTAAAAAGTCAGTTCAGTATGAACTTAAATACAGACAGGTATCATTGTTCACATTTCACAAATGTAAAAATATTTTTGAATTGAGTTTTCAGAACTAAAATACACATTAACCAACTTTGTCTACAAATAATCTATGAAGTCTTTGTATTTTGGTTTTTAGGTAATTGTACACAGGATGGCAAATGTTGGAATAACACAATTTGTGTTGTTTCAGCTTGTTCCACAAGATGGTGTAATAAGATTTGGGCTGCCAGAAACAGTCGTTGATTTAGCAATTAAATTTATTTCCATAGTGATTTGATCAGATTTAAAAATATAAACCGATATATCAGAACTTTCTTTGAACTTCCTACCATAAGTATCATCCCCAAGGCTACAGTGAGGAAGTACTGACCACAGACTGTATTTTCCATTGATGCATTATGCAATTCAGTCAAGAGCAATAGCCAGTTTTAATATCTGCAAAGGATGGTAACATATTTAAATTGTTCTAGCCCAGGAATGACTAAATGGTGACTCAACAAGAAAAAAAGAACTAAGACCTTTGCTGCCC
This sequence comes from Chloropsis cyanopogon, assembly GCA_013400585.1. NCBI lineage: Eukaryota > Metazoa > Chordata > Aves > Passeriformes > Irenidae > Chloropsis > Chloropsis cyanopogon. The sequence goes on along the minus strand of WEZZ01010974.1, from coordinate 30,033 downwards.
AATATTTGGTAAACCAAGAAAAATAAATGGAGGAACAGCAGACCTCATTATATAACATGCAATCATTCAGGGGTGTGTGGATGAGTACTGTGTGAGCTGTGCATGAAACAAGCATCTGATAAACACCTCTAGGAGTTACCATGTCACTCGGGAAGGAAAATAAGGTGTCTTTAATGTTCGGGGTTTTTTTCTCCTACCCTTCAACACTTTTTCACTGAAACAGGAAGGGGCAAGTGAAGTCTTAAAACAAACAGAAATCTAACAGCTCCTTCAGGGAGAGGCAGCATGGAGAATAAGGCTGTTAATATCCCATGTGATGCCAGCAGTTTTCTAAATCACATCCAATTAAAGCTTAGATCAAAAGCAGGTATTGCAGCAAGTGGAATTTACCCCTTCTCTCCTCTTCCCAACCATTCCATTGCCTTTGCTGTGATGCACAAATGTCTCTAGCTCAGAGCAAACACAGCCAGATTGCATCAGCTGCAGAAAGAATCTTTTCAACCTCTTTTTTTTCAAAACAAACAAAAACAGCCTCCTCCCAGGCAATTTCTGCTGCCTTTCATGTCATTCATACTTGCCACGGATTATGTTGTACAGAACTCAAAGCCTAATTATGTTTCTCTCCCGTACACACAAACATCATCCTGGGAGCAAGCAAGCAGACCTATCTTGAGAATTTTTGGTAGAAATAAAAGTAACCATTTATTAACCTTACCCCTTCAAATGCAGAAAAAAGCCAAAAAAGATTTACATTTCCCCTTATATTTGATGAAACCAAGCTGTGGAGACAGCTAAGATTGTTAGGGCTTGTCCTCTATATTGTCTACCTACTTTAAGCTATCATGGCTCCTACTTAATGATGAATAATTTTTTTCGAGGTGAACACAGTTTGCATACTCAGGCATGTCATCTGTGTTGAGAGTTGATATCTAAAGAATACTTGTGAATACTTGTGTCTTTCTTTTACAGAAGTCTGCCTGTCAGAAAAGTGAATTGTATAATCAGCTCTTATCCACTGGCCATATTTTGGTTGCCATAATTTGGACACAAAGTAAGACCCTTATGTACTAAGTTACAAAAAGCACCATCAAACAGACCACAAATAGAACTGACCTCAATAGAAACCCAGGGGCTATTTTTGTAATGTTGCATGAGAACAGTATTATGAAAGGGCTTTGAAGAGTTATCAAATCAGTAGCTTTAACAGAGAAAAGGTAATTTCAGGGTGCTACAGACATTTCTCGAGCATAATACACTGATAATCTTCAGCTTATCATTAGAAGAAGCCATTGATTGCATGAATGAGGCACAGAAACCGTGTCAATTATTCTATGGAAAATAATTAAAGATGTACACAAGGACTTTTGAAAGGAGGAGCACCTCAGATGGAGCTTGGAAAACTGCTAGCAGTCTAAGTGCCCAAATCTCTATAATTGGCCTCCGGAGAGTTTTAAATTCCTGGGTTATGTCACAAATTACACATTATTCCTTCCCTTTAGGAGCATTTGTGAAATCCTAACAGGTGAACAGGTTGGCAAATTTAGACTGCATCTTTTCCCTGTCTCATGGACTATTTTTATGCTGCTGTGAATTTTCCACATACTTTGTGAATAAAAGTAATTGTAATTAAGACAGATTAGCCACTTCCTTGGCAGCAAGTAGTCTAAGAAGCAAACGTAACAGCCTCTCACCCTAAACTTCATTCAGCTCTTGCTCCTCAGAGAATGCCTAAGGCTTGGAGTGTGCAGCTGGAGGTCAGGGATGGGCTAGTGCCAAGGCTGGATGGCACTAGCCTAGGGGGTTTTTATGGTGATGATTCACAATCCTGCCATGCCTCAGTATTACCTTCAGCTTTGATTAGTAAATAAAAGTACCACAAATGTTACTGTAAAGTCACAGAAAAAATATCTTCTGCAAACATGTCCTATACATGTAGATAAAAATTGTGTCAAATAATTTAACAGAAATCTCTTGCTCTGACATCACAGATTTGTCTGGGGACACGTTGGGATGCCCCTGTTTATCTGTGATAAGGGTGGAGCAGGGGAGGGAGCAGAACAGAGGGAGCTGCAGCTCAGCTCGGTCCCTGCTGGCCACCAGACCTGTGCTCTGCAGGGACACCTGCACTCACTGCACCCCTCAAGACAGGTCCTAGAGCTTCACAACAGCACAGTGGGATGGATGGGGGTGAAAGGCTGAAAGAAACAACATCCCAGATCATCTGAGGATGGAGGCAAGGAGGTGGTGACACCAATGCCCTGTAGGGTTTAGTGGTGTCCAGGCACAGATCATGGGAGAAGGGGCTGTAACCACTTGCCAGCTGCCAGGACTCCTTCCTTGCACTGTTCTGAGCTCTGCCTGGGGGCTTGGGCTAAGTGAAGTCATCATCTGCCAAGAACCTCCTTCCCAACATTAGAAAGCCTTTCAGTGAAAAATCAGCTCCAAGTTTTCCTTTCAGAGGCAGGCTGAGTGAGAAATTGTTACGTAAACTCTCAAGAGACTTCCAAACTTCAGTTACCGCACATCACCCAGAATTTGGCTCAGCTCTGTTTGCACTCAGGAAGAAACCACACACACTCAACCAAGAAAGTTTCCACAGTCTTTTGGAGCTGGACTCCACTAGCTCTTCTTTTCACTCTTCCAGCCAAACCCCAGACAAGATGCTGTCTTTATTTCTTCTAGAACTTCCCTCAAGTTCAGAGCACCAGGCAATGTGGTGTGCGTGCTCCCACACAGCAACTTCTGCCAAGCCTTTCCTGTGTTTTGGGCACGGCGTGGGTTGGGCTGCTCAGCTCTGCAGCCTCGGGGCTGACTTGTGCTGCAGCCAGCCCATCTCCGTGAGCACCTCCACGGGCACTGAGTGCACCAGAGTAACACTAATGCTGGTCTAAATAATCACCTGATGGGCTTCAATTCTGAGGCCGACTCAGACACTTTTTGCTAGAGAATTTTTAACTCTGGCAAATGCTCCCTGCTGATCTGATAGACTCCCCAGTTCGTTGACTTTCAGGGTGATGTCCAAGGCTTATATGTTTATTGATGCTTTTGCTTGGAGATGTTGGTGATGATTTATATACCTTTATTGAGGACGTGTTGAAGGAGTTAGCTCAGTTGAAACTAGTCAATATGTTCTTATTTTGTTGTTATCTTTGTATACATGCCAAGAACCCTAGTGATGAGTGCACTTTATAAATTGGAAAATAAATAAATTTATGCTAAACCATGGAGTTATTTATGGCTCAGAGTGCTAACTTAGCTGAGACAGCAAACTGATGTTATTGGAACCTAATTCATTCTCAGACTTCCAGGAGCGAGTAATGAGTCAATTATTCCAGTGTGACATGAAAACCTTATTTATGGGCTCATTGATTAAGAATATGTATGTGTTATTTACTTACAATATTGACTCATTAAAAAAAAAAAAAAAGAAAAATTTCTTTGTAATCCATTAAACCTTGTTTTCTCTTTGGAATAACATTTCCCAAGCCTAGCATTAAAAACAAATCAGGAACTGAAAAGAATCAGACTTGGAAGAGTCTCTGGTTCACCGTAGAGTGAAAGGTATTTATTCCCAATCCTAGTAGCAGCACTGGTTATGCACTTGTACCAGGGTTTAGGAATCTTCCTGTTCCCTGGGATTTGCCACATGCTTGCATCTCTCAGTGCACTAGGGTTTCATGTGGAGAAGCAATCATAACTAAAATTCCCTATCCAGAATTTGCTTACCCACTGCTAAAATCCTGAATAATATACAGAGCAGGAAACAAGAAAGAAAATTCTTGTGACTTTTAGGGAAAGGCACCATTCCAATTCCTGCAAAAGTGTTCCAAATCCTAGATAGATAACAGTTCAAAAACATGGCTGCAATATATAGCAGGCCCAGTATCCCTTTTTCAGGAGCTCCTCTTTCACCTGAGCCTAAGGCAAGATGCTCTGGACTGCTCTAAAATCCCTGATGCCACAGCCATTAAACCACAGCAAATGATGGGCACCACTTCCAACACTCTGGGAGCATGCTCCAGGTGAGGAGCCATTCAGAGAGGAATTCTTTCCCTACAAACAGGCTGAGATTAAATTGAACCTTGACTGTTTACGGAGGTTCCCCCTCTGTCCCATTATTCCACGTACCTTTCCAAATGTGGTTTAAAACAAGCAAAGGGGATTTTCCCCAAACATGGAATAGCATTTGCATGTTACATACATCTCAATCAGGCCTCTCAGTGCACCAATCACTGTTACACACAAGTGACTGTAGGATGCTCTAATGATTTAATGTGCTCCTGTCCCTCAGTTGTTCCAACTGGGAATGTAGAAACAACAACATAATCATGATACAAGTTTCAACTTAAGTGAGCCTCTTGCCAGAGGGTATCAGAGGTGTTAGCAATTTAACCTAGTGCACCAATATGAAGCTGCAATCCCGATGGAAATGTTAGAATAAAAAGCTGCACCCATAGATTCCTCTGATATATTAGACACTATAAAACCATTTTTGCTGTCATGGGTTCCACCTCTTACTGGTAGTTTTCTGAGGGCTGTAGCTTTTCCCCCTCTTTTCTACTATTTCAGTAATTCCTCAGAGGTGGCAGTAAAGGACTTTTGTACAAAATAAGTTTGAATGCCAACTGGTGCATGGTGACAATGACAGACCTCTTTCAGTTCCCATGATTCAGGCACAGTACAAGAAGGTAAATAGTCTCAAGGCTATTAACTATGACTAAAAATGAGAATGTCTCATTTATCATCAGTCAAGACTAGAGCCATGGTTTTGTCAAGCTGTTTTCCTAAACCTTACATATTCTTTACAATTATGTGTTAAAACTAATGAAGCTTAACATATAAGACCAGGAAAACTTAAAGCAGTGCATTTGGATATTTCTATATTCAGTGAAAGGTGCTTATTTAAATGAGATGCAAAACAGCAAGAGAAGTCAGTTTAGAAGAAAGACTATTTTTAGAGGTGTTTTGCATAATCTATGAATAAATCTATTCACTTCTCACCACTTAAAACAAAAGAATATCAGTTTCTTATATCCCAGTCCTAGTTACCCTTTAACAATAATAAGTAAATAGACTTCAATAATAGAGTGACTTTACTGGCACCCTTGATAAAGCTGATTCCTTTCTAGCTTCCCAGATTGGCTGTTAAAAGAGCCAGATCTTGAAAACCTGAACTTCCCAGCAACAATGTGATCAAAAAATCCTCAAATCAGCTCTAATTCTGAAGTCAGAGCTCCAGGCGCTCCATCCCAACATCAACCCCTCCTATCAGTTCCAAGTTTAAGCTGAAGTGCCCTGATAGCACCTGCAGAACTGCACAAAGAGAGAAAGGCTTTTAACATTTAACAGGCAGGCAGGTGCAGTCATTTAGGTCTTCAGAAAGCAAAGTTAAATAATTCTAGTAATTAAAAGCCAGTATATATCCCAGAACATCTGTAGCTCTGCTCACAGAGACTCCTTCCCAAATGTATTCACTGCAGAGCATCTCATCACCCCTTGCATAGGGTGCAAAAGCAAATATCAGCTCTCTAGGCAGATCAAGCAGCAAAAGCTTCATCCTCCTGCAGTAACTCTACACACAAGAGCAGATTTCAGCCATGACATCATTGCAAGTTCTGATGGCAATGGACAGACTTGTAAATATTCTACTTTCTCTATCTCCATTTGATTCCCTCACTTGACATCATCTTTAAACATAGCTGGGTTTAGACTTTCACATCTGCCAAGCACAAAGTAATGCATTCAAAACCACTTCTCAACAGCATTGACATTGACACAATACTGCTGCCATCTTATTCATATTGGCATACCTGCACACACCACTGATAAAAGGAAAACTTTCCAATCCCACAAATTGTTCTCCATGTCACAGAAACACCTCCAAAGCCCCAGAAAGAGTGAAGAAGACAGCAGTGCTCAGTCAGCTCTGCTGCCCTCCATTGTGTCCTGCACATCCAGCAGGAATATGTCAGAAACTACCTGCCTGGAACATCATGCCTGGTTATCTGCCAGCCACCTGATCCTCATAAAATGGTTTGGAGCTTTACTGGACTCCTTCCCCTCAAAATGCTGCTATAACAGTGAGCAGAAAGAATCCTGCTTATGTCTTCTTGCAATTTACAGTTGCTAACACTGCCACAGAAATGCCCACAGTGTATCAAAACTAGAGGGAATTCTACATCTAGAATCTACCTATTTATTTATTTTTATTTATTTTTTTTTTAATTAACAAGTGCCAATGATTAGACTAAAATACTTTTATAAACATTTACTTATTTGTGATATATTTTAAGTCAAACTTACTTCTCAATCCCCATACGGGTCACTCAAGAGGTGGGACTGGATGATCCTTGTGAGTTCCTTTCACCTAAGAACATTTTGTCATTCAACAGAAAGACNCCTAAGAACATTTTGTCATTCATGTTCAGTCATTTCAACAGAAAGACAGCTGCATGCAAAGCCAATAAAGACCTTCAAAACTTTCCCTTTTGTACTAAAAATCTTTTTTTTAGAAAAATGTTAAACATTTAGGTCCCTTTTGGGATAGGTTTAATGCATAAATAACTCTTTGGGGGCAAGAATTTCCTAACTACTATTTTAGTATTCATTCATGCACAGCTCTCTGGTATGTAAATGAAGCAATTTTCTCTTGTGGTCTTTCTGCTCCCATTTTCTACTTCTCACTTGTACAATGACTAAGCTCCAGTCCTTAATGTGTCCTTGTCACTATCAGAGATGTACCTCCACTTCCATTCTCTAACTCAAAGGGGACAGGCACATTGCACCCAAATTAAGTCAACAATTCTTTTCCAATCTCCTCTTGAACAGTATTCTTTCCTTCCTTCCAGACTCTTCCTGAGGTGCAGTTCTCAGATCTAACTTG
>WEZZ01010974.1:3228-20333 GCA_013400585.1 Chloropsis cyanopogon | reverse complement strand
AGTCACTAACATGATGGACTATAATGGCTTGAAAGCAGTCATTATGTTCTATTAGGATACACAAACAAAACAGATTCCCTCAGCAGACCTTGGTATGCTTCAAAGCTATTACACTCCAGAAGAACTAAATCTGCATTTTAATTACTGTCAAGTTTGAATTTTTACCCAATCTACTTGATATTATCTTCCCAAACACAATAAGGATTTAAACAAAGAAAAGTAATAAAAAGTTAAATAACATAAAGCGTAGTTGCCAATTTGAGGTTAAAGATATTAACTAAAGATATCAGAGACAAATTTTCAAAAGATTACAACCTAACCTCTTTTTTTATGAGCAGTTTTTATCCACAGATAACAACAGGCAAAAAGGCGAGCCATAGTGCCACATTAATTAGTAGTTAGGTGCACACAGAGATTTAGAAATTTTCCTTCATATTTGCACTTACCATCAGGCTTGCAATTTTGTAACCAAACTTCCTTCTTCTTTAGAAAATTAAGTTGGACAGGGAAACAGTGAGTGAGGTGTTGACACCAAGTACTGCTGCAGTAACTGACACAAGCAAACCCTATATTCACCTGATGTTCCATCCAGCTGGAACCATCTGTTTCCTGCTGACTTAAATCAGGCTCATCAACTCTCACCTTTGCCATTACTAAGATCTTCAGCTGATCTTCCATAAACATATCAAGCAACCTCTAATCCAAGCACCAATGAAGCACAGGTGAGTGTGCTCATAGGAAATTTTTCTATCAACTCCAGGAATGGCTAAAAGAAGTTATAATTTGGGGGCTGAATAGACAGAGTCCCATGGAGTCCACAGGATATTTCTAGTACCTCAGAAAAGCCCACAGGATATTTCTAGTACCTCAGAAAAGCCTATCCCAGACTTGCTGTCTCTTCCTGACATGTCCTTCAGTTCTGTAAGATCACAGATGCCCTGAGTCAGAAAAGCACTTAAACTAGAGAAACGTACCTCTTGGACGATGGAAAAACCCTAGATGCATTTAATATATTTTCACTTGGAGGAACAGCGCACAAATGTCTAGTTAAAAAAAAAAAATAATCCTTTTAGTGGCTCCTGAGGGTTTAAACACTTCAGGATAGATTTGCATACAATTTTTTAAAAGACTAATAGCTCATTATATGATGAAAAGATTTTATTAAGATGTAGAATGGAGATGAAAGTTATTAATTTCAAAGAAACAAGACTATATTTGTTAGGAAACATTTTTTTTAAGCTACTATGGCAGGAGTAATTATCTTCCTAATGTCCTTTTCCAAAACTTAAGTTGGTAAATTCATTTCCAAAGTCATATTCAAAAAGAAACACTGGACATTTTGGAACTCAAAGATTCCAGCCCTACAAGACACAAAGAGGCTGAGATTCCCTGCCTTGAGTCTGCATGGAAAGATGGATCACATGGCTGGCTTCTGTCCAAAAAAGAAAGAAATGCTGCTTTACACCAGATTTTCGCATGCAAAACATTTTTCGAAGTAAATAAACACAAGAAACTTTGGATAAAAATGAGAAACTCAAGAGAATGTAAAACTTTGTCAATGCAGTTTGTATATATTCCCCATAGAATAGAAGAACCTTAGAAGATCAGTACATTAGCTATCAATCAATACATTAAACCAATGAAGACAGATTTTTACCATGTTCACCTTTTTGAAGGAATATTTAAGTCACAATATTCTTGGCACACGGTTAGTAATCTAACAAAAAAGTATCAACTGTATCAAAAATAAACCTAGAAGAGAAGAATGAAATCAGACTAAAAATGCTGTCAGTAGAAGTCCTGAGCTTACAAGGAAGATTGACAATATTATTAAATTTCAGCTTTATCTCACTAATTTTACCTAGATTCCAGACTCACAAGGCTTTGAACATATGCAAATTAAATCTCCTGAAGGGAAACTGATACATACACATATACAAATGTGAATGATTTAAAAAACAAATAGAAGAGTAGCAAGAATCAAAACTGCCAAATTCTTCATCACCCCTAGAATCATTCTATAACTGTCTAGAAGAAATACAAAGGGAGAAGTGCAGAAAAGCCCCCACCATAAAGGGTGGGGGGGTTAGATTTCTTGAATTATGAAAGTCCAGATGCATATAATTGGGGATCTGAAGATCTTTTGCCAGCCTTTGAAAAGATAGCAAGGTAATTCAAGAAAAGGAAGTGAATAGAAGTAATACAGTTGTCTACAGAACACAAATGCCATAGCTACAATCTCCAGGCACAGAGGACAAAATGGAGAAATAAATTCTTAAAAATAACATTGGCGAGTTACAGCTCTGCATAGACATTAGCATTTTATATTAAATGAATTAGTGATTAGTTCTGGATACAATCCTGCAACATAGAGCCCTAAAGCACACCCATAGCTCTTCTGGAGGATCCTCAGGTGTGTCATCCTACTGTGCCAATGACCTCAGTGAGGGAGAAAACACGTCAGGATCTCAAAGAACCCACTTGGCAAATGTAGTAGAGTGGAGGTTTGGTGCTCTTGTTTGTTTTAAACAAATCAGAACTATTTCTTTCATACGTATTTAGAGCACACGAAACCTGTGCTCTGAGCTGGAAACGGCATCTTACATGATTTGGAGGAAGAGAGATAGTCATGATTGCTTGAATAACTCCCAAAATTAAACCCTCTGGGACTGAATCTTCTGAAAATGCAAACAAGAATGAAGGTGACAGAGGAATCATACTGTGTTACATAGTGATGTTCAAACCTCGCATGTAAAGAGAGCCAGAGAATGCATTTAGAATCTACAAAACCTCTCAGTTAAACTTTTTCTCCTCCTTTTAGAGACTTTGAAAGTTAAACTATATTCCACAGTGCAAGAATCTCAATGGAAGGGTGAAATATTTTCATGTCTCGCAATGGATAAAAAACATTTGGCAGCTGGTCAAAGTTGAGGAGAAGCTGCACAAAGCACAACAAGATGAATAGAAAAGATGCCTTGGAGCAGTGAAATGGAACAACAGGAGTTGGGAAAGGTCATTCACAACAGTAAAACTACTGAACATTTTAATCACAGCCTGGTTCTCTGCTGGTCTCAGCCTTATTTCATTGTCATTTGTACCAGTGTAAAAAGGGTGCAAGACGTTATTCAAACACTATTTCACACCCACTTTTGCTGCTGTTAACTACCACTGCAAGGTGTGAGGCAGTAGCTTATCCAGCTCTGGTTTTGCAGCAGTCACAAACCTTTGGGTCAGTGGGAATTCAACTTCACAAAAATATATTCAATTAAACTGTACTTTACACAGAACTTGACATTTGAAAAGAAATAGGAAGGAAAGGGTCTTTCATGCATTATAAATATTATTTCTGAAACCGTGCACATATTTTTACTCTAAAAAACCCCCCAAATGCCACCACTAACATCCTAAAATAGGCAAGTAGAGACAAAATACCACTCTCATCAAATCCCTATTTGAAGCAGAGATTTAGGGATGATATAAAAGTCACAAAAAGACAAATTCAAGAAGTGGTTGATTGATTTTTCTAGACATTCCAAAACATTCTAATTCTTAGAAGTGTCATTAAGAGGTTTTGTGATGATCTGGAGCAAACCAAACCATAAAGGGTGGGTAAAAAAAGCCTCAAAGAAATCAGTGAGGAGACTTTGTATACACAGATTTTGCATACACAGATTTTGCATCCACTGCAGCAAGTCTTTTTAGGTTTTAGGCATCTAACAAAACCGGCTTGCATTTCATTGGAAATAAATGTATTAATGGCATTCCAAGTATAGGCTACATAGGGAATGTAGCAACAGGACAAGGGGTAATGACTTTAAATTGGAAAAGGGTAGATTTGGATTAGATAGAATGGAGACATTCTTCCCTGTGAGAGTGCTGAGGCCCTGGTACAGGTTGCCCAGAAAAGCTGTGGCTGCCCCATCCCTGAAAGTGTCCCAGGACAGGTTGGGTGGGGCTCTGAGCAACCTGGGATAGTGGAAGGTGTCCCTACCCACTGCAGGGGGTTGGAAAGAGGTGATTTTTAAAGTCCTTTCCAACCCAAACAATTCTATGGTTCTATGATAATAGTGCAATAAGTGAAGTCATAATTTCCTTTTACAATTAATTTAAAAATAATTACCGTTATTCAGAAAATGCAGCAACAAAATGTTTCTGTTTACTCTTTTAGAGTATGGAATAATGGCAAAAACCTATTAATTTCAAGGCCACTTAAACTTTGTCTGCTTTCATTTCCACTTATAACTGCAACGAAACCAAAGTGGCTTAGTTTATTTCTAGCCCAAGAGTTCCCCAAATCCAGATTAACAGAAATAAAGAGAGAGTAGGGCTGCAGTGTGAGGTGACAGGTAAGCGTTGGACTCTTTTCTCAGGTAAAAATGACAGGACAAGAGAAAATGGCCTCAAATTCCTCCAGAGCAGGTTTAGATTAGATATTAGGAAAAATTTTTTCACTGAAAGGGTGGTGTGGTTGGAATAGGCTGCTCAGGGAAGTGCTGGAATCACTGTCCCTGGAAGTGTTCAAAAGTGTATCAATGACCTTAGAGGTCTTTTACAACCCCAATGATTCTATGATACTTGCTTTCTTTCCTGCATCATTATGGGTACCATGAGAATTATTCACAGCACAAACACTATTTTGATGTACTTGCATTACCTTCTCTTTCTATCAACAGAAAATGGAATACATTTAATGTCAGATATCACACTAACAGTAAGGAGTACACATCCCCAAAGAGCTGGGAAATGTACTGCATTATTTCCTCCTTTTATGTCCACTAAATAAGTGATAGTCCCAAAAGCTCACTCGACACTTGATTCTGCCTTTTAAGTTTGTTTCTTTCATTACCTGACAAGGTGTATCTGCTGCACATTGAAAAGCTACTTCCATCTCTCTGGTATGGATTTTACAAGGCTTGGTTTATTCAGCATTTCCAGAAAGCCTAACAATACCAAAAAATTAAATCTAGTAAATTGTTGCAACAGTAAATAATTCCTGTTTGAGAGAACTGTACTTAGTTCTCTGAGTCTACCTGTGTGGGACAGACCTGCACAGGAAAGAAAAGGAGACTTCACTCCCTCATTGAACTGTGTGAAGCAACAGCTCTGAACAAAGGACCATTATTTGTCTGCACTCTAAGAGTAAGGCCAGACAAAAATGTATACAGAGTCTGGGAATACTCAAAGCCTTGAGTGCTGTCTCAAATACTTCAGTCTTTCCTTTCCTGTCCAATCTGGTTTGCTGTTTTTCATCACAGGGCAGGTTCCCGACTCACACTGATAGATTTTAGGGAAATTTCCATTGCAAATGAGTAACTTAAGCTCAGACACTTGGATATTACTGCATGTTTTATGGTGCTTGGCTGCACTTTTGCTGGGTTACACAGGGCCACAAGAAAGAAGTCACGTTTCAAGAAGTGGCAGAATCTGGCTCTCAACCATATTCTGTCTTTAGAACTTGGTTTTGTAAATGCACCTCTGAATTCCTGCAATGGTTTGTGATGCTCCTGAGCAGTAAAAAATTGGCTCCAAAAATTTTCCTTGGTCCTCTACCTCATTTACCTCCTTCTTGTAAGACCTGGCATTCCCAATTTTATTTTGAAATATTAATATCTTTTTTATTCTCTGGGTTCAACAAGTGCTACCTCTGTGGTGTATTCCAGGGGGTTTTTCTCATGGAAACGTTTTTCTTCCTATCTCTATCCTTTTTGCTACTAAACAAACTGATTTTAAAAGTCCCCAAAATACCAAAACAGCATATATGATCTGATTATTCTAGGATTGTCAAAAAAAGTTTATTTTTAGAATGAAGCTTGCATTCATCCTTTAATTTATTTGTGGCAGACATACAATAGAGACACTTTCATGATTTAATATTTTATCGTATCAAATTCTTCTACATATCACAAGATATTAAGCAACAATAAGTACTTTTTTCAGCTAATCTAAGAAAAACAGCTTTTTGTATGGTCACACCATTTGTATAATTTTCATAAAGGAATAGTCTAGTTTCTGAGTAAATATTGCAATATCTAAGTTTTATTCATTACACTGGAACTTGTTCATGGTCCTGCACATGAATATTTTATTTTTTTCTTCTACTTTTCCTTTAAAATGTATTTCTAGATGTCAGTCTTTTCATTGTGCTGTATGTAGAGTGTTTAAAAAACCTGCAAACCTTATTTCTCCTAACTCAAAACCATTAACCGCTCACTTGCTAAAAAAACAAACAAACAAACAAAAACATACCAGCCTAAAAACACCACGACAAACTGACAACATTTTGTACAGTGAGCCTAAACCTATAAACACTATTAAAAACAAGCCCACCTCATCACCTTCCTGTGCAAAGCTTATGTTGTAACTAAAGCTGAAATTGAATTAAACCCCTATTGTTTCCCTGCAGAAAAGAAAGAAATCAGACAGTTTTCACTACTGGAATGACTTCACAGTTTTCTCTAGTGATGGCAGCCCGTAGGTGCATTATGCTCATGGGCTCAGTAATCAGGTCACAAGCATCTGTGAGCATTAAGTTTGTGCAAGCAACTGTGCTTGGAGGTTGAGCCAGTGGATGTGTGCATACACATGACTAATGACCTATTTGGCACTGCCCACCCATGAATTCCCTACTCATACATGAAAAAAAATTCACAAACTACAGGCATACACCTGCACGCTGCCTAATGTTTGATGGCCAGGTTTTGCTTTCTCACAAAACAACCTTTTGTGGTCATTATTTGTGTCTTCAGTAATATTACTCTGGATTTATATTGAGAGTGGAATTTGTTTCTTGTCTTAAAAAGTGGATTTAAGCCTTGAAAATGAAGCTTAACTGCATTTCTTTTAGAAAACTAATCTAGCAGCCTCTTAGAATGAAAAGAGCTAAATATTTTCTCTACACAAAGTATCTTTGACTTAAATATAAAATTAGTCCATCAAGTGGTCCTTAGTTCAGAGATATTTTTTGCAACACTATTAAGTAGTAGTTAGCCTGATATATATATATATATAACTATGGATATTAAAAAACTGTTAAGCCATTGTTTTGAGAAGACAATTGGATTGCATTGAACTGAACTCTTCCCTGAAAACCAAAGCACTTCATAAGAAACAGACCCTACATTTAATCTTGGTGAAATGCAATAATTAGGTTTGCAATTCTCATGGAAATATTGATGGAAGCTATGCAAATTAATTAGCAAAACAACTAGTTAGTGCGAAAAGGCCAATAGCCTCAATAAATTGCCTTCTCCTACACACTGGTGAGTTGAAATAGTTTTTGCAATCAATACCAGAGTAGGTGTAGATCCATCAAATGTACTGCAGCTCGCAAGACCCATGTGACAGAACAGGGATACAGGGTCAGAGCAGCCCACACTGACTGTCTGAGCTGATCCAGCACATCGTCACAGCAAAGCCCCACACTACAGGTTGTTTCCTTCCCACCAGACATATAGAAAATATATACAACCCTGATTAAAGAAAGCTTTATCTAAAAAAATTCTATCCAGGCCTGAACCTATGGATTCCATAAATTATTTTGTTAATCCTGGAATAGCTCTGTGTATTTTTTTTTAATCAGAAAATGACAATATATATGTCAATATCCGAACTCTGTCGGACAATGTTACAGGCAAGAAACTGAGTGTCCTTCATTTGAAAAATTACATTCACCCTTTTCTGCAGCATAAAATGTTTGTTACATTTACATTTTGTGTGTTTTCTCACATTTTAATACGATGTCATCTTCCCCCAGTGCAATAAAGACTAATATTAAATTCATTTTAAGCCAACACTGTCATATGAAAGAAAATGAGCTAATGGCTATAGAATAAATAACAGTAAAAATTACACAATAGGAGGTTCTCAAAAAATCTGAGGTTTGTGTTTAGATTTTTTCCCCAGAGATGAGGAATTTCACATTTTTCGTGGTTATTTGGCACTATTTGCATAACGTTTTGAGCTACAGCTTTTAGTCAATGCTTTATGTCAGGATTGGCTCATACAGCAAATAAATAAGAAAAATCTCTTTTGCTACACAAAGAGCATATCTGAACCTGGTGAATCTCAGAAGATTAGCAAAGTCCCTAAATTTCTAATATGATCCTAGATCAGACTAGTGAAAATGCATTTTCACTTCATCATCCAGCTTCTTGTTCAGAAGAGAAGAGAGTCTCTTGAACACAGCATGAAGAAAATGGATGCAAATTAATCTATAGAATGTCCAGAGGTGTTCAGCTCAAAGCTTCTACGTACAGACCTGGAATTTGCTTGTTTTCAAACTTACATGTAGAATTAAAACTACTTTCTTGTCTTCCTGTCATTCCAACAACTCACCACCACCAAGTAGTGGTGCAAGAGAAACCCTGACCTTGTCCTCATCACAGGTTCTCTGGTAACTGTGTAGAAAAGCACCTTCTGTGCCCATCTGGACACAAAATACAGCTTTTCTATTGTGCACCAGAGTTTAACTTTTTTTTTTTTTTTTTTCTAGCTAAGACAATAAGGTAATTATTTATGACAAGATAACCATATGCCAAAGAAAAAAAGAATTCCAAAACTAAACTGGGAATGTATTTTTAAAGAAATATATGTTACTTGATCAAAACATATAGTTCAGTTTACATAACTATCAGTCAGCTTATTTCCTTTAAAGAAGAAGATGGAAAAGGAAATTAAAAATAGTATCCATGAGAAATTGGACTAACATTAAGATACGAGGACTCATAGCTGATCCCTTTCCATGGGTAACAAATCTAGACTGATTTAAAAGCTGGATACATTAATAAAATTTCCTTTTCCTGAGTTTGATATCAGTTATGAGTCAGTTTATTTCTAACTAAAGACATGTTCAAAACGCTAGGAAATTGACCACTATAGTTTAACACAGTAAGCAACTGGGGCACCATTAAAACAAACTTCCTAAAATTTACAGTGATGAAACTATACAATGAAAGGATAAACATAGGCTTCTTCTAATGTTCAAGTAATCCTTTTTCATTAGTAGAGCTGCCACGATTGTGATATTTAACAGTTGTATGTCACTTTAAATCTTAAAAAACTGTGTAAACATTAATTATAAATGAACATTAATAATACACCTCTGTCTAAAGTATTTAAGTATTTATTAACTCTACTTCATGGGCACCATGACAAAGAGAATCTCAAATTTTAAACTTCAAATACTTAAATTTAGGAACAAAATCCTGCATTAGCTTTACATTATTTTCAAAAGCTATATGAATCAAAAATATAAATTGTAATTTAGGGGTTCTGGAGGTCTCACCCTATCTGAAGATCAGGCAATTTATTTAATCCCCAATAGTACTCCAGCTTTAGGACAGCAGCTCAGGAACATACAAGGTAAGCAAAGTACTGATCTGTGATTCATGTTGCTTAATTTCAGCCCTACAGATGCTTTAGGTGCTCAGTTTATATTTTTTCAGGATGCATTTGTAGTCAAAGGGACTGAAAGATATTTTTGGCTTAGATCCTTCTGTCTGAAGAGCTGTGTCTAACCTAAGAGAGAAGGAGGAAAGTAGATGAACACCTTCCAGCAGCCATGGATAAACCACATGAAGCACATACAGCCCAAATGTGCAAGGCATCCACAACAATTTCTTGCACACAGCATCAATTCAAAACCAGCAAGGGCAAGAGGCTCCAAGAGACCTGTGAGATCAGACTGCCATCACAAGAAGACAATTCTAAGACTCTGCAAGTGGTATGCCTCTCTCCAAAGTGCTTGTTTATTCCAGCAAAGAACTAAATAGTTCTTCTGTGAGGCACTATTTATTTTAATAGCTTACTATTATAATAAAAAAATTATTATGCAACAGATGCCTCATAATTAAACTTTAAAAAGCTGCACATCGCAATGCTGTGCAGAAGAGCCCCTTAAATACACAATCCAGTGTTCATGTAGAAACAGATTAAATGCTTGGACATGGATTTATCCACACAAAATATTCTTCCAATTGGGCAGATGCATTTTATAATCTATATGTATATTATTAAAACTACAATGAAAGGGGTTGATTCTTTATGCATAATCAGTTCCCATTGAATTTAAATTACTTTCAGTAAAGCACTGATGCAGATAAAATACTCTAAATGTACAGAATATTAAGCAAATGTTTATATTAAAAAACTGCTTTCAGGTGAAAACGTGCTCAGTGAAGCACAACCCCCATAGTGCCTTGCAGAATATTAATGCTCAGTAGATCACGAGATGCCAACAAGTATTCCTATGTAAGAGCTTGGAGTGGGAGAAAAGGTAGCATTCAGATGACAAGCCTTAAGAATAGAAATGTGCAAACACATGGGGGTGATACTATTGAGATGTAAATGAAGTTAGAAATATATGGAATCAAACCTGCTTAGAGTCAGGAGTGTCTTGTAAAACAGGAACAACAGCATGTTTAGCATGAGCAGCTTCAGCTGGCCCCTGTGCCCACAAGAATTTGCATAAAGGCTACCTAATGGTGAATGGAAATAATATCTTAGTCCTACTGGGGAAGTTTGCAAACCAGACTACCTGAGCCAACCTCAGTGGAGGCTATGGGATCTGGGATAGGAATCAAAATTTCACATGAAAGCTAAGGTCTGGTCAAAGTGGAAAAAAACAAACACAAAAAGGTGGGGCTGAAGACTACAGATTTCATCTAGTGAAGCTGTAAAGGGCACTGGCACTTGGGTACATTTCTTACAACTTCCTTTGAAATTGAAAGCATGAGCTAATACCTTGAGCATGGGTACCAAATCCATTTAATAGTCATGATCCTAAATACAAATTTTTCTTCATTTTTATTTGAGCCTCAAGGAATGGCTCATGATCCTGTTTGTCCATCCCAGCAGGAGTGAGCAGTTACTGTCTGACTGATCTGCTGGGTCAGCAGAGCAAGAGGAAGACAACTGTGGGAATTGTAGCTCTTCCACTAAACTCAATTGCTTGGGCTTTTGGGTGTCAATAACAACCTGCTGCTCCTAAAAGATGACCTCAGTTCACTCTAAAGAGGTAATCCAGGTAACTAGTCTTGATTAGTTGTCCAAACTCTCTTAAAAATTTTTGCATTCAAGAGATGGAAAAAAAATAATGCAATTTGTCCTAAGCAGGGATAAACTCTGACTGCATTTCACTCCCACTTATCCACGGTGGCATTTGCTTTAGCAATGCGCCACCCACTCTATATAGATTGTGGCAGGACCCTGGACTAGACACCTCAATTTAGACAGCTGAAGATGTTTCTTCCCTGCATCCCCTTCCAGGCAAAAGAGAAACCAAATAAAAAGTCAATAACTTTCTGTGGAAAGTACCCCTTGCATTATTTAGGCATTCTTCAGGGCTGAGTTCTACTGGATCAAAACAGTCTAAATTATAGATTTTACTGTTTTAATTAGTTCTGTCTGTGGATTTAAAGACTAACAATCTGTGTTTGGAAACAGTAAAAGGAACAGAAAATTTTATTACTTTGCCAAAACTACATATTTATTAGTGTAGGCTGCTTTGGACAGCTTTAGCAATAGAGCTCTGTCTACCTGGTAAGTACATCCCAATAGTAACCATAAGTGCTCCTGTGTGATTCAGATTTTACTCAAACATTTAGAAAACTTCTATTTACCTTGATGAGAATGAGCTTAGGATGGGCCCCTGCAGCTCCACCATTTAATAAGAGCTCACACTATTCCTTTCAGATCAAAAATTGGAATTGCTGTATTATGTAAATGTTATTGCTTCAAACAAAAGATTGGTGTTGTTGTCCCAGCAATTAACTGTCTGGTTAATTAGACCTCTTTCCTTTTGCTCAGCAACCTGCATTCATGTGCATATACTGTTACAAAACCAAACTACTAAGATTTACATTGCTTGTGCAGAATTGCTAGGTGATTGGCAATAACGAAAAAATTAAGTCTTATTCCAAAAACTGAAAATCTATTAAAAATGGAAATGTAGCTTTTCTACAAGAAGCAGAAATCCAATAAAAATGTGAATTTTGTCATGTGGAGTGATGGATTTGGAGCACTCAAGAAGGACAAATGAATCATGCTGAGCTGTTAATATCCCTGCCAATTCTATGGTGTTCCACGAGCATGTGAAACTGTCTTTGTTTGCTTTCCTAACAACCATCTCTTAAAAGATTCTCTGGGAACATAGGAAGCTTCTGTAGTGGGATAATTGTTTCAACAGCTTAGACACTGATTTTTTTTATGAGTAATAGAGGACTCAGATCATTACTATGGAGTGTAATACTTGATGTCAATGGGCACACTGACAGTAATGTGCAAAGATGATTAAAAAATAACTTTCCTGTAAGAAAATAAAGTGGCCTTTATTGGTTAATTTATGTCAGTTTTGCTGCTGTTATGAATTTCCAGTTTATTATTTTTTAATAATAGTAATCATACTTTTATTTATTAGGCAAGGGTAGTAAAGACTGTGAATTATTAAACTTTAACAGAGATAGAATCACTTCAAAGATGCATTAGAGTATTCAGATTATGTGGCCACTAATGCTCTAAAAATAAAGAGCCCTACATATTTAGAACTTATTTCACAAAGGTCTACCATGCACCTTTGAATCTACCAGCATTTTACAGTAGAATACTGGACAGACATTTATAAAATGTTTATAATCTATAATATTAGTTTCTAGCTTCATAAAATCAATCTTTGAGGAACTGAAAATAAATTCATATATACAATTTGAGGCACACATTTTTCAATCGACACAAGCAGATATACAGTTCAAAAAAGGAAATAAAATTTCTTCAAATCTGTCTCATGGGGAGCTGCCTCCTTTGCAATAAAACAATCTCCCACCACATGATGAAGCTACTAAATAATTCAGGGAAAGGGCACAAAATATGAAGAGTAAAAAGACATTGAGTACCTTGAACAAAAGTGTGAAAGATCTGTGCTTTTTATCTATTTATGTAAAAAAACCCCAAAACCCAACAAAGAAATCCTTACTTTATTCTCTTTTTACATCCTGGACAATCCCTTCTGCAAGGCATTGCAAAGTGTGTGCATATATAGATATGTAAAGTTGAAATTTTGGGGAAATACTGTTAGGAAATCCTAATGGAATTGACTGACAAAGAAAAGTAAAGTATTGAAAAAGTAAATATATTTCACAGTAGTAATAAATTAATCACACACAGTCCAATAATTTCAATAAAAACAAGGAAAACTAATTGTTGTTTATAAACTATATCACTCCTTGATACAATAGGAGAATATTTTTCCTTGTTCTGTTGGGAACTGAGTTTTGGGCTTTTCTTGTTTTGGTTTTGGTTTTTAAGAAACTCCAACACAGCAGCTTGAAGTACCATTATACAGATAAGACAAGATAAGAAAAAAAAAATAAAGATAGAATAGTTTCAGTCTGAGGAGGGAAAAAAAGTATTAAATATATAGCCAAGAATATGACTTTTGGAGTTAATTATTTAGAAACAGTTCAAGATGGTGTGTAGCTCCTATTAATAGTCTGTAGAAATAATGCCACTCTAAAGAATGTACCAGATGGTGGTGAGACACTGAAAGGAAAAGCATTTTCATTCCATGTGCTTCTAACAGTTATCTGATCATCCAAGTCTTTAGGCATTCTGATTTACTGAAGGTATCAGTTAAAAAATTAAAAAATATCTGATATCATGTTGGGACATGAATCTTAATGCCAAAATGGCACATATTTATTTCCTGGTAATGGCAGATGTATATATGTGCTCCAGCTAAGGAACAGCATACTCAGGAAATTACATGATGATCTATCATAAAGTTTGGGTACTGATAACAGAATGAATATATTTCAGAAATGTGCAGATGCCTTATTTTATAAGCCCAACATTTTTTTATTATTAATGTGTGTACAGCAGCACAGATAGCTACTAATGGATATTGAAATGATAAATTTATTTTCTCATTCTCTTTGCAGAGCATTCTGCCCTAGGAAATTTACTACTGTACTGGGAGCTTCTGTCAGGATCTCCAAGGTGCTTTTTGTAGGTGTTTTAAATTCGTAGGGAGTGGATTAGACTGTGAGATAGTGCTCTTGTGATAGATGAAAATACCCTTGCTCTGCAGAGCCAAGTCCCTCCCCATTGCCCCTTGGACAGGAGGGGTGCACTGGGGTTTTCTGTGAGGGCAGGAAAACGCCCACCTTGCTTTCACATGGCCCCACTTGGGACCCCAGTTTGGGGAGCTGAGCTCCGCTCCCCAGACTGGCCCCTCCTTTTATACCCGCTGGTTTGCCCAACACCCACTGATTTTGGCAGTGCAGGTGCCATGGTCTGGAGCTGATGTGCAGAGATAGGAGCGAGCACAGGGCGGACGGTTCGGTGCCAGTCTTGGCGGAGCCTGGCCAGGCAGCACAGCCCCGGCCCGGGCACAGCTGTCCTGGTGAGAGCACTGTGTCACACAGAGGGAGCCCAGGAGACTCACCCCGAGAGGATCCCCTTCCAGCACCGTGCTGGCATCATCTGAAACCACAGAGCTAAACCCACGTGTGACACATTGCAGCACAGGCTCCTCCCCAGCCACGGTGAAGGGCTGAAATCAAAGGATAACTCAGATTCAAACCTCTTTTCACTACTTCCCCATCACTGATTTCCATTACCAAGGGCTGGATACTTCTTAATTGATGCTTTCAGTTCATAGTAATTAATTGTACCTAGACTTCTTTTCATCTCTTGAAATACATGATATCACAACGGGCTTAAACAAAGGACTGTAAAAGCAATCTATATTACTGCAAAATAAGAGTATTCACTGGTTTTTATCTTAGCTTTACATGCCTTTCACCTGCTTTACCAACATTAAAACTCAGTTAGTATGCTTTTTTAAAATGAATAAGGTATATTTAAAAGAGCATATTAATAGCTGTACATATAACTTTTTATAATTATAGTAAGGTTTATTATTTGGTGTACTGTAAATCAAATTAAGTACAAATATTAGTACTGACAGCATGTGCATAATTAGTTTTTAATCTTTACTGCCTGAGCATGCATTCATTATAAATAAGCAGGCATAGACTTCTGAGCCGTATCTGAGTATATGAATGGCACATTTAGATGTACACTCCAGTCATTTATACATATGTTGCTCACACATAACCCTGTGATGACTTAGTTGTGATGTTCAGTAGCTAAGAATACAAAATTCTTGGAAGAATTTCAGAACTACTTTAAAGAAAATTAGTAACTGAAAACTTAGAAGATCACATTTTCTGATTTATTTCAATTTCCTCATCTGAAAACATTATAAATTACAAAGTAAATCCCATTACAAGTAATATAGGGTTAGGAATTTTTTCCCCTTTCTGACAACTTGAGAAAGTGACAATACAGAAATTCACTGTACACCTTAATAAGAATCTTTTGTAGATGAGCAAAGGACCCAGACAACCATTCTAGCATGAAGATAAAAGCACTATATCCCTTTTAAATAAAGCCATTATATTGTTGTTAAATGTCAGACCTAAAAGAGCTTTCAACTACTCAGCAAAAAATATTCTATGTATGATGGAAAGCACCCCTTAGGTTCTAAAATGTGATGTCATTGTATTTATTGTATATACTGAAATAGGACTAATCAGATTAATTTTAAAAATCTATTTTTATTTTGCTATGCTCCTTCCCTTAAATACTCTACCAAAGCATGTGCCGACTTAAATTATAACAAGCCATTATTGTGTTGTATGAACATCTCATTTTCTAGGTTAAAAGAAAATAATATAGATAAATACTCAGCAGGCTGAAGCAATTTTACTAGAATAGGATTTAGGACATTTAATATCAGTAATCTGCCTATAGACAGGCAGACAGATTCAATGTACTATAGAATTCTGTACCATACCAAAAAAAGAACAAGTATAAAGGTGTTATGCACACTAAAAGCTATCAAAACTAACTATTAAATGTTTGTTGGCCAAATCAGGATTGATACAGAAGAAGAAAATGGGGAGCTTAAATATTTGAGCTAATCCTCTTGCACCTATAAATTAACATACATTAGGAAAGGTTAAGCCTGGTTCCAAATCCCAGTAAATCAAGAAGATTGAACAGCTCTAACAATACTGTTTAACAGTATTCTGAAATATCCATATCCATCTTTCTACACTTCCTTTTGTGGTCCTACAGTGCCTGCTGACTTCCCATTTCGGGTCATGAGGGAATATTTATTTCAAAACTGGAGCAATCTGCTGGTGATATAGGATTTTCCCCCTACATTTATTGAAAGACTAAAAAACCTAAAGGGACTTAAAATGATTAAAAATAGTATCTTAATATTGAGATGTAATATAGATATATCCATTAGTTGATTGTGTCTGTGCCCTGTAGGCTGAAAGGGCCTCTTCTAGAGAGAGCTGGCAGAAGTCCAGAGCTCCTTAAGATTAAAAGGATTTTTATGGAAACTCTTCCATTTGACGTTGCACCTTGTACCTTTTAGGTTACATCAAGACCCAGAAGCCTGCAAAGTGCAGACAATAACAGCCATTACAAACTGCTCACTGTTTGGAGACAACTGTGCAGCCTCAACCCTGCATCCTGGTGGAACATCAGGATTGGAGAGGGAAGGTATTGATGTCTTCCTGCTGATAAGTTAATGAGGAGTCACTGTGTATATATTTTCTCACCTTTCAAATTTGGATGAACTGAGGCTTCCAATGCCTCCAACTGAGGTTTCAGTTGCTTCCACAGCAACTGAAGATATTTACTTGGAAGCCTTTCAGTAAGGAAGGACTGTGATGAACTTATTCTGTGGACGTGGACATTCCATGCTGTGAATAATTCCTGAAGTGCCCAATCCTGTGATAGAAAGTACAGTAATGACAGAGGCAAAACTGTCTCCAAGGGCCATTGCTCAGCACCCTGAGCTCTCTGTGGGTATCAGCAGCTTATTTTACTGAGACTGAAGACAGAGGTGTCCAAGAATCACAGAACAGATGCATCTGGGCAAATGGAGAGCTATGGTGACTGAGGGCAAGCCAAGAGCTTAGGGAGATGTTTGGTGGATCCCAGGCTGAGAGGAGGAATTGCTGTGTTTCCTTTTCAAGGTCATCTCCGGAAAGGGGCAAGGAGACCTCCAGCAATGAGCCAAGAATGGG
>WEZZ01010973.1:9826-22685 GCA_013400585.1 Chloropsis cyanopogon | reverse complement strand
AAAAAAAAAAAAAAGAGGGAAAAAATCTGTCATGTAGAATGATTGAAAAGATTGGGAAGACTTACCTTAGAAAGGAGAGGGACAAAAGGACATAATGAAAGGCTAAAAATAAATGACTGGGGGAAGACAAATTAGGTGCTTCTCTTCTCAGCTAGTGGCAGGACAAGAGAATGTGCAATAAAATTAAGGAGGCTGGCAAGTCCAAAACAGATAAAAGGCAACAGTGGTCTTTTTTTTCCTACAATGAGTGATTAAGCTGGGGAACCTTCTGAAACACCAGAAGTGATAACTAAAGGACACTTCAAATAAATATTTAAACAGTTAGCAAGAATTGCTTAAGTAGAAATGAAAAGGCCAAATATTTTTTGGGAAGTATTTGGAAGCTTTCCTTTTTAAAGACAGATTTCTTGAACTTTCCTTTGATGAGCTCTTCTAGTCTTGTGCCCAAGTCCCACAAACTTTGGAGGAAAGAACCTGAGGACCTAGTGGCTCATACTGGGGTTAGTTCACATAATGTGATTTGTGTATTTCAGCATGCTAAGCATCAGTCTTCATGCTCTGCATGCAGAATGTTACTTCAGCTTTGCACCAAATATTTGTTTCCAGATATTCAGGCAGGAAAAGTTCCTTGGCACCAGCATGACCATTGAGGAGGGACATTAAGGATCTGAGTGATGGCCTGTGTTTACTGTCCCAAATTCTTTTAGACAGAGTGCTCACAAATCGTGGAGGTGAGACGCTGGGCTACAGGGATTCAGGATCAATCCCATCAGAGCAACACCTGTGCCTTGCTCTGAACTGTGCATAGATCCAGGCTGCCTACACAAGTACAACATGTTATTATTTGTCCTCCCCCTCTCCTGGGCTGCTTGCTTCATCAAATCATCAATATTTATCGTTCAGACTGCAGGTTTGCCCACTGAAGGTGTGATGAATGTCCTTGTGCTTGTAGGTTGTCAAACACAGCAAGGTTCCCACCTCACTGAAGCCTTTGGTTGTGAAACATCAGAAACTTGAAGATGTATCAGTCCATCCTGGGGAAGGAGCCAAGGAGACAGGTTCATCCCTTCAGTCATGAATGCCAGCCTGGAGTACCCCAACATCTGACACTATGAGTGGTGACCCAAACCTCTGCTGTCTGGCAGCTCTCTGACACTCCACTTTACAGTCATTAAAATGGAAATGGCATCTGACAGACATGAGCATCATTTCACTTCCAGCTCCCTCAATTATCTCCTCCTTTCCACTGCCCTCCCACTCTCTGTGTGGTGAGAGAAATATGTTTTCAGAACTGTCATTTTAAAGAGTAAATACTTGAACCATCAATAACTGTGTGCACTTTGCCCCAGCTGAATGAAAACCTCCTTTGTGAGCGTAGAAGCAAATGATGCACAGCTAAGTAGAAAGAAGCTACCTGAATGTACTTATTGCAGCTAACTATTTCTGTATTATGATAGCCTGTTTCCAGTAGATCAAAGAAACCTGGCAGTGTTGTTTTTTTCACACTGTGAGAAGCACAAACATCATTTAAATGCCCCCTCAAAATATTCATGCATCAAAAATCCGTTGAAGGCTCAGTCTATTCCCAAGCTGGCTTTCAGCCAACATTGTTATGTTGTTGTTGCATCATGATGGAAATAGCAGACAGTAGAAAACAACA
Organism: Chloropsis cyanopogon; assembly: GCA_013400585.1. Classification (NCBI taxonomy): domain Eukaryota; kingdom Metazoa; phylum Chordata; class Aves; order Passeriformes; family Irenidae; genus Chloropsis; species Chloropsis cyanopogon. The sequence continues at coordinate 21,025 of WEZZ01010973.1, read as the reverse complement.
AACAGCAGAAAAGACAAGTCTTTTAAAACAAGTCCAAACAATTAAAAACAAAAAAACCAAAACACATTTTAGCACTATTTAAAATTTCAGTGATAGCAAAACTCATTGATAGTTGTTTAGTTATTGGTTTAATTTTACAAAATGAGATTTTAAATGCTGAATTTTTGGATGCTGTATTCAGAGCTTTTCTAACCCTCATTCTGATGGTTTTTATTTTGTTCTGTAAAATATATATAGCACATGGATGCATTTCTCACTTGATGGAAGTGCTGTAGCTTCACTGAAGCTGACAATTACCTCTTTCATAATGAAGGTCAAGTAAGTAAGGAGATTGAAAGTAAATAGAATTTCTCAGTGTCTGGTGAGCTTTTTCCAACACAAAGGGTGAATCATCTTGTGTCAAACCAATAATGTCTTCATGACCTCATATCTGAGAAAGCTGTGGAGTCTCTACTTTGATTCTCAAGATGATGGAGAATCTCAGTTATTCCAATGTTTTGTTGTCCTTAACTAATCATATATTTAAAAACTCCCAAAACTTAAATGATAAACAGAGAAGACTTTTTAGAGAATACAAAGAGGAAATCTGTGTCACTGAATGCAAAAAGCACCTCTTAGTTAAAATGTCCTTTTCTCTGCCCACCTGGTCCTGTATGGCTGTGGTCCTAGGCTTTGTCTCTCTAACAGGTCGCCCCTATGCAGCCAGTGCACACACACCAACATCTTTCATGATAAGCTAAGTCCAAATCTCTCTTCATGCCATGAAATCCATCAAAACCAACCACGTCATCATCCCAGGAAGAATCCAGGGAAATTACTAGGCTCTGCTGAACATGGACTGGATCAAAGGTTTCTTAACAAGCTACTGGCAATCCCTGTCCTCTGTGTTGAAACTGAGGCACTGTGTATCCAAAACTGCAGCAGTACAGAGACCCTCAGAAAGGCAGCCTGATACAATTTCAACTGCATGGATATAATATCTGCATTTGCTTTTCAACCCTAATTTAAGAATATATATGTGCATATACATGTATATGTATGTATATGTATATACATATATATATATATATACACACACACACATATATCTTTTCTATTTCTATGGTATAGGTCTATGCACATGTATAATCCTAACTCTGGAGCAAGAAATATCATTCAGAATTACAATCATAAAGTCATCAGGGCTGGAAAAGACCTCCAAGATCATCAAGTCCAACCAACTCACTCTCAGATAGACTACCACTCTCAGGTCAAGTGCAATGTGAATGGCTGCATTCCCAGAACTGCTTCAGAGAACTGCTGGTAGGAGGCAGACATTGATTTCATAGAATCATAGAATGGTTTGGGCTGGAAGGGACCTTAAGACTCATCTCATTCCACCCCATTCCAGGGAAGGGACACCTTCCACTATCCCAGGTTGCTCCAAGCCCCTTCCTGCCTGGCCTTGGGCACTTCCAAGGATGGGGCAGCCACAGCTTCCCTGGGCAGCCTGTGCCAGGGCCTCACCACCCTCACAGTCATGAATTTCTTCTTAGCTTCTAATCTAAACCTACTCTCATTTTGCAGCCATTGCCCCCCATTCTATCATTATGTCCTTATGACCATTAATAGAGATGTTCACATAGAAATGTGTCTTTAGACTGAGAAGAAAAATGCCTCCTCATAAGTTTAGATGCCCATGAATTCTAGTGGTTGAGGAAAAAACATATTAAATCATTTAGATTTATGCAGATCACATTTTACCTAGACTTTGAGAAAACTGCTTAGAAATCTTGATTTCTCAGCTTCAGTTCTCCAGTCCACATTCCTCTCTGGTGACTTCCAACACCATTCTCTAACTTTCCTCCATTTTGTGCAGTCATGGTGCCCTGGAAATCTCTGTGACTCTTGGAGTGCAGCACAGGGGAGCTGTGCAAACAAAAGCCATTTGACAAACCCTTGTTGTGAGCAGGGAAGCCTGGACCACTTCACTCTCTGCCCTTCAGCACTTTCACCATCATTTCTTTGGCTCCCTTGCAAATTCAGGTGGAATTCATTCTTGGAGATCATCTCTCTGGTCTTGACGCCTTTTAGGCAAGGCAGGGCTGTCATTTTAGGCCTATGAGCTATATTTGCTGGTTGATGGATGCCTCCACATTGCCAACTGAAAACAATCCAGAAGTCAGCTATAGCAGATGTGCCGTGTAATTACACTGTCAAAGACTGATTCCAGACATTGGCCTGGTAATTTTAAGAAACCATTTCAGTCCATCAGAACATTCCCAGTTTTGTTTTCCTGGATATTAAGTATTTCAGCCTTTTTCTTCTTTTCTTTTCTTTTTTCTTTTCTTTCTTTTTTTTTTTTTGCGATGAAATATGTATTTCAGAAGAATTTTAAGACAGAAAAGCCAAGATAGATCTCATGTGATATTATGCCTGTGGATGACATATCTTGAGCTAGCAGCCTAATCACCCTAATCACCGTTCTTACCCTCCTTAAGGCATGTGAGACAGAGACCTGCTTGCAATCCCTCAGAGCTGAGGTGGCACGACTCACCCACTGGAGTGATGATGTTTTACATCTGCTGGTAAGGACGCTTGCAGTTCAACTGGCCCTCTAATTTGGGGGCTTCATTTAGGAGACTAAATGCAGGAGAGCTGAAGCCACAGACAGACAAGGAGGCCTATTTCTTTTTATTTATTAGACCTCAGATACAGCGTGAATCAAAGCACGAGGTGTCAGAGTGCCAATGTTACAGCATCTGATATACTGTGCTTTGGGCACCCTCACATTCAGGACAGTTGCTTAGCAACTGGGATACAGGCTGAGGATGTAGAGAGTCTGGGATCTTTTCTCTGCCCAACACGATTAGCATGACTTGGATAAATTACTTCACCTTTCTGTATTCCTCTTTCCCTTTATACATTTATTTATTCTCTCTCCTACCGAACGCTTCAGCAACTCCTTTGAAGATATCACAGCCTTCATGTAATGAAATTATTCATCTCCTATGAAGCTGCAGGTCCTGGACAATGATTCGGGTTTCACCTCTTTTGGCTACCTGTCTTTCACAGGTGATCACCTTCTCCTTAACTGTGTTCATCACCAACACAAAAGAGCTGCCATATTCACTACCTAGTAGTGAGAGCATTTCGGTAGGGAAGCACTTTTAGTCTGTGTATGAAAATTTCTGAGTGCAAACCATTTCCAAAAATCTAAGCTGGCACTTGGCAGAATGTCAGTAGACTTTATACAATAACACTATCCAAATAGACATATTAGGAGAACAGAATCTGCAAGACAGCATACTTTTGGCTCTGTTACATATCCATGCTGCTGCCACAACCACCAGCACCAGAAAATAAAGACAGGTGGAAGGACAGTAGGGCTAACATTAGACCTTTTTGAAGGCATTCTTTGCTTGACTGATGGTTTGAAACTGCTCATCATGGACAGTGAGCTGCGAGGTTTTGTCATCCAAGTTAGGAGCTCTGGCTGATCAGCAGATGAATGAAGAGTTGGCTCCAAAGTCTGTAACCCTTTGATTTCATGGTTGTTTTCTACATCCTGATCTCTCTGCAGCTGCCACCTCAAAGAACAGGGTGAGAGTAATTGTGTTGGCTTGCCTCCAAAGCCCGGAGGAGTAGTCACTTGCTACTCTCCCAGATTATCTGCCAGGCAAACAGAAAGGTTAATGATGTAGAGCTTGATTACTCTGGTAGAAAGAAAGCAGTCAGCTTGATCCAAAAATCTTTATTGTGTGTGTAAGGGAGATGCATCAAAAGGACTCAGAACTGGAATACGTTGTCTCCTCCATTCTGTCTTTGAACATGGGAGTATTTGCCTTCTGGCACATATGGTCTTGTAAGTAATAGCTTTTTGCTGCACATACATCTTTTTGCCTGAAGCTTGTTGTTTAATTTTAAGACATTTACAATAGTTTTGTTGTAAAGAAAGCCAGTCTTCTTCAATAACAGCAGAATAAACATTTGAATGTATGCATCCCTGGAACAGATTGAAAACCATTAGTTGAAGTATGTACATATAAATACATGTTTTTTATATAAAAATATATACATGTGTGTGTGTGAGACACTGTCTGTGTGTATACACGTATGTGTATGCCATAAGCACATGATTTTTTGGTGTTCATTCCTGAGATAAATGTAAACAAGGTGTATCAGGTGAAATGCATCAAAAACTCCAACAACCCCCAGGGGAAAAAAAAAAANAAAAAAAAACCACAAAACCCCCGAGGGAAAAAAAAAAAAAAAAAAAAAAAAGAAAAGAAAAGGAGAAAGAAAAACAAAGTGATGAGAAGCCAAAATAAAAGCAACCAGAACCTGCCAACTGAATAAATGAACAACAAAACTACAGGATTGGGAAGATAAAGGAGACCTTATCATGGCTGGAGACATTAAGGTTTGGTTAGAGTTAGGTGTTTATAAAGGTTGGCTTCCTTTTGTGAGAAGATTTGGCTTTGTGAAAATGTTTAATTTTTAAAAAAAGTAACAAAAAAAAAAATTTATGAACCCACATAAATTGAAATCTTTCAGCCTTTGGTTGAAAAACAGAATATTCTGGCCCAGAACTGAAATACTGAAGCCAAAGCCCAATATATATTTTTCCACAGTAGTTTATGGACTTTATTATTCAGAAGCATTTTTCTTACATTATTACATGAGGATTTGATTCTTTGGCAGAATCATATCTTGCATGATACTTAGATAGGAAAAATTCTTTTGTCCTCCACACTTTACCCTACAGTGGCTTCTGAAAATTTAAATTTTTCATGGGAAAGAAATTTATCTTTGAGATGGGCTCTACATTTTACCTACTTTATGGCGAAGGACCTGGAGGAAAAAGAAGTGCATGATAATTTGTTATCTCTCTTCTCCTAAGAATTAGTGATTTCTCTAACAGAGATTGTGATTTGCAGTTAGTTTAAATGACTTTATCTAAGAAGTTTCCACTTTGCCTTTTTACATTATTCACATTCTAAATAGAATTTAATATAGTTATCTTTAAAATCTAAACTCCACCAAAGACATGTTTGTTGAGTTCTGGATGGATTTCTTGCTTCTGTTTAAGACATTGTTTTTGACTAGACTCTAATTAAATGATAGAATTTATTAATTTCTCCTTGAGTTTATAATTCTGTTTTTAATGTCAGTTATGGCTTGACCAGGGGTGCCTGTACTGTGTTCCTCGAGGTAGTTTCAGGATCCAAGACCTGGGGACCACATCTCAACCTCAGGGCAGGTGTGATCCCTGTCCCACTGTGTTGGCTGCTCCTCTTTGTCACTTTGTGTCTCAAGATAAAACGCAAAGAACATCTACACAAGTGTTTCAAGCACTCTTGAGGAAGAAAATCTCATTTAAAAGGAACAAAACATAAGAAAAATCAACAGAGCCTTAATGGGGAAAAAATATGGTCCACTCATTGCTGCTGAGAAAAGAGGAAGATTCTATAAGGCAAAGGCCTAAAAAACAAGATGGAAAGAACTCAATTCATAAGCAAGAGGGATACAAGTGGGAAACGAGTGAGTAAAGAAAGAATTCAGAACAAATGTCTCAAAGCAGCTATGGAAAAAGCTCTTCAAAAATACAGAAAATATTTGGAAAAGCTGAAGGGAGAGGAAGGATGCCACTGAAGTTGCCTGGAAGTCACAAGCTGACAAGTCAAGGCAGGCTTTCAAAAACTAAAAAGTCAGGAAACGTCATTTTTCCTAAACATCTATTGAGGCCCTGGGGCACAACAAAGGAAATCCACTACAGCTGCATGGCAATTGGTAAATTCTTGTTATCATGCTATGTGCCAAACTCCCTTCTCTTTGCTTCTCTAATTCATCTGTCAGCATGTAGGGATAATCCAGACACTGAAGGGACTTGTATGTTAAAACATCAATTGGGAAACAACCCTCAGCCCTTGATGGGGAGATGAGTTTATACGAAAATCTCAACATAAAGAGTAGAGGAGCATGGAGCTTGGTTCTGGGTGGAAAAGGTGGCAGAGAGTGGGTGAAAAAATGAGGCCAGCTTTCCAAAACACATGAGTTCTGTAATTAGCCCTAGAGCCACGGCTTTAAAACAGACAGCAAAGATTAATATCATGCCATCTGAAATAAATTTAATCCTATCATTTTGAGTAAATAATGTTTCAAGTTTCTACAAAACAGAGGCTCTACAGGAAAACATTAACTACTTTAATTTTTGAAACATAAATGATGGAGTATGATGTGTTTTAAAGGAAGATGAGTGTGTGTGTGCATGAAAATTTTATCTTTTTATTTAACTGACTACAAATACAGTTTTGCTTAATCTCCAGAAGCCACAGAAGAGGATCTGTGGGCTTTCTGGGCTGGCTTAGAAGCCACTAAAGAAGCACAAAGGAAAGGGAAGAAAAAAAAAAAAGCTATCACTTTGCTTAGCCAGTGACAGCAAAACTCCTTCTGCTCCATTACCTGCACATCTTTCTTTGCATAGCAACCATCTCTGGAATAAGACATAACCCTTTTCAAGACATTGTGTCTTGCTCTCAGCTGCTGCAAGCCTTTCTGGTGGTCCAGGTAGGCCAGGATTTAAGAAAAGCCAGGCTTGGAGCTGGTGTTGATCTGTGGATGGGGGAGCTGGGAGCAGCTGGCACGGACTCTGCTGAGAGTGTAGGATGTTGCTCAGGTACCCTGCTCTGCAGGAGCCCTCCAGGGGCTGAACCCAGCAGTTTTACAGGTGTTTTGTGCCTCTGAAGCCTCTTCCTTGTGCTTTCATGTCAGGCATACCTGCCTCCAGGGAGTAAGTATTCCTTAAAGTGGGGGAGGAATTTGGTATTTGTATTCCTTCACGGTCTTTGTTATATCCCTGCAAATTACGCCACTGGAACAAAACTGAACAGAACATTAAACCACTTGTCCTTACAGGAGAAGAGATTTGGGTAAATTAACCTGCCCAAAAGTTGTCTGAGAGGTATATTTAGGTACATTTCCTTCTGGGGAACATCTACTCTGCTCCCTTGACTGAAGGCAAATACAGAAGATCTCCAAAGTGAATAGTTTAAAAATATCAGTTTTCATTTGCAGCACTTGATGAGACTAGGGCAGGTTAATTTAAGTCTTAAAATAAGATGATAAAATAGCTACCTTTTCAAAGACTGACATTAGTGCGAATCTCTTTTTTTTCTTGTTTTCATTCTCTCATTTTTAAATGTGACAAATTTGATGCAGCATTTATTCGTCCAAATGGCAATATAATGTGCTTAAGAACAGCTTATGAAAACAGGGAAAAAGAAGGAAAATACATGGTTTTTTGTGCATAAAAATGGTGTTGGATAGAAGATTTCAGGATTTCTGTTCCACTGAACCTGTTTCCTCTCTTATTTGTCTTTCCTCCATAAATTTACCATAGTGTCACTAAGTAGATGTTTAAATGTGCCTCCAGGCATTACTCTACACCTAATAATCCTAAAGTAAATACATTGTGTGATGGCTACAAAGAAAGAAAGAAAGACAGCCTGCTTTTATTTAGAGTGGTATAAAAATCTCATGTAGATTTAAAAGGATAGAGCATTTCACTCCAGATGTCCACAGTTTCAATTATAGTAGTGTTATCAGTGGCAGGTGGAACATTCATGTACTAGAAACTTTAATAAGAAAAAGTTCACAAGATTGTCTTCAGATAAGAAGAGCAAAATAAAGATAATAGACTATAAAGCCTCTCACACACCTCTTCTAACAATAGTTTTCAGTTTCCTGCAAAACAAGTGATAATCCTTATGTCAGGTGTGCACACTTGAAGATGGAGGATGTTATTTTCACCAGATATCCCAAACATTGTTTAAAACAAAGGACATAATTGCAATGAAAAGCAAAGATTACTCTCATTTTTCAGATCATAGCTCTCTTCCCTTGGTCGGGGTGCCAGCAGGTTCACCTTGACACTCTTGCTTGTGTAGACTACTGATTTATTTTCACTTATAAAATAAAGCATTAAACCCACCTGTTTGTCTTTGCTGCTTAGCATGAAGAGACACCCAGGAGGGCAGAGAGGGCACTCAGTGTCCATAGGGCAGCTCAGCAGAACAGGGTGACAGGTGGTCACAAAACCAATTTCTAATCAGGAACAAGCTAGCAGAGAAACCAGGTGGATCCAGGAGTGGTGGGAGGCTCTGGAGCAAACGTTCTATGAGGGGCAGCTGAGGGTATGACAGAGAAAGAGTTTCAAAGGGAACCTTCTCCCTCTCTACAACTGCCAGAAAAGGGGTTGAAACAGGTAAGGGAGCTGATCTTTTCTCCCAGGGCAAAAAGTGACAGGAGAAAGAGGAAATTGCCCTTGGATTGCACCGGGAGGTTGAGACTGGATCTGAGGAAAACTTTCCACACTGAAAGAGCAGCTGAGCATTGAAACAGGCTCCCATCAGCATCACCATCCAGAGAAGTGTTCAAAATATGAGTGGGCATGGCACATCACACTGTGATTCAGTGGTCATGGTTTTATTGGTTGAAGGTTGGGCTTGATGATGTTGGGGGCAATTTCCAGCCTTTATGATTATATAATTCGATATCTTTTTGCCTGAATTGAGGATAGAGGCAGGCAGGATTATAACTACATTGAAAAAAACCCAGATATTAGTCCAGGAAATCTTTTCATTTCACCATTTCACTGCTGATGAGAAATTATATTTTCAATAACTCTATGATTTTTTTTTTTTTACCTGCAACTGAGTAATTTGTGATGAACAAGTTGATAGATCATTACTATTTTTTAATAAATTTGAAAGAATGGTCTGCTTCCTGCTAGTCACAGGACCCATCTAGATTTCTAATTAATGTTTTCTAAATTAAGGAGCAGAATGGGTTTGTTTGTATATGTAAGTAAGTTAAATTACTGTTTTGCTTAATTTAGAATTTTTTACTTGGGTGCTGTAAATTGTGCCATTCATACATATTATGATCCTGAAGCACTTGAAGTCAACCACATAAACATATGTGAAAAGTGAAAATTTTTCCAAAGCTTCTAACCCAATCATTCTTCTATTCCAATATCTGAGGGTTTTCTTATTCTTGATCTGTAAGGTCAGGCATCCCATATTTGATTTCTTGAACTGAAAGTTTCTTTGGAAACCAGTCAAAAGAAAATTTAAAAAATAAAATAGAAAGAAAAAAGCAGAAAAAACCAAAATGCTGGGCTTTAGCTGATAAACCAATTAAAAAAAAAAAAAAAAAAAAAAAAAAAAAAAAAAAAAAAAAAAAACAAAAAAACAAAAAAACCCAAAAAAAAAAAAAAAAAAAAAAAAAAAACAAAAAAACAAAAAAACCAAAAAAACCAAAAAAAAAAAAAAACAAACAAAAAAAAAAAAACCCAAAGCAAACCACCCAAACCTATATTTTTACAGAAAACAACTAGCTGGGAATGCTTCTCAATCCATGAAGAGAAACCCAAATGCTTCCACAGTAAGCCAATATTCCTGTGCTTGTTCTCCATAATAAGATTAGCCAGGCCTATAAAACAACAATTACATCACTGCAAAGCATTTTAGGTTTTAATCTTATGAATTCAACTGCTGGAGTCATAAAGAACCATTAATTTCTTTTCTCATGGGGTGTTTTTTGGGAGCCTTTTTTATGACATGTCCAATTTAGGATGACGAGAATGATATGTACCAAGTTTTAGAACATGTAGCATGCATTTGTCTCTGAAGGCTGAGAGCATGTGACTCATCATAATGGCTTCAGGTTGTAAGAAACATCAATGATGAAAACATTAAACCACAAAAACAAGTTGGCCTCATAATGGTTCATTTACTCTGGAGAAAAATAAATAATTAGATGAATTCTCTTTTAATAACTAGGAAGAACTATTCATTTCATCTGGCAGACATTTGCAGGCTATCTCCTAGAAGATTATTATTCCTACATCTTTATAAATGGCTGTATATATATTTATTATTCTTTTATTTACAGCCATGCTATAATTCACTTTAAGATTCAAGGCAGGGAGATCTGTAGACCAAAATTCATGATATTTAACCATAGATGGATGGTGGGACAGAAATTAGAGGAAGGTAGATAGTAAGAAGTTTTATAATTGTATTCAAATCTATTAAAAACACCACAATAACACATTAACATTGTTTCTTTGGGAAATTAGACCTTGTTGAAAACTGACCGTTGGAGGTTTGGTAGCTCTCAACGTGACTAATAATAACTCTGGANTTTATTCCTAATATCCAGTCTAAAAATGTGTCTCAGAGGGAAGAAGGGAAGAAACAGCCTTGTGAGTCAGTTCAGAGAGAGGGCTCTGCATTTAAAATCTCATGGAGGACACAGGACATCTCTGTGAGTGGGGGATTAACAGTAGGAAGAATCTGTTAGAAAAGTACGTGATGCTGAGATGAGGGTAATTCTGCAGGGAGACCAAGTATTCATGGAAGGACTCAGTCAGTGCCCAATGTTNTGGATGACAATTACGAGGGGAGAATTCTTGGATTCAGCATATTCCATTGATTGGAAACTTACACATCCAATCTGGAACTGGAAATTTCGCTCTGAGAGACAGTTTCCTGGCTGCAGCACTTCTGAGCACTGTCTCTCAAAAACCCCTTTGGGCACATGCCACTTAGGATCATTTAGCAGCAAGTGCTGAAATAGCCGAGAATTTAGGTTTTCTTTCCCCAACAGAGATGCTGAGCTACAGAAATAGAAATACTTTGCTCTTTTGTCAGCAGTGGGTAAAATATCATTTCAAGTGCAATGAGAAATATTGTAAACAAACTGCAATTTTTATGCTATACCTTAAGATGAAAGTCAGTTTGGCTGCTTAATAACCTCACTCCAAAAAATCCAGCATGAAAGACAAGTGACTGCAGGTCTCATTAAAGAAACCAAGCTTTTAAAGTTGCTTTGGCAACTTTAGCTTTCCTCTTCAGGATTGTAATTTCTTCTGAAGAGCAGTGTGATATTTGCTACATCCACAACAAATGTACTGCACATTATTAGGTAAAATGACAAAAACCTGCTGTTGATGCTGGCAAGCTCATCTTTTTTTGCTCATCTTTTCCTTAAGTGACTATTTCCTTAAGTGACTGGTCAGTTCTCTTATGAATCGTCCCAACAAACATATGATCATAGAATGGTTTTGGTTGGCTGGAACCTTAAAAAATTGTCTCATTCCAACCCCCTGCCATGGGCTGTGACACTTTCCATTAAACCAGGTTGCTTCAAGCC
>WEZZ01010972.1:0-27037 GCA_013400585.1 Chloropsis cyanopogon | reverse complement strand
ATTGTTCTCTGTTGAAACAATGTGACAGCTGTTAATTGTTAGACATAGTTCCTCGCTGCCTGAGGGATCAGCTACAGCAAAAATGCTTCAGAGTGTTTCCCTCAGAGGGAAAGACAGAGGGAAAGTTATACAGTGTGTTACCATGAACAAATATTTGCAAGACATCTTCAAAATAATGTGTAGTTTAGAGCAATGTGGCCTACTTTTGACTCTGATTTTTCCCACTGAAATATGCCAGCCACACACAAGTCCCTCCATTTAGATGAACAAAATATAAAAAAAAGCTAACAAGAGGATCTCCATTTAAATGCAACTATCAAAGCCACAAAGAAAACTAAAATTCAACCCAAAAAAAAAAAAAAAAAAAATCAATATGACTGGTTGACTTCTAAGCTGGTGTGTCTATTGTCTACATTGTCTCCATAATCTGCACAGGACATAAAATATACACAAACGCACAGAAAAATTTAAGGTTATGATTTTGTTTTCACTGACAAGACTCAGAAAGGGAAGGATGAAGAGTAAGTATGTGCTTTATAAGGAAAAAGACTAATTAAATCCATTAAAAATGGAAACTAAATCCAGATTCTGAATAGTTTTGAAAAGAATAAAACCACCAATCTTTAATAAAGAAATACTAGATCTAGTTCTTGCCAGCTGAATATTGAAGTAAAGTTTCATTCTGATTAAAAACAATGGAAAAACGTTTAACAAGTTCTCAAAAGAAACAGTTAAACATTTTTGGGAAAAGATCAATCTAAAAAGTCTTATAAAAATCAAATTATTGTAATTATCAACTAAATTGCCTAAGGAATGTTTTATATGGAGACTTAATCAAATATTGGCATATATGGGCCAAGAATTGTTACTGTTCATCATAAAATCAGCTATAAATGCCTCCATAACCTCCATATTGTACAATAGTTAAATTTTTTACAGACATGGTCCTCAACCCCACTTTCATTAATCTCAATAGAAAAATCCCTCATTAATTTAACTACAAAACTGGCTTTTGTTTCTATCCAAAACCTCACCTGTTAAAAACCGGTCATAATGGGTATATTTTTTTTATTCTTTTCTAAAGGAGGAAATATGTAATATGATTATATTGTATAAACTATTTTAGAATAATGTAGAGGAGTGTGTGTGACAACTTGATTAATTTAATTTCTTATTTTTAATTAGTTAATATAATCATGTTCATTTACCTTTATTGCATTTAAAACCACCACAGATTGAAAACATGTTGGTCATTTTTTACACTTTAAAAGCGCATAATAAAAGGCATATATACGGAAAATTGCTTAAAATGATAGGCACATCAAAGATTTTGTAGATCATGTAACCACTACCTAAGGTTATAGAAGCTTGTACATTATTTGAAATACAAAAATTCTTCCTATGATGTCTCTAAATTACTGCTACAAAATATGCGGTAATGTTAGATCACTGTGGAATATAGAAAAACAGTATCCAGATTGTGAAATTATCCTCCTTGTGATGGACAGTTTAATGGTCTGAATGTAAACAAACAATGTATGTTTCTAATAACAGAAAACACTGGTGATATTCAGAAACTCAAACAAGAAAAAAGGCCAAAGGATATGCAATAATCTACCAGTTCCTGTGCAGTCTATTGTAAGTTTTATCTCTAAGGGGGTGGGAAAAAAAAAAAGCTTAAACAAGGCCTATTAGCAGTAAATACTTCTGCCAATATCCCTCACAGTAGGGGAACTCCTCCAGCAATTTTCACGATTAATTACCAGTGGCAAGCGTATTCATAATCTGGTGTTAATTTTGCAGTATCTGAATGAACTCAGCTCTGGCACGCTCAGCTATTGTTTCCCTGTTAGTAGTAGGATGAACTACTTGTTCAGGTCATGCTGTGTCAAAAGAGTGCTAATGTGTTTATATAAACACTACAAACAGCACCTGCTTTAACCACACATTTTATTATTATTTTCCATCACCAGCTAGAACATAAAATACTTTGGTGCAGGAATACAAATGACAAGAAAATATTACCACAGCTTGTGTTTGGAAGAGAATACAATCAGGCAGAATATGATGCAAAAAAGTAATGTCTTTATAACTCATTTGAATTGAAGCTTTTCTGTCCTTATTTTACAAGGTTCAGAGACACTGTTGCTAATTTGTCAGTTGAGCCTGAACACTGATTATTTCAGTGAGAGAATCTCTTGCTACCAAGACAATGCAATATACAAGAAGGAATACAGAAAACCAACAAATGTCATGTACTTTTTAGGTTAAAGGTGATTTTATTTTTCTTGTTTCTCTTCTCTTGGTTGTATGTTTTAGAATAATTTTGGTAATTGTCTATAATTCTTTTGAAGATCCTGTCTGTTGCCTAAGGAGGCCTATTCCTGACGGGATTAATAGTCCAACATGAGTCCATCCCTGCTGGACAGGGACAATTCCGATTAGTTAATGAGGATTCTCAGATGTGTATTTGCACAACCACACCTACACAGGTAGGAGTCCATTACAGAAGTCACAGACAGAAGTGTGAATCTTATAAAAGCAATAACACTCTCCAACCTTACACTGTCAGCCTTATACCCCAACTGTACTTGAGGTTTATACCAATTATACTATAACCTCCCACCAGGTCTTATGTTGATTTAATGGATTTATGCATGCTAATTAACATAAAACCTAATTCTCATATTTATCGTATTAAGGCCAACAGGAAAAATTGAAGGACATGTACTCTTTTTTCACATGGAGAGAAACACTAAGGTAGGTAAATGCATTGGAGCAATATATTAAAATACAAAAACCTGAGAAGTTTTGAATAGCATCAACTTAAATTGTTACCTAGATGACTGAAGTGCTAAAAGAAATAATATAAAAGAAAACAAAATCTTTTCAGGCAAGATTAAAAAATCAAGTGGAGAACCTTTAAGAGTTGTACTGTTCTAGACAGGAAATGAGATAGACTTGTATTATGCATATTACATCTCCATAGCATGTTTTATTCTCTTTTAGAGTTATTCATACTTGCAAGAACTAATTTTAAATATTTGAAGTACTTCCTAGCCGATTAGATATGTATTAACAACAGTAGCACAGCAGTGCCTAATAAAAAGTATAGAATATATTATTACAATATAATTCTCTGTTCCTCCTCAGTGTTCATTTGTAGTATTAATGAAACAATATGAAATGAAAGCACTTACAATTTTAAATTGAATTGGCATTATTTCTAGCAAAAGAAAGACTCACAACAGTAATTCCACTCCAGAAGTTTGATGAAACCCAGACCTTAGTGGGCTGGGTGTATTGGCAAAAGGGATTGAACAAGCTAGCTTCGCCAGCACACGTGTGTTCAAAAGTCATCAACTAAAATATACAGGCAATTTATTTTCTCTGCCAGGTGAGAAGGAATTCAGTCCAGAATCTACTGAAGCTAATGCTATTCTGTTATTATCCTCATATTTTTATTGATACCATTTTTCCATTCTCAGCCTGTATAAAGTCTCACAATACTTGAGCATTTGCAGAAAAAAGCTTTTTAAATTATGTCCCTGCCGTCAATACTGGGTCTCCAAACTTCATTCCAAGTGATACATTTGAGAAAAGCAGCTTAAGACAAGATAATATAGATAAGATAATTATCAGCTTCAAATGGAGAAGATAGCCCTAATGGTCTCTGGTGGGTTGCTACTTAAAGAAAAATATGAATTCTCCTTTTTCTCTACTGAACTTGCCTCACTATTGCATCACACCTCTGACATCTGATAAAAAAGTATTGTGTGTAAGGGGGGATTGTTGTTTTGTTGTTTTTGGATACGAAAGACAGAAGTTGATACTGAGGCTGTGCTGACAGAGCTGGGCTCCATGACTGTGATGTATGATGCACCCAAATCTGCCGCAGTGAGGAGGGAGCCAAATGGCCACAGAGTCAGGGGAGCAACACTCACATTCTGCAATCCCACACAGCAAGACAATATAGGAACAGGCATTTGAGCAGGGTAAAAGGCCAAGTGTATACAGCCTGAAGGAGTACATACTGCCTGCTTAGCTTCTCAAGCTACCAAGGAGCCTGCCACAGCCTTCATTGTTGAGGAGGAGCCACCATCTGAGTGAAGGTCAGTGGTCACATGGAGGGAGAGCCTCCCGGTTTCTGTGCCGCAGGCGGGAAGTGCAAGTAGCTGCCTGCCCTGCCACAGGCCAGGGAAGCCAAACAGAGCCCCACCCAGTAAAGCAGGCCTGAAAAGGGCACATTTTGGTTTAATATGTGCACAAACGGAGAGAACTGCAGAAAGAACCAATGCTTCTGGATTAAAGGCACTGCTCCCTCCAAAAGAACAATATGAAAGCACTCTGAATGGTGACAGGCATTTCAAGTATATTCAGGACATTGGCAGCAATGTGGAGAACTGAAAGGTGAAGGGAAGGGAAGTAAGCAGAGCAGAAGACCACCTTGGCTTAACTGAAAACATTTGAGTATGCTCAAAACCAAAAGAGAAGTATACCAGAGATGGAGAACAAAATGCACATGGAAAACTGCAAGGGCATTTCCAGGGTATACAGAGATGCAGTTTGAAAAGCAAAACCTCAGCTCAAATTTAGATGGGTCAGGCATAATGAAAACTACAAGAAAGGGCTCTTTCTTCAAGCATGGAAACAAACAAAACAAAAAACAAACAAATCAGCCTGCTATTAAACAGGAGAGGTGACTCAGTCACTAACAGCACTTAAAAAGCAGTTGTTCTTGACACTTTCTCCAATTCTGTCTTTACCAGCATTGTATGGCCCCTCTCCTGGAGGAAAACAAAGTCTGTATGAGTGAACAGTTGCTTCTGTATCAAAGAAAGGAAACGAGATGCTGGGTTGCATCCAGCTCATCACCAGCAGAAAGAAGTCACTATCCCACTTTTACTTCTTGTCAGGCCAAACCTCAAATCTGTGTTCAGTTTTAGCCTCTGCCATACAAAAAAGATATGGATTACCTGGAGACCATCCAGAAAGGACAACAAAGATCATCATTGCCTGAGAAATGTGAGGAAAGGTTTTAATAATTAGCTTTGTTCAGCCTTGAGAAAGGAAAGCTTAGAGGAGACCGTATCATATATTTATATCCAATATTTGAAGAGTGATTATAAAGGAGATGAGGCTCCCTTTATCCAAGGAATCGCATAAAGAAGATGAGGGCTAAAGAGTACAAGTCACTCCTATGGAGATTCTGGTTAGACACAAGGAAAATTGTCCACAATAAGAACAGTCTCCCCAAAGGCGGGGTGGATTCCCAGGTGCTGAACACTTTAAAGATACATCTGAACAGCGTGCTGAGTCATCTTGCATAGACAGTGCTTTCACCAGGAAAATTTGGCCAGATGATCCTTGAAGTCCTCTTCAACTTGATATTCTATGAATGTGAAAATGTGTTTGTTGCCTGTTGATTATGACAATGCTTCTTGGCCTGCTAATCTGTTCAGGCACAGAGAATATGTATTTGCAGTGAGATAGAAAAAAGCACCCAATGTCATGTGACATTTCCAGTTCAGACAGGTAGGGCAGAAGGTTTTGCCCTGAAGATTGCTTCAAAATTGGATACGTGTTCATTACGCTGTTCCCTGGCAATTAAACGAAGCCTGTATAAGAAGGAATGTCTGATGGCAGCTAGAATTCCTGAAATATTTTCACAATATTTTTTATCACTCAAAAGAAAGAAAACAAAGGTAAGAGCCCACCGTGAGACACATCTCTACTTCTTCATGCCTGAGCACAGTGTAACAGATAACTTACCTAAGGCTGGATGTCCAACGCCCTGTTCTCCTCCTCTGCAGGCACCAGGCTGTGCTTGAAGCAGACTGCAGTCTGAATTTCCACAAAGACGATGATAATCAAATACAGCATGACCTTGCCCTGTATTGCCCCTCGTGGCCCCCTCTAGTGCAGTGATAGGTATGGGCAGATGGGACGTTGTTCTCCTCTGGAACAACAAAGATGCCCACCCTTTTTACAGACTTGTGGCATTTTCCTTTTGACAGAGGAAATTCATGGCAAGTACTTTCTACTCCATTTACAGTCTTTGTATAAGAAAAGAGGCATGGCCAAGAAACCTTCTTCATGCATCTTTAATGATACAAATAGGTCATACTTGCTGGGATAATGCTGTTTAATATACACCTGTTTTGTCAGTGTTGTTTTTTTTACGTGCCTGTCTTCTAGAATGTTAGAGAGTAACTTAAAGGGTGCTTTAGTACTTACAAAAGATAAAATTTTAATTAAAATAAATTCTCTCTGGTAATTTCATGCTAGGAAAAAAACCCATAAATAGCCCAAAACCTATGTAGTTTCTTGAAGGGAACCTTTGTCTAGCTTTCAACTGCAGGCAGCAGAGCATAAAACTGCTATAGATAGTTTGTTTGTGACCAAAGGCTGAAATAAGGAATGATGGACAAGTTACACTACCCCAGGAGAAGTCTTAAAAGAGAGAGAGACTGACTCTGAAAGCATCTCTTGGAAACTAATGAAAATGTGTGTCTTAAATATTAGAGTCTTCAACCTACACAAAATTATGGAAAAAAATGTCTGAAGCCATAGAAACATGGCATTTCTGAAGCAAAACATGCTCCTTGGATGAAACATGCAGATTAATTTACATTTACAGGCTGCACAAACATTTTCAATCTGTGTTTCAACAAAGCTAGTAGGTTCAGTTAGGGTGCTCATGTTTTGTCTATAGAGCCCAAGCCATGCACATCAATTCACAGAATCACAGAATCACAGAATCATTTAGGTTAGACAAGACCCTTAAGATCATGCAGTCCAACCATTTTCTAATCACCACCTTGTCAGCTGAACCCTAGCACTAAGTGCCAGACATTTGTTGGACATCTCGAGGGATGGCAACTCCACCATCTTCCTGGACAGTCCATTCAAACATTTAACACCAATTACCATGGTGAAATTCCTCCTTATGCCCAAACTCAACCCCCCGTGGTGTAGCTGGAGGCCTTGTCTNGGGGACAATCCCTGCCCTGGCCCTGCTGGCCACACTATTGCTGATCCAGGCCAGGATGCCATTGGCCCCCTTGGCCACCTGGGCACACCCTGGCTCATGCTCAGCTGCTGTTGACAAGCATCCTGAGGTGCTTTTCCAATTAGCAGCTTTCCAGGCCCAAGCCTTTGGTGCAGCATGGGGTTGTTGTGACTGAAGTGTAGGATCTGGCACTTGGCCTTGTTGGACCTCACACCATTGGCTTTGACTCATCACTCCAGCAATCTCCCTGGTCTACACTGACCCCTGATATATGAGGTGACCATCTGGGGTTGTCTGGCCTGAATATGACATACTGTGCAGGAATAGGACAGGGCTCTTTCAGAAGTCTGAATTATACTCAAGGAAAATTATTGAGTCTGCGCATATGTATTATTTTTATCCAAAGAATGTTTCAGATCAGTAATTTTGTGACTGTAAAACTTGGATGAAATCTCCAAAATGACAGGCCAGGACTTTCTTTGTCTTTGCACTGTCTCTCAGACTCCATTTAACATGAGTTAGGTGAGCAAAAATATGCAATACATGTAGGTGCGATCCATTTTGAACTGTGGTGCATTTGCCAACCAAGTAGATGCAACTTTGCTGCTTTACACTGGGACTCATGAATTGTTTCATCAACTACTTCCACTATGGACTGAGCTGGTTTTGCTTTGTATCGAGGAAGCCAACAGAAATAGAGCTGTATTGCTGCCAGCTGTAAATATTGTGTGAGATGAAAAGGGGTTTTTTCAGTGCTTTAAGACAATACTGAGAATTCATTCGTTTCCAGGCTTGCTCTAACAGGTAGCTCAGATCTTTCAAACCATGTATTGAAGCCTGTAGATATTTTGATTGTCATAAGAAAACTCAATTAATCCCAAATAAAAAAAACCTTACTATAAAATTATAAATTATTGTATATTAAATAAATGACATATAAAATGATGGCTCAATTAAACAGTAGGATTTTATTGGTCAAGTAAATATGATAAAATATTATTTTACAGCATAAAGTATCTTTTTACTGTAAATAAAGTTTTTGTTTTTAAAAAATTTAAAAATCAATTTTCTAAAAATTATTACCCTGAAAAAACTATATTAGCTAGTAGTGATCCAACTAAGGACTCCCATATCATGTGACAGACATAATCTGTTATGAAGGCAACAAAGCGTTTGTAAGAGTTCTTAGTGATTTTTGGGGAATAATTTACTCTGTAAAAATTAGATAAACCCTCCAATTTAAAGAAATTCTTATGGAAAGAGAGTAAATGGCTTTCATACTGGACTTTCATATGTTGTTCATAATTTAAATCCAGATATATCTAGATGTCTTTTGTAATACTTGCTAAATAGATAGAGTGGTCAATATTTTTGGGCCTCATAATCTGTAATGGAGCAGCCCTGTGGAACAGAACCTAAGAAAGAGGTGTCTGAGAGGAAGCTGAGATAGCTATGAGTATGAAGAGGCTGGAATATCACACTGATTCTTCAATTCCTCAACAATGAAAAGCAAAAGATGTAGGTGAGGTCCCTCCAGGCTTAAAACAGGAAGACGGAGATGCAGAGCAAAAGATGTTATTTGGCTGTTGAATTGGTTGGGGAAAAGAGAGCTTTTCCCAATCAATACAGCCATCGTTTGCTTGGGCAGATGGAATAAAACATTTCAGTGGCCTAAGATGGTTACTATGACCATATGTCGTCATTTTTCCTAAACTTTGACAGAGGAGACTCACCAGCATGTTCTGTACTTACAGCTTTATGCTGCTGGGAAATTGAGTGACTTGCCTTGGCAATTCCTTTTGTAGCGCACATCCAGCTTCTAGTTCAATATAGAATCTGTCCACTGTGTAGACTTGAGGTACCACTTATCAGTAGCTTTTTCTTTGTGTTTTTTTTTTTCCTGTTTCTCTTCCATGTACTTTCAAATATTTGCCCAGGTGAGCCTCCTACTCTTGACTCCCAGGTTTTCCCCTTGATATGAACTCTAAATGCAATCATTTGCTTGTTATGATTGTACTGATAACACTGGGAAGATTTAGATTAGTTTTCTGTGGCATGGACACAACTAATCTACCTTAGCATTGTCTCTTAATCTGTGTCAGCACTTGATGCAAGTGGTAAGAAATAAAAGGACCTTTCCTAACCTGCTCAGAAGAGACAGATCTATAATATGATGAGGCACTCCTAGTCTAGCTGCCTTATCCATCCCAAGCCTTCTGCTCTATAATTCACACAGTGGTTTAATATCTTACTAGTGGTAGTATTTATATTTTCTTTTCTTCATCTCATCCTGTAGATGCTTTCCCTCTTCAGTATGTTATTCTTCAATCTCTACCAAAATTTTAAGAATGCTGTTAAGAATGTTGTTAACAAATTGAATTTTAAGTTATCTCAGTATATAAAGATGCCACAATATCTGTTCACAGGAGATAGCCATAGTTTTTCTGCTCAACAAAAAGAGGCTACAGTGGCCTATGCTGCAATGAACTGCAATACGTTTTGAGAGAGGCAGCAATATACAAATTCAAAACTCATTAAAAAGAACATTTTAGTAAGAGACCAGAGGATACTTCAGATTTTCTCTTTGGTTTTCTCCATATACAAATTTGATAGCAGTCAAGGGTACTTTGCAATGACATGCAGGTGCAACAAAGTTGTTTCCAGAAACTTGGAGCTAGGTAGAAGAAAAGAAAATGTGGATTGCCATCACCATACAAAAGAGGCTCAAAGAAGATCCCCAAAGTTGATTAGTTCGCAAGTCAGCTAGAAGCTCTCCTTATTTTAGATTCTAGGCAGGACATAATTTAAAAAATTAATTTACTGCTAAATTTCACTCTGAAAAAAATATACCAGCTTGTAGATAGTAAAACACTACTAAAAATAATCAGTGATTGAATGCTGAATCTTTCAGTAAAGGATAAAATTTTCATAAAAAATTCCAAAAAAAAACCCAACAAAACCACACAAAAACAAACAAATAAAGAAACAAAAAACCCCAACAAACAAAAAACCCCAAAACAAAACATAAAAAACCTCTGAAAAAGTGCCAGTGAATGCATTTGGAAAATAGACCTCTTCTTTTCATGTCCTGTTGTATGTGTTCAGTATTGTCAAATATAAAACAAAAACCCTCTTACTCAGTTTCAACACTGAATGAAGATTGCAAAAAAGGCAAATTAGAGAAATAACACTGCTGATTAGAACTAACTTTAAATCTCCTATCTTTCTATTAATTTAGTTTCTAAAATAATCAGGCTTGCTCAGTGTCAGTATTTAATTTTTGAATCTTGGATTGGATACTTCTGTCAAAGGAGCAGCAAAACAACAATCTAATTTCTTAGGAAGTTTGGAATGTAGAAGTACAAATCAAAGCATGAAAGTAATGTTCTAATTTTCGTGATTACAAGGCAGAGAATTATTTTTATGAAAGGTGATAAAAATTAGGAAGATCTGGCATACTGCTCTGGTCCCCACACCACAAGTACAGTCACACTCCAGGTCACTCAGTATTTCTAAGGGAAATGGTTATGTTTAAGGTTTAAACACATAAACAAGTAGAAAAGGGCTTAGGTTTCCTGTCTAACCAATGAAAATACAGGTGTCCTTCTGAAGGTCTCTAGAGTTGCTCTTTCCACCTATTTTAGTCACAGAAAATGCAGGCAGATATGACCCTTTCCACAGGGATCAAAGTCACCTCCTTCTTTAATGTCCAGTTTGCATATTTTAGGAGTGATGTTTCTCTGAAACAGTAGGTACAAGCTATCTTTCTAAGGGAAATGGCGTGAATGCAGCCATGGCCTTCCCCATGTGTACATGTTATAGCCACAGTTGCACTCTCTTGCTCCATTTGAGTACTGCTTGCTTTAAAGGCAAGAAGGCAGCAATGGTGCTGCCAGGTTCAGGACTAACGTAACGGGACAAGACACACTTGAGTTCTGTGAATCTCCTGAAAACCCCACTGTAAAACATCACTGTAAGCAGAGGAGCTCTGTTTTTGCCATGATTGCAATGCGTTGTGAAATGCTTGCTGAGGCTTTACAGTTGATAGTGCAGTCTGTAGGATAATGAACCCAAAACTGAGTCAGGGTGACATATGTCAGGCAGTGATGTGAAATCATAGCAGATCTTTCCAGAAGTTTAACTATGTCTTCAGAAAAAGAACGAAATTGAAAAATAAGGATATGAAAGATGCTTACCATGAATCATAAACTCAACATGACCAACATTTTCAAAGGTTAAAAAAAGTTTGAGCTAAATAAATTTAGGAAATTGAGAGCACAAAATTACCCATCTGTTTCTATTTGATACCAATTGCTAAAATAAGCTGTATTTGATCATTCGCTTTCATATTTCCTATCTCTCTGGGAGCAAATCTATTTTTTCATTTTCACTAGGCTCAAATTTTGCAATATCATGGTGTTAAGAAAATGGAATCCTCAGGATTAAAAAAAAAAAATGAAATAAAGAAACCTCCAAACCAGCTGTCATTCCATGTATAGAAATCTAATTTTTTTTCTTCCAAGTCTGTATTCCATTCCTGCATAAACTTTAAGAATCTTTAAAAGTATGTTCAAAATTATGTGAAGGGTAAAATTATGAAGTTCCCGCTTGGAAGAAAGTGGCTTAAATTCTATCCAATTATTTGCCATGGCAACCAGCTAAACACAAAAGGGCTGGAATGGATGTAGAGTACTGCCTCTATAATCATCACTGTATGTCCTTCAAATCATGGATATGCAGCACCACTATCCCAATCTACTTCAGGGCCATAAACCTACACGGTAATTATATGCTTTGGAACACTTCACTTAAGTGCACCAATAATATAGTGAGTGAACATGTTCTTTAATTCTGCACCTGTAAATGGGAAAAAAAATAAAGAAATATTTCTATCAGAAAAATGGGGGGAAAAGTAAATTAGATCATTACATCATTTTTAACCTACTTTCTGATATATCTAGTCCCCACAAATTGCTAATCTTAAATTAGCTGTTAATAAACAACAAGTAAAAATGCTGGCTAAGCGTCCCTTTCAGAACTATGATATGTGTTTATAAAACAAGTAATAATAAGAAACTCCAGATAAACAGCTTCATCCCATCAATTGTTTCTCTGCTATGGGGCTTGCTGTCTTTCCACCAGTGGATTACCACTACTGAATTCCCATGAGTTTTCAGGGTAGTAATTTTGCAGCTCAGACTAGTGATTTGCAGAACCAGGCCCCAGGCACCGACACACATAGGGTCTGTCTTGACCTTCTAGCATGTAAGTTTCTATGGTTAAGGGTTATGAGGGAGGAGGTACAAATTGCCATTTGCCTTTCAAATGTGTTCTGGGCAATTTGGGCCTAGATTGCAGACCAGGAGATGCAAGTTCCTTTCTGGTTCTGTTACTGAGCAGTTAAAGCTTAGCCTTTGTATGCCTGTTTGCCCTTCTGCTTTTCCCCAGCTTGGTGTTTGGCTTGTGAACTCAGTGGAGCAGGAACTGTCTCTTATTTTCTGTTTGTACGGTGCTTTGAACAATGGATCTCCACTATGCCTGTCTGCAGGTGCTAATACGAAATATGGTCAAGATAAACCCAGGTCACCTTTGAAGTTTGTTGCTTCTATTTCAGGTCTGTCAAAGGCTTGTGTGTCCTGGTTTATTTTTTCAAACTGTATTAGCTGGCTCATAAAAAAATATTATATGTCCCCATGAATCTTGCATTGCTTGTATTCTTTGATTATCAACAGCTATAATGACAATAATAATTATTCATGATAATGTCTAACATCATTAATACTACAACTACATCTAATTATATTTTGCCAAATACTATATGCCTTATGGTTTTTGGAAGTCAGTTCTGTTTAAACATTTGAGTCTAAGGGTAACCACAATGTGTCCATGTTGGAGCTACCATACATTTGTATTTGTAATTTTTTTTCAAACAGTGAAAGGGAGCAGCCAACCCCATGCAGGGTGGAGCTGATGTCACTGAATGATTCCACAGGACATCAAGGCAATTTAACAGAATTAAAAGACAAAACTAAACTAAAATCCCCTTAATCTTCTAAGACTCATTAATCGTATCCTAGATGTTGCAGCTCCCATACAAACTTCTAAAAATGCTTTTCACTCCAGTGAGCCAACTCTTGTGCCAGGATTTTGCATTTTAGATTATTATATATTTATTAGTTGCAACTACTGAACTGGTAAGATTTAATAAAGACTCCAGATTCAAAAACATTTAGACACTTAAACCTCAGAGTTCTGCAAAAATATTGAATCTGTGAAATTAGTATCCTTTAAAAAGAAAAATATAGATAGTAGATGAAGACAATCTGACAAATATGATAAACAGCACTATAAGAAACTTCATTACTTATAAGCAAATATCTTGATTTCTGAGAAATAACTTTCTGATTTTGAAAACTTTAAATTATTGATAGCAGTACTTAACATATTTAGAGAGAAAAAATAATCAGATAATCTGGGACAATTCTCATCTGTGCATCTCTCCTACATAAATTATAAGGTGTTAGGAAATGCCACGGCTTATGCATTCCTCCTGAACACAATAAATAAGTCTGTTAATGCTGGTCCTTATGTGTAAATCTCCCCCAAAATAAGGGCCTCTATTTCTCTACCAAAATAAGAACTCTGCCAAAAATATTTTGTGATATATATTTTATTATTATTTTCTAACTATTTTCTTAGATTGTTAAAACTTTCCCATCTATGATACAACAGAGGACATTAAAGTTTTAATACACATTAATTGTATTTTTAATTGTATAAACATTGCTTTACTTTTAAAAGGCTTAAATTAAAAAATTTGTGTTACTTGATAGTATATTGTTCAGAGCTATTTTACAATTAAAAATTGTTGAAGGTTGACCAGTGATCCAGTTGGATGCCTATTTTACCTAACATAAACTGTGATAAGATGTGTTTTCTGTGCCTGTCACACAATACATATTGTGTATGAGGAAAACCATTAGAGTTTTATGAGGCAATTTGAACTGCCTGTAAAACTGCTGAGGGCAAAACAAGTTGGATTTTTAACAACAGAGAGTCAGAGTATGTGGTGCTTTCACTAACAATTGTCATTGTTCCACATAAAAATGGGATCTGTTTTTCAGATGTGAAATAAAAATAAAACATCAAACAATTATGATATGCACTCTATTTGTTTGAAAAGCATGATCTCCAAGACTTTTTTTACAGGAAGTACTTCCATGTGGTTTCTGAAAAAGAAATAAAACAAACCCCTCAAAAAAGCAAAGTTCAGGTAAAGTCTGTCTTATCTATAAAAAGGGAATGAGAGTGTCCTTTTTTCTATTCAAGTACTTGCAAACTAATACTTGCAGAGCCCCTGTACTAATCACCATAGCAATTACATAGAAATTATATTTCACAGGCATTTGTCACTTTATTCTGAGGAATCTTAAGACATTGTGCAAGCCACATTTCCATAAAGTCATTGGGAAAGAAAGTCTTTCTTAATTATATTACCAAAACTAATGGTGGGTTTTGTGTGTTCTCAGAAATCACATTCCCAAGTTCCTTGGATTGTAATAAGACTTCATTTCTTCTGTCCTATACAACAGGCTTGTGATCCCTCCTTCTAACCTTCATAATTTCTTAACACAATGACTCCTTTTCATACGCTCACTGATTTATTATTTTCCCTTTGCCAGGAGTCAGCCTTGGCAAGCTTCTCACCTCACACCAGCACTTACATTCATGGTGAGGTTGGCACTGCGATTTCTGCAGGGCCATGAACCTACAGAGAGTGGCTGCCTCCCAGTAGCTCCTGATCTGGACCAGGTGGCTGGGTTCGTCTCCAGCACTCAGAAATTTAAGCAGTTGTCTCTGGAGCAGGGGCAAAGCACAAGGTGGATGCTCATGCACCTCCTAGCTCGCACTGTGTCACAAAGCAGGGATGATGGCAATCGCTCTGAGCTACTCAGGCAAGCTGTGATTGAGAGGTTTCATCCATGACATTTAAATTTATTGCCTCATCAGAAAAACGCTTAAAAATATAAATTACTGTTAAAATACCCAAAGGCTGGGGATGTGGCTCAGTAGAAGTTTTGTGTTGTATTCCCCGTTTTGCTTACTTATGTAGAGTCCGCCAGTAAATTCCTCATAAATACTTCCATTTACTATCACTATAATGATGGCCACAATAGACACAGACGGGAATTGCTGAAGTTTTTCTAAGCATTTATATTGAAGTGCATGAAACACATGGATATACTTGTAACACACTCATGTAAGAAAAACTCTTCTACTCCAGTCTTCCAGTTTTTTGTTGTTGTAAACCAGTGAATATTTATTAATTATTTCTTTCTGTAAAAAAGTTACCATTTCGTTATGTTAATACCTGAAGATGGGGGGTAGGAGGTAGGAATGGCTCAAAATCTTTGAAGAGCATTGTTTCCTTAAGACTTGCATATTTTTTCATGGCCAAACTAATTCTGTCTATTTTCAAGCAGGGTCTGTGTCTAATTGGTATTTGTGGGTGACATGACTCATACTATGTTGCTTTTATGATCTTAGTCACATGGGAACAAATTTCTCTTCACCACTTAGAAATTTCAGCCATTTTGTGTAATGTAACACCTACCCAGACCTGTTGGCCTTGGATATTTATACATTTTTGTTGTTTATCTGGGAGTGTAACTTTTTATTAATAAAATAATCTAAAAGGACAATTTTAACCTGCTTCTTCTTTTTCATGACCAAAACCTAAATCTGAAAAAAATCATATCAAATTATAAATATTTACATTCTTTCAAGAAAGAGAAAACATTTCTTAGTTCTTGTTATCAAACCCCATGGTTTTAGTTTATTTCAAAAGAACAATAAAAGTTGCAGAGTTGGGCAAAACAGTTAATCCTCATCTGGTATAAATACATAATCCTGCAGCAAGACTTGATGAGTTTTTACCTTCTGTGTATCCTCAGACATGAATTGTAAACCACTGCAACAGCAAAGTTTGCTGCAGGAGCACGAGCAGACTCTTGGCTGTGAAAATACAAATGATGCTTATGTAGCAGACAATTAAAGATATGCACAGCAGGGAAGGAGAGGTAATGTTTGAGATCCACTGTCCAAATGATCATAAATTCTAAGCTCTTTGCACTCTAGGACAGTAATTGATAATATTAAAGTAAGGTAACTATTAATAATTGCCAGATGACTTAATTTGCGTACGTCTGTAATCTTAATTACAATCTCAGCAAGAATGTCACCTTCTGAACAGACAGATGAATAAAGAATGAAAGATCAGGTCTATAGGAACTATCTCTTGGTGTCATCTAGTGGTTACATTCCTATACTGCAAAAAGGAAATTGTGTGTGTAGTTTTGTTTATATATATCTATATATCTATATATAAAAAAACTCAAGTGAACACCCACACAAGTATAAAATATGTTTGTTTCTGACTGAGTGGAGTAAAGGAAGCTGCCATTTTTAGCAGACAAGGCAGGAGTAGCCTTTCTCTGCTCTTCACCCAGGTCTTTTTGCTGTGTCTTCTTATGAGGTCAAGACACATCAACAGGGAGCTCAGTTAGCATACACTGGTGTGAAGGTGCTGTCTGCTGCCCCTTTTAGCCTGCTTGACTGAGCGACTGGGTGTTGTTAGAGAACATCCTCTGCCAACACACAAGGTATTTCCTTACGGGTGACTGAGCAGCACTAAGGGGATGCTGACAGATTGAGGAGACATGCCACAAATCTGATTGCACATGGCACTGGAGGAAGACAGAGCAAAGAAGGAGCATCCCCTGTCCCTTCTGCCAGCTCTGTCTGCCTCTCCTTGCCTGAGAAGGGAATGGCATGGCTGAAACACTGAGACAGGCTGCACTGCAAGAAATGCGCTGCCATGGGGGTGTGAAATGACACTGAAAAAAAAGAGAAAAAATATTTAATATAGTTTTTATCTTTTAATATAACTCTACTGGTAACAGCAAAGGCAATAAACCTATGGCTAGGGTGAAAATAGATTAAAACCCACAAATGCTGTTAGAGGTACCACTCATAAATATATATGATGTTGCAAGTTTGCAGGTTCTTTCTCAAGAAGAATAGGGCTTAGCACCAGTGAATTGTCCATAACTATTTCACAACGACATTAGCTTGTTTTGTTGCAACACGGAAGGGAAATTTATACTCCACAGAAGACTTTATTCTAAAAAGAATAGACTGGAGTAGGTTTGAGCCCTGAGTAAGCACACTTAGTTTGTATTTCCTTTATTCTAAGCCAAAATTTCAAAAATTTACACTGTTTTTTTAACAAGTGACTTGATATTCATAAAAATTTTCTGTACTGCAATACAGAATATTTTTTCATGGGGTTTGCTGTATGTTAAACCATTCAGAAAAATACTTTGAATATTGATAAAATCTAACTTCTATTTGAGTTTAGCAATCTTGCCAGTATTTTGCTCAAATAGTTAAGAATCTATATGTGGGTACCATCACCCAGCCTTCAAAAAATTGATCCACCTTGGTCCAACCTGAGTAAAATATTCAAACAACAAAAGTATATGAATGAACTCAAAATTCGCTATACATAGTTTTCAGAAAGTGTTCTGATTATGGAAAATTGGAATATGAAAATAACAGATTGTTTGAAAATTTTTAAAAATTATTTTTCAATTTCAATTGAACCCATGGGAAGATACACACAGAATCCGGCTCCTTGTCTCTCCTGAGCAGGGCAAAAGAAGCAAGTACTGAGGAATATAATCTTTGAGAGATCTTCATACTGAGTGACAAGATGGATTCAGCACTAAGAAAGACTGCTAGTCTGTCTACCTCCCAAAGAGTTCTGGAGCCAGGTCTAGATATAAATATGAAAGCATGAAGCAGACAGTCAGATTATGCTCCAGCAGACAAATAGAGTCTAAGGCACCACTGGCAGAGCAGCACTGAAATGCACCAAAATGCTCAAGACCCCATCCATCCTCCTTCTCACAGCTACTGGGGCAGCTACTGTCATAGACACAAGATTTGCCAACCTAGCACTGGAGCCTTCTGGACTTCCTAAACACAAGGTCTGAATCCATGTCGCTGTACTTGTGGGTTTTCCTCCAACTTTAGCATTTCACTGGCTCATAAGAAGCCTCACTTCAGGCTGGAGTTCAGTAACATTATGCATGGCACATACATCTAGCATCTAGAGACTTTTAAAAAATTCAGCTTGAAATGCTTTTACATTTTAAACCTGATTAGAAATAACTCATTCAGATGGATGTTATGCAAGGGCACTAAAATATTTACTGCACTGTATAAAAATAACTGCTCCAAATACTGAATTTTAGCTGTAGGTAGAGAGGGAAACTATCCAACTGAACCAGAAAAGAAATTAGAAAGAAGAAGACGAATTATACAATTACATGTTTTATCAGGCTGATTGAAATTCACCTGTAAGAATAGTTTTAGTCCTCTTAAGGTTGCCTCATAAATTGTCACTAATATCTTGACTGCAGCAAATCAGTCAAGCAAGAGTTTGTCTTTTGCTTGAGTAAACTATAGGAACCAATATATTTTTATATATGTATTGAGAGAAGCAGTCCCTTATTGCTTTCATCTTCTTGATTTTTTTTGAATTGAGGATTGTAACATATAATCTCTTCAACACCATGAAAGAATATCCCTTCAATATTATCAGAATGGACTTGGTTATTTCTCTTCTCATTTTTCTGGCACATATTCATTATATCATTGAAGCGATATTTGCTATACATATCAAGGCAAAAAGGTTGCTACAATTTCCGGTGTGCCAGGAGTAGCACTGGCCTAACCTTTGTGTGTGCTTCAATTAGTTCTGTGCTCCTCAGTGGAAAGGAAACCCCAAGATCCTCCATGGAATTTGTGATAGGCTGGGAACAGCATGTTGGGAGAACCTGTCCCACCAAGGGCACACAGGGATTGTCTTTCTTGTGGTTTTGATATGGCACCATAACTGCATTTTAGTTTTCTGAACAGTATATTTAATCTCATGTTTAATTTAAAAATTATTAATGAAGCATTTCAAATGGATAGATTGCAATGGGGACATACAACTGTACTTATTGTTATAAATTGTCCATGGCTATAGCTAGATATTGACATACACTTTTTTAAACAACTTTACCAATTCTTTCCCATGTGTCAATATTGCATTCTGGTGTCTTATAAACGTTAGTAGAATTTCTTTATGAAAATTAACCTAAAGCTGAGACTTGGTAATTTGATTGCAAAGTCAAAATTATAAACATGTCCAAAGAGATGCTAAGACTAATAGGATTAAAATCTTGATTTAGCTTTTATTTCTGGCTACTTAATCCTTGATAAAGTAGTTTCATTTAGTTTATTCTGAAGGGATGAACTGAAACTAGATGGAACAACACAGTTTTCATGTGCCTGTACGTGAGACTGAAGATGAGAGCAACAGTCAGGAAATTCTGAGGGAACAGGAATTTACAAGACAAGATACATAGAAGTGAAAAGATGGAAATAGGGAAATTACTTTAAAAAAAATCTCAAAATCTTCTGTATGAAGATTGAAGGAAAATATTTTACAGTAAGACCTGTATTTTTTTTATCAAATAATGGCAGTAACACAAGTCACATTGAGTCACATTATTAAGTAAATACATACACACATAGTTTGTTACTATTCATTACTAGCAGTAGTCCTTCACTCAGAAAAATACATTGTATACATGAGCAGAATATTCACCGTGTACTATAATTGTTTTATCTTCTTTTTTAATTCCAGCATGCTTTTACAAATAGACTGTAGATAGCTTAAAGCCAATGATTTTTTGTAGTTGCAGCCTATGGGAGATTTGCAGAACTATTTAAACTATATTATAAATAGGGTTTTTTTTTCTATGTGCATGCAAACTAATTTTATCTCATAAAATCCCATCAAGGGGCATAATTTGGTCACTAAGTGCCATTTATATGATGTAAGATCCTGTTTTACATTGACAAGTTACACCCTTAGTCAAATTTGTGTAGAAAAAATATAACTCAGAAAAATGAGGGTAAGAGTTCGGATTTCTTTTAAGAAAATGGAACACATTTCTGATAGAAAGATCTTGGAATTTTCTAGTCATATGACTTAGAAACTTTGACAGATATGCGACCTGTTAATAGCAGGATGCAAAAAGTGCCTAAAATATAAAACTAACTAATTCAGTCATATTTTAATTGAAGACACCAAGTTTCTCCTAATCTAATACTCAATGATACCTGCAACAAATACAGTAAAATTTCCTAATCTGTCTGACTGGAAGAAATATATTATTTGTTCTCCTTGCTGCTCCTCTACTTTCCTCCACTCTTTATTGCGCCAGTTCCAAAAGGGTTGTTTTACTGCACTTCCCAAATAGAAAATTAGGTTAAAGGAACTGCACTTCTTTCTAAAGGCATATTGCATTAAGTGCTGACCCAGAGGCAATGTGATATAATAAGAATACTTTTTGTAACTTTTCTGCTATGTAGTCATAACCTGATTTTTCTCTAAACACAGAGAAACCAAGGTTATAACTCAGGAATTGAAGTACTAACAACCTTTTCTTTTTTTCGTCAAATTTAACATTGCAGTGTAGAGATAGCAAATGGCTGTATATAGTCCACTCTTTCTCTTGATGTTTAGCACCTTCTTATGTGAATAATCTCATTGGAAGAAAAAAAGAGATATGTTTCTATTTCCCACTTCAGAAATGAAACTGAACTGTATAGGACATCTCATCATGAATATTGGAGAGAGATTACCTTTAAAGCTTCATTCAGGGCAGCAAAGTTCACTGCTGGTTTAGGTGTTTTGTATGCTTCTTTAAAGAAATTAATTTCTGCCTCATGACATCCAAAACAGGCAAATAGCAAATACTAGGTGCTGAAAGATTTACAGTACTGCATATGCTCAAAAAGGCCTTATTAAATAAGAAATGCATAATTATGAACAGCAAAACACAGGTAATATATTTGTTGTTCTGGTCATACAACAGAATCTTCAGGAGTGATATTGTATATTCATCTTTATTAATTTCTGATGATATATTATATATAATACTAGTGAGTAACAATAGCTACTCCCTCCTCCAATAGGGTTACCCATTTAAAAAGACTTTTTAAATTGAATTCCCTATATCAAGTTTTCTAATTCAGAAATAATGCCAGATGAAATTTTAAGTTAAAACCCGGAGGATTAATCAAAGTCCACTGACTAAAATTATTTTTTGTATGTTGATTATTTTCTGATAATTTGTTAGCTTTGTATCAATGTAGAAAAATTATAACAAAATTCTCACTATATAAATTATTTGGTTAGACTCATTTCTCCATGCTGAAGCTAATCTTATTTTACTCAATGAGCCTGGCAGCTAAAGTGGGATTTTGTTATTTAAATTTTTTTTCCTAGGAATATTTCTCCTAAATGAATGTGTCTCAGAATGTGTAAAAATTTTCTTTTGCTCCATCTATCTCTTCTTTTGTATTTCTTGCATGCAGCATGCCTTTCTACTCGAGAAAGTAGATACACGCTTTTTATTCTTACATGGAGGTCTTCTCACTAAATCAGTAGGTATCCTTTAGTCTGCTCTTGATTGATTAAAGTTCAGGTATAGGAAGGGCTTGTAGCTGCCTCTCTAACCTTTAGATTTTATTCTAAAGTTCATCTAAAGTCTTTGGACTTGACTGTCTCCATGTTTTGTAGGTCCTTAATTTCTCACACTTGAAAAATACTTGTTAAAAAGCCATTAAAACCCCTAACTGAAACCAAATTTCTTTATGTTTTGTAGTAAGTTAGTAAGGAACAGGTATTAATGCTCTAATTCTTCTCATGGATTCACATTTCCAGAAAAGCTGTTCATAATCAGTAACAGAGCAGCCACCACCAGCGTCCAAATTCAATCTAAGTTATAGAATATAGTTTCATATCTTGTCACTTATGAAATCCACATAATAAAAGCAATAATATCTATATTCAAGCGCATCATCAAAAATTTTGATTTTTTTTTTTCTGACAGTAAGCATACTCACTTATTGCTGAAATCATAATCTTTCCTCCACTACTTAAATCAGCTGAATCTACAGCTGATGTTCTAGAGCTATGTGTAGCACATTTACAAGACAAAGTTTTAAAAGTATTCCAGTTAACATATTCCAGCATGGGAAGACCAAAAAACTGAATTATACTCTCTTCTGTTTGTACTACGGATAAGCCTGATCAGGTAAATTATCTGGGCCATGAATTTGATAAACTAAAATTAGCACATGTCACATCCAAGAATAATTCTGAGTTTTCACTAAATAACATTATTGCTTAATCATCTTGAGTTATAAAAAATGCATAGTGTCTTTTGAAAAAGAAGTGTATCTCTCTCTATATATGCATATATGCCATTTATATACACAGAGAGTGAGATATCAATGTGGAATCATATATTAGTAATATTATTATTTTAAAAGTTTGAAAATGTCACAGAATGATGGAACTGATTCCATCCCCTCAGACACTTACAGACATAGATGATGTCCCTTCTTAGTGGTCTCTTCTCAAAGCTGAACAGGCCCAGCTCCCTCAGCCTTTCCTTATAAGAGAGATGCTCCAATCTCCTCATCATCTTTGTCACCTTCCGCTGGACCTGCTCCAGGAGTTCCGTCTCTCTCACACTAGAGAGCCCTGAACTGGCACAGCATTCCAGCTGTGACTCCCCAGGGCTGAGGGGCAGGATCACCTCCCTCAGCCAGTTAGCAACACTCTTCCTGATGCATCCCAAGGTGCTTTGGCCCCAAGGACACACTGCTGGCACATGGACAGCCCATTGTCCACCAGGACCCCCAGGTTCTCCTCTGCAGCCTGTGCTGGTGCCTGGGGTTCTTCCTCTCCATGTGCAGGACCCCACACTTGCCTCTGTTGAATTCTAGATTGTTCTTTGCCCATTTCTCCAACCTGTTGAGGTCTCTCAAGAATGTGAAAGAACATGCCATCGGTCCAATCTTTACAACAACTGGAGGAAGATAGTGAAGATATTTTGGGGCTCTTACCTCCTTACATAATATAGAACTCAATCCTTTCCTAGCTAATGATGGGTTGTTGGGTTTTCGGTTTTTTTACCTAACAAACGTTAGTGAATTTCTATAATTATTATTAATCTGCACTTGTACAATCAGAAAGAATCAAACATACAAAACCAAGACAACAACAAAGTTAAGAATTCCCAAAGTAAAGATTTTCAGAATTTTGTCACAGACACTACTCACAGATTTTTTTCTGTACCATTTTGCATTAAATTTCTTAACATTTCTAAAAGAATTTTTTTTGTGATTCCCAGTGATACAAGTGTGCAGTATTGTCTCAATTTTCTTGAGCCTAGAGTCATAGTCTTGATCTTTGAGCAACAGTATCTGATGAAAATTAGAATGCAAATGAGTGCTATTACCATATAGACCTACAGCTTCTATAATAATGTAGACAAAGACCTTTTTTTATAGTGAATCCCTGAGCAGTCATGGCTAAAGAACTCCACCATGTCCTTTCCCTGACAAATATTATTAGTGCTAAGTTAAAAGTTTGGCTGCTGTCACTGTGACCTTAGCTGACCCCTTAATTTCCTGAGTTCAAGTCCAATTAACCTTTGGGAAGAAGCACAACTGCTCTAACCAGACAAGTCAATAGAATCCAATAGTAATCATTTCATTTTCTGGTTTGTCAAAGGGCAGTGGTCCCACCTCAACCGTTTCACACAAAGGTGGTAATTTATCAATGTTTAGAATGATCTGTACTGGACCATACCCAGCCCTCTCTCAAGTGCACCAATCAATTAAACAGGCTGTATCTCAGTCATGCCACCCTGTGTGCTGCCACAGAAGAAGGCGCCAGTTGAAAAATTACTCTCCTCTTGTGATATTTGCTGGTTTAGTTTCAGGAATGAAAATATTGATATACACATCAAGCTCTTATTACCACAAGAGGCTTGAACTAGATCTATGAGAGTATGGTGGGAAAACCTGTCTGGTGTGAAAAACTATTTCTCAGCATTGTCTGTCTTCCATCACCTCCCTGTACATATGTGGCTGCTGTTGAGTTTATTCAGAGTTACCCATAGCATAATGGAGGAAAAGAGTCCCAGGAGAGTAGGAGGAAAGCAGAATTAATTAAAATTGGCTTCAAGATTAAAAATAGGAAAGAGGAAAAGAAAGACATGACAATGTTCTATTACTTTCTGTCTTTCAACTCTGACAAGGTTGGGAGAGCAGCCCCAGCTCTCACACAAAACCACTGTCCCCAGAGTATGCTTCAGTGTGCAGAGGGAGATACAGTGACAACCACACTGATGTCAAGGCTGGAGTGATACTACAACACCTGTCTTTGCATGACTACCTGAGTATTTAATGCAAGTATGTGAAGAAAAGCTGGATTGTATGGCAGTGGTTTGCCAATAAAGGAGAAGAGCAGACAGCTATTTCTGGTGGGGTCAGGTCTAAAAGTTCGGTCCTGAGCTAAGCATCATAGTGCTTACCTTCTCCAAGGTTCTGTTGGGCTCTTGGGAAACAAGAGGGAAATAGGAATTGTCCTAAGATTTAGGAATGCAGAAATTACATTCTTCTTCCCAGAGCAAGAAAATATGAGAAAAATTTTGGATGAAAATGCAGAGCAATAACCTAGATGCTGAATTGTTGGACCCCAGGTTTGATGTCATGGTTAAGAGAGAACTCCCACAAATGTTCAGCATTAGCCAGCATGACTGAAACTTATTTCTGGGAAAAAGTCTTTGTAAAAGTGGCACCAAAGTGATGGGAACAAGGAACATACTGAATTTTTAATTTGCTTTTCCGAGCCCCTCATATGTCCATTCACCTCCTTATAACAGAGTTGAACAAAGAAAGGGTAATTCTGGAACTTAGAGGGGTGGAACTTATGCAGTACCTGAACAAATAATGAACAACCTAACCAGGTGTATGCTTAAATGACAAACTTGATCTCCAATTAATTATTTTCTGGT
Organism: Chloropsis cyanopogon; assembly: GCA_013400585.1. Classification (NCBI taxonomy): domain Eukaryota; kingdom Metazoa; phylum Chordata; class Aves; order Passeriformes; family Irenidae; genus Chloropsis; species Chloropsis cyanopogon. The sequence goes on along the minus strand of WEZZ01010972.1, from coordinate 2,029 downwards.
TGTCTAAATTAAATATTTTTAATGCTTCACATATCAAAGTATTTTTTCATTGACTTATGAATTCATTAATTTGTAGCCCTATTTGACAGTTATAAGATAAAAACCCTAAATTCTTCATTCGTTTAGAGCACTAGCAACATTTTTATTGCCAAAGCTAAGTTTGCAATCATAACAAATCTTCAAAACACAATTGAAGCTATTTTTAATTTAGCTCTCTCTTGATTATTGTCATACAGAATATACAAAGATGGTAAAAGGAAAAAAAAACCCCTTTAAATTAGTTTTGCAGTTTCCTACTGTCCTATATTAAAGGCAACCTAATAGAATTTATAGGAGTAGAACCCTTTTAGGCAGCACTCTTTGTATTTTTTATTAAGTCCATACTTGCAGAATCTACTTAATGTCAATTTTGTACAATGGTTACACTGCACAGACTATTTTATTTTAAACCTGCAGGACACAATGATAAATTGATAATTGACCCCAAGGCCATAGCAAATAAAGAAGCCCTGTTTTTCATTAGTACAGTATTACATCGTTGTTAGGGGAAAGAAGAGCCATGCTAATTGAGTACTGAGGAGTTGCACAATTAAGAAATCATCCATGGTTTTAATTTCACATGTTTAAGGCTGAAAATTTCCTAATTGTGAGCAGTAAAATAAAATAAGATTAATGTGAGATACAATTATATAAATCTGCATCATCCAGAAGCAAGTTACAGCCCTCTATATTTGACTACAAGTTCACTAGTGTTATAGTCAACAAATATACTGTACTTTTGCTTCTGTGTCTCTGCTCCTCTAAAGCTGTAGTATTCCTACAGACTTCAGTTGTCATAGGATCCAGAGGACAAATACTGTGTTTTCTGTTAAAATTTGGGGTGGCTATTTTAAAAGGAAACTCCAGAGCCTCCTGTTGTTAATGAGTTTATTTTGTATCAGGCTTTCTTACGCTAAGACCAGAGCTGATAACATTTCTATCTGAACCAGGCTAATGCTGTGATGAAAAAACATGGATTCATTTATAGTATATCAGGACCTGTTTTTTGTTTATTATTTATTAACTGACCTGTCCTGTTTGTACATTTTCCCAAGCATTCAAAGTTTCAGCATCTTCTCTCGTATGAAACTAGCTGCGACTGAGACTGCTCAATTAAGGATTCTTTAATTCAAGTCCTGATTACTTCTTTCCCTCTCCAGCATTTTTGAGTTCCTCTAGCTCATACATTTGTCTTGGTGCAGTTTGTATTTTCCACAAGCTCGGAGCTAGGCCATGTTTGTTCCTGAATTACACCTTTTTCCACAAAGGCGGTGTGATCATGATCGCAGCAGCACAATGTTCTTGCTTGGTCTAGTGAAGCCCCAGACTAGTTACAATGGGAAGAGGGGGGCATGTTCTGACTACTTGAACGAGCAACTGATTTAGGGAAGAATGTTTAATAATATAAAAACTAAGCAAATCAAAACTATAGTGTAAAATTTAAGAGCCAGGCCGTAATATGTTCAGGTCACTCGAGCATTGATAACACCATCCCAAAGGAATAAAAAAGCTCAAATGTAATTAAACCTCTAGGTTCACAAAAGCCAGTTAGTGTAACTTGTTTTGTCACATGTGGGTAAAGCAGAAAAAAAGCATGTACACAAAGTACAAGAAGAGTTTTCTCAGGAGACTTATCCCAATCAACTAATATTAAATGCAAAATGCACAAGTAAAAGAGGTAGCTAAAATAAATAGTAGCTAAACTAAATAAACTATATAAAAGGGGAAAATGCTTAGAATTTTTTTTGATGACCTATTAAAAAAGTGATTAAAAATACACTTTAAGTTAGGGGTAAATTTGTTCATGCTGAACAATTCACAGAAGGACATCAATCAGAACTGTTCTGAGTAAAATATGGCTTTACAAATTAATCTAGAGCAACCCTTATGTGGAAGATAATAACATTTCACAATTTATTAAAGGTCCCTGCTTTGGTTAGTGATAATACCACAGTAGGCAACATTTTTGCTATTTTATTCTCTAACGTCT
>WEZZ01010971.1:64754-77829 GCA_013400585.1 Chloropsis cyanopogon | reverse complement strand
AAAGTGAAAGATCAAAGCCATTTGAGGAACAACTAGTATGGGAAAATAGAAGGATAAGGAGACAAAGGAAGCTGGTCACATTTAAAGAAGTTGCTGGTTGGTCCTGCATGGCTGTGCCCTGGACTGCATCACCACAGTCTGTCCTGTCTTTTCAGTAAATGCTATTTCTGACTCTTTTTGTGAGCTGAACTTTCTAAATCACACCAAAGTTACTGGGCTCTACACTGACCTATGTTTTGTGAAAATGCATTACAAGAAAGCAATTTTTTATGCCACTGTTCTTTTTAAAACACAACTAACAATACTTTACATGACCCTTAAAAATATACCATATACTGCTGCTTTCTCCAGTCCAGAGATGGCCTGAACAAATGACATATTAAAGTTTGTATCCTGCCCTGAATTTTTATATCTTTTTCTTCTTTTGGGAAGGCTAAATTAAACTGGCATCTACTAATGCTTTCAATTAATCCAGCTGAAATATCTGGATACATAATTTGCTCTTTTTGACAGTCATAAGGGAAATAGGCTTAATAGTTGAAGTGTAGAAGTCCTCACACTCAACCACTTAGGTCACTTAAAACACTGGAAAAAGTCAAAGTTGTTTAGATAAAACTGCAATTAGAGTGTTTTCCCATAATAAGGAAGTATGGTGGTGGATCATAACTTAAAGTCATTCAGGAACTACAAAAGTGAATCAAGAGGATAATTGAGATCTCTTCTATAACTGATTTAACTACTTATTGAGCTGAATTTTCAAAATTCCAAATAGCATTGGCACAATTAGGCTCTTGAATTTGCAAGAACTTTAGGATTTAAAAAAAATAAATTAGTTTTTATTGATTTGAAATGTCCTTTTTTACAACAATCCAGGCAGCTCAATTAGGTAGCATATACCATGTTGTTCTACTTATTAATATGGATATAGGGGTGGGAAGCTCTTAAATAGCAGTTTTACCTCATCTTCTAAAAAGCAAGAATTTGGTTGTTACCAATCCCAGAAAACTCCAGATGCTTAAAAATTTAACTGCATAAAAAGCAGCCAGTCCAGCTCAGTCCTGTTTACTGCAACATGCCCAAGCCAAAAAACCAAGTTCACCTCATGTCCTCAGCAATATTTGGATCCAGCAAACTTAGAAGCAGAAGGCTCTGAAAAGACATTGCCATCTGCCCTTTAAATTTGTTGCTTATCTACGGATTACTAACACCATGGTTTCTTTCTTCAATTACCAAGTTGAGAGAAACGACCTATTTGTTAAGGTAATGAACAGATTGCTACTTATGTCAACTACCAATGGAAAATACCAGGAGATATTTGTAAGCCCCTGGATAAATGTGTTGGAGCAGAACTTTGGACCTGAAATTAAAACCTAACATTAGAAAAATAAATAATTTAATATTTTTTCATAAGGCAATACAAGTAAAGATTATATGAATAAAGAAGTGGGTGACTATTCATCCCTTACTAAAATTTTGCTTACTTGAATCAGTTGAAATTTGGATATCTTTTGTTGATCCTTGTGTTGACCCATCAACGTCATCATCTTCCTCTATAAAAACAGAAACATTTTAAGAAAGTATTTTTGTTAATTTCTATGGAAGGAAGAAGGTGTTTGTCATATAAGAACAGTTTCCATCAAACAAGCTAACACAAAAAAGTCAGAAAAGCACACTTTCTTTTTCTACCTATTTTAGGACAATAATTCATAGTATTAAAACAGCATTAAAAAACCAAATCTGCATTGTCATGTAGCTACAGTGAAGGCATACATGAGATCTTTATACTATTGGCTTTAATATTGCAACCACTTCATTTCATTCTTTTCTGAAGTCATGATGTTTGACTGTCACCGAAATATGGATGGTTTCCATTAAGTTTTAAATTACCAAATCAATCCAGCCTTCCAGTCAGAAATAATGGTGTTATAGAGGTAACTTCCACAACTGAAAAACAAAGTTATTTATACCCAAAGATAAAGAAATTGCTGCTCTCCAGAAGAGTGCCTTGACAGTAGGCTCATCACTCTCACTAAAGCTAGGAGCTAACATGGCAGAAAATAATGCACCCCTGTAAAACCATACATAAAATATTAAAAAAAAATTAAAATAAATGCTGTGAAGATTTTGCATTTGCTTCTGTGCAGAACATCCTCACTGTGTTCTTATTCCTGACACTCAGGGCCATCCAAGACCAGTGCAAATCCAAACAGGATCAATTTTCCTTCTCTGAGGGTACCAGTAGAGTGCAGTGCAAGTGCTCATTAAGTAACGGTATTCACACTCACACCCACTGAAAATCCCAGTCAGTCTTGACTGGGATGCAAGCAAAGCTCCCAAAAGATATAAGCCAGGTAACATCTTTGTAAAAACTATGCCTTGCAGCTGAGGGAGAAAGCAAGAAAACAAAGCACAAAACAAGAAAGAAAACATGAAGTAAAATAAGTGAAGGCAGATCTTCAGAGCAAAAGAGGTACTGGGGAAATCAAAATCCTAAAGCAGGAGAACCTTCCAAGAAGCAGAATCATAGCATGGCAAGAAGGGTACTAGGCAGTACTCCTAAACTTGACACCAGCTAACTCACTGAATATTTGGGTAATGTTTCAAGCGTCTACAAGGAAGACCAACAATAATGCTTTTGAGTTGTGGCTTTTAAAATATAAAAAGAGTGTTGAGATATTTTCCCTGTTATTGCTGACAGACAAACAGATCAAGTTTCAAACCGGAGAGAAATTTAGACAGTATGGTCTTTAAACACCCCAAATTAAGAGAAAGCTGAATAGCTTCTTGAATTTTACTCCCAACAATTAAGTTAAAAAAAAATAAAAAAGAAGTAGTAAATATAACAACAGGAAATTAGTGCTCCTGATTGCTCCCAACCCTCTTCTTTCTCAGTTTAGATGAGAAGAAGCTGACTTCTTTTATTACACCTTCTCCTTCAGTCTGAATAACAGGGAAATCTACACCAACAGCACCTTGATACTATTCCAGTGAAGTTCAATGACATCTTTGACATTTGTTATGATAGGAATCATTTGGAGGAAGGAGCTCCACACTGCTCTACCATTGCATCTCCTGGTAGCTCAAAAGTTTAGAAAAAGATTCTTCCAGCACAGAGATGTTTGCTGAATGCTGGTGATGTTAGCATTTACACCGTGGCAAAAGCTGCTCTGGACAAACAGCCCCCAGTAGGTCTTCCCACCAACTTGGGAAGAGCTATGCCTGCAGCAGTCACCTCATCCAGGGAATGCCAACACTTCTTTGGTACTTCAGACTGGTCTTTTAACAATTTTATGAGTGATGTTGTTTGTCAGCTGTGGCAACAGAGGAGCACCCTCTGTGCACACCAGGTCAGGAGAGCTTCTTAATGAACCTGCCATCACACAGAAGTGCTAATTATCCTCCAACAAAGGAGTTCCTTGCTCCCCTGAAACATCCCGAACATGCACACAATCTTTAACAAGATCTGCCATCCAGAGTCTATGCCCTTCCCCTGGAAAAGCAACAGCAACTCCTGGGGCAGCCATCCCGAGCTGCTTCTTTGTCAGAGGAGCATCAAATACATCCTAAGAGAGTATCAGGGAGCTGCTGGATTCATGACACATCTTGGTAACTTTCAGCACATGCCAGGAGCTAGTGGGGTTTTGTAAGAAAATGAAGGTCTGTTCTGTGAACATGGGTAACAGGAAGGACTAACAGGCTAGAGCACTGAGTTTCCTGAACACAGGATGATGTGAAAATTAGTTCAAGACAATTCTTGGCTCTGCCTTTGAGGAAGAATCTGGGCAAAGAGCATATAGCAATGATATCTGGTGCTTTTGGCGGTGACCTGCAGACACGTGATCTTCAGCAGATGACTGGGAATGGCAAACATTCAGCAACAGGTCTCGAAGCAAGGCTCAACAGGATGTGGATGGTGTGAAAGGAGTCATACATGGAGACAGACTAGTACCTGAACATTCAGCATGTAGGTGCTAAACCAAGATGCTAAAAAGCACTGTCAGCTACAGGAACACAGAACAAAATGCTTTATGCACAGCAGAGTGCAAGGCAGGTGCTGCACCACAAATGTTACTCACCACGCCTTGTGCTGAGCCACAAGTGTGGCTCACTGACCATGAAAAAAAAGGAAGATGTCGATTGCTGAGGCAGCTGTCAAGTTCACAGGTATGGAACACATCTGCAGGAGGAGGAAAGGGGAGCATCCCCATGGCTCAGCCCCTGCTCCCCTGGGTATCAGCAGCCCCTCCATCCTGAGAGGCTGCTGCCAACTGGATGATGGGGAGCTGAGCCCAAGGGGCAGAAATTCTCATAGGCCACAGGAAAGAGAAGCTGTGTTAGAAATGAGATTTTTCAGGGTGTTGCTATACTATATCTCTGTGACACGCAGGCTAAGGACTACAAAACTGCATTCTGGCTCTCCAAACAAGGTGAGTTTTATTCAATTTAATTTTTTCCCCCCTTTCATATCACAATAAAGCACTGGAAATGGTCCAAATTCTGTTAGTGAATATTTCTCCATCCCTATGTTTCTGCTTCTGAGCACAAGCTAATGGCTGCATTCTCTCAATTCAAAGCACCATTAAAGAAATGCAAAAAAGCCATTCTTACTTTAGAAAACCTCAACTTAATGTAACATGAACTAACACACTTAGCATGTAGCATAAGTCCTAAAATAGAAAAACTTTTCTTCCATCTCTTAAAATATTGAAGGGAGAGACTAAAAGGTGCAGCTAGACTAAAAGGTGCAGCTAAAACCTTGGATTCTTTCACTTAAGGCACTCCATGTTCAATTTTTATTAAGAGGTGATTTAGAAACAAAAGAAGGTGAAAGTTAAGTCTGACATATTAAAAGAACACACCACTGTTGAAGAGAGAAACTTAGTTAACGTAAAAAAAGTCAAACCACAGACTCTATTTTAAAGGTTTGTGATTAACTTCTCTTTGTTACAATAATCAACTTTATCTTCACTCAAACCTTTGGGACACTTGTGAAATACCTAACAACAGACCTGAATCAAAGTTCACAGTGAGTCCTGCAGCTTAATTAAGCTCATCCAGACTCTTTATTTTTTTCTTTATTTATTTCTCTTATATTGGAGGCATTAGGAACTCCATGATTTTCAACTGGATGCTATACTACGTCTTTGACTACTAGCAACCAAATTTACTAAAAAGAAAAAAACACTCACTGAAAAAAACCCAATTCACAAAAGCAGCCTAATGCCTCCTCTCTGCCTTTGACAGGTCACAGGTGTCTGGGTTATGTAGGCCTTGGGTCGTGCAGTTCATGCAAGAGCAGGACTTCTGCTACAGCTTCTGCACACAGAACACAGGGGTCTTGCTCATGATCAGCTCTCCTCACCAAAACCAAACCTGAGATCGGAGCAGAAAGTTCAAGAGCAATCCGCCAGGTTGAGAAAAGAGCAGCTGCAAATATTGAACTTTCATGAGCTGTATTTTGCCTTTTATTTCCTTTCCTATTCCATTGAAGCACCAAAATAAAGGTTGTACAGTGCATTATAATCAAAATATAAATTAAAAATACTTCAGTGTACATTAGGCTTAAAAAAAATTCTTGTTCCTAAAGAGCTGTTAAACAAACATTCACTCTAGATGGCAGCAGAACATTACCCTGCCTAGACACATGTTTCAGCACAGAAACCTTAAAAAGGACAGATGCTTAATCCAAGAGACAAATAAAAGTTTCTGCACACATGATAAAAGAAGTAAGTGTTTTCAGCAATAACACTAACACCACAAATTTTCTGATCTTAGGTTTTCACTTTCTGTGTTTCAAGAATTGTGCACAAATTGCCCTGCACCAGTAAACTGAAGTTTCAGCATTTTGCATAGTGTCCATTAAAAAATATCTACCTTTCCCAGAAATAGCAAGAAGTTATAGTACTGCCACAAAAGCCAATAAAAATTAGCAATAATATACTTAATTGAATTATGACTCTAGGTTAAATATATTCATCAATTAGTTGCATTCATCTTTGTAATTTTTACCTGATTCTGTTTGCAAATTTTCTGATATTCGAAAACAATGCAATTTGCTGAAGTTGCGAGAAAACAATTGAACACAACTTGGAGGAAGAATCATATTCCTTAATCTTCCAAAGGTACATTCTGGTGGGACAATTACACAGCAAGCAGCATGAGCCTATAAACAACAGCATCAGTTAAGAACTTGTCAAACACATTAAAAGTAAATTTATTTATAACAAACTATGACTAAAATTGTATCGTTCAGGTTAGGGATTATACAGACCTTTTGTAAATCACCTTCATTAAATGAATGGCCCATCTGTCACCCTAGATTTTTATTTGTTTAATTCAGGTTTTGTATTACCAATAATGGGGAGTCTTAACACAAGAAACTTTCAAGGATTACAAACCTGTTCTATTAAAAACAAAACAGAGGTTTTTATACAGCTACATGGAGAAGTTTAAACTCAAACTCTGATCTTCCACACTATGTGGAAGATACTGGGGGAAATGGAAAAGGTACACAGGTTATATTGGATAGTTTGAAAAGAGCAGTATCCTCTTATATAGCTGTACCCACTTGCAGATTCTGAGGTAAAATTGTTTTCAGTTTTATTCCAAAGGGTGACTGGACAGTTTCTGCCTTTACAATCTTGCAAATCTTCTGTCATTATTGAATACACATACCATTGTATGTATGGACACATAGTATATTACATTTCTTAGACTGTTCTCAAAGACAGTCCCTCCCGCCTCAGAAATTATGTCTCAGATTAAAATACAAACCCCACAATATTAAAAATAAATTAAAATAATTGAAATCATACCTGAAATACTGAATAACCTCTAGAGTTTTATTTTAAATCATTATTACATGGAGTACCTCATCTAGCCTTAAGTAGCAAATTAATCATTTCTTACATACACTTTCAGTTCCCACCTTATCTGGTGCTACTTTCACTTCCATCATATTTTAATATGAGGTGGCATTAAGTGGATGGACTAATTGTTATCTGCACTGCACACTGTTTATCAGTGTGTGAAAAACTGTGGTTTCCAGAATTATTATTGAAGGGTACCATCAGCTTGCATGGGAAATAAACATGTGTCATGTGAATGGAAAAACACAGAAACTGATATTGACAGCTTAAAAAAACCCAACCACACAGGCTAAGACCTAGACTATACTGAAATAAGAGTAAACATATTAGAATATAGTCTTTATTAGTCTTTATATTATATAGTCCTTATATTATAGTCTTTATTAGTCTTTAACCATGCAGAATTCATGATTTGAAAAAAATACTGATTTAACACAGAAAGTGACTGCAGGCTTCCAACCACAGATCTATAATGATTAGGCCCTGTTGAATTCCATCGGATTTACACAAAGCTTCACTGCGACTCTGAGAGCTGCTCATTAAAATTACTCTGAGGAAGATTTAAAAAATCAGATTTCCCATCTAACACATAAATATATATATTTAAATAAATAAGCGTATAAAGTGTATTTTAAAAGTGTATACTAAATAGATATTTATGCAGTGTGCAAATAAATTACGTTTATATCAAGTGTTTAAATAAGCACGTGCTCATATCTGTGTGGTTCCCACAAATACATGCAGCAGCACAACATACCAGGATGCCACACCATTCACATCTCATGCCAGAGAGCACCTCAGAAGACCCACAGGTTTTTTTGCAAAATTCGCAACGAGCACTTGAAGAAAGGTTTCCCTCCCTCCAGTGGTGGTGGTAAGTATCCTGAAGGAACACATCATAACTTAGCATTACATGAATCAGATATACATATATCTTCAATACAACTTAAAATCAGTAATTCAAATAGCTCTGAGGAAACAGCAACAGCAACTAGGGCATTAAGTTTTTCTCAAAAATATGCATCTTTTCTCATAAATATGCATCTTTAACAATCTTACATTTCACTAAAAGAGGAAGTTTTATCAAACTATCAAAAAATTTCTCACAGTGTTTTTCCTTCACAGTCCACTAAAAAAATTCTTTTAAAAAAACATCCTACAATATCAGTATTCTGTATCTACTGTACTGTGAGAAGATAAGAAAATGGGCAGTCTTGCCTTAGTCAGACTGCAGGAAGCACAGGAATAAGAGAATGTTTACCAGGGATGCAATGCAGCCAACAGCTCAACATACAGAAAAAAATATAGTTCCACACCAGTTTTTGCAAAGCAAACTTTTGTATAAGGTACTTGATTTTTTTTCTTTTTTTAATTTCACAGATTTTTAATTCCACAGATTTTTCAGCAAGAGTTCAGAAGCATCGTGAATATATTAGCATTTAAGTTCATCACTCTTTGTAGTATATTCTGAAGTTCACATATGTCCTTTGCCTCCCAATAAGCAACAAAATGCTTTGATAACTGGCAACATGTGAAACTGAAGACCAAGACTGCTCCTTCTCTAGTCCACAAAATGCACAACACCTTCCCCTGCAGAGCCATCAGCACTTACATGGTCCAGGTGCCCATCCTGGTGACACTGCCGGCAGTCACTGCAAGCAAACAGGATGCAGTCCGTGTGCACATGTAGCTCACAAACTAAAAGCACAAAACCAAGAAAACTTATTTAGGCTGGAAACCCTGGGGTTTTTGTGCATCTCCTTTCCCCCTCCCTTCAATACTCCTCCACTACCCTTTTCACACCATACTTTCTCTCCTTCATGCTCTTTACATTCAGCAAAGGTAGACAATAAGAAGATAACCACCATTGTTTTGTGTGTTCCTCCACTTCCTCTGTGGATGCAGCAAATATAAAGGAAAGGCTGAGCTAATTTTGTTCATAAGCAGCAGTTGTCATATTTCCTCCAATTACAGCAAGTTAAATGTGTACAACTGCTTGGCTTTGTCTCATAGTTTCACAGGAACTGCTCCCTACTCCAGCATACTTATGCCTGAAGGCTACTTTGATTCAATCACCATACATAAGGTAAATCACTATTTCATTGTCAAAAAAAAGGAAATCATATTTTCAGAGCACTCTCCTAAGTAAGGTTAACATTGCCTTCCAAAATATTGTAGGCACTGTAGGTGGAAGAAGTTGAGTGAACCCTGTAAAAGTTTAGGCAAGTTTTAGTTTGTTTTTTTTTTTGCTTCATTATTTAAAAGCTGACTTGAAATACCAGATATGAAAGAAAAGAATCTGCAGTTATGCTACAAAGGATGAGTTACAAAAAAGCCCCCCAAAATAATAACTAATAGATCTCAATACCTAGCTTCATCGTTTCAGGAGTAAAGAGGGCTCTCTATGGGCCTCAAAGACAGACAGATAAAAAAGATGCCCCTGTAGCTGCTTTGTAAATACTTGTATTGCTCTGGGAAGGCAAACAAGTTATTTCTCCAAGCGTATCACAAAAATATGAGAACTGTAACCTGAAGACTGGAAGGTAGCAACTGCACACATTAGCATATTATCTGAAAGTATCTTGAAAACAATGTTATTAATTTACATAGAGAATAATACCCAATTTGAAATCTCTTCGGACTCTTCCGGAGCAGAATTAACATCGTGTTATTCTATCCCAACAGAAGACATAATCTACCATCACACCAAAGAAGACTCACGCCTAAGTTAACCACAATCACACACAGCTCCCCATGCTCAGTGTCTTCACTGCACTCAAGAACTTCTCTCTGAGCTGTGGCAGTCCCTCCTCCACTCACATTTCTCCCTGTTCATAGATGTGACAGGAATATTTTGCAGTTTTGCCAGTTCAACTAACCAGGCAAACTAGATGCTTTGAGTCATACTCATGCTAATGTTCAAAGTGTCCGTATATGAAGTTACAGCTCCAAGAAATTTACAAAAGCATTGGGGGTTTTATTGTTAATTCTGCCATCACAGGCATGCACTGCCCTTTGCTATACTTTGTAAGAACACAGAGGGGGTTTTAGCCTCGGTTTAATTCATATCTGCTGCTTCTAGCACCAACCCTAGCCCAGAACTGGTATGAAATATGTTCACATATGGCAGGAGTGTCATAGGGAGTTAACCCCTTAAGCTGACTACACTGGTGTAGGAAAGAGAATGTTTTTGAATGTAAAGCCAAATTAGGGGTCCTACATAAAGAAATTTCATCTTTATGACCTGTTACATAATCTGCATAATTCTTTAACTCATAACAACAGAATGACAATCTTCTGTTCAAGCTACTTATGGAAGTTCTTTATGATTGCCAAAAAACCCAAACTGATTAATTTCAGATACATTAACTTGAGAGAAGAGCCTTTAAAATGTTAACTGCCTCCTTCTCCAGTAAATCTGCTGCCCCTGGTCAATACTTAATAAGAAACTTTTGTTAAGAATTCAGCACCAAAAAAATGTTTGGATTACTCCAATTTATTTTTTTTTACTTTCCATCCCTTCTTCTTGGAAATAAAAGGAAGAGCAACTCTCACCATCATGAGTCCGGGTTCAACTGACACCACTGAAATCTGGTAGCAAAAATAGCTACTCAGAGCAATCAGTAACTGTCAGCAGAATTTGGAGTCAGTCTATTGTAATTTTTACCAATGAAATGTATGTATTTATTTCACCATGGATTAATACACATGCATACTCATTTCTGAGAACATGTCCCCTACTGTGCACCCACAACATTTATGTGGGTGAAAACTTCTATTTCCTTTTAAGAAAGTTTATTCTATTTTAAAATATAAACAGTGCAAAACAAGTGATTAAAATCATGTTACAAGTACCTTTAATGACATCAATCATTTGTTTAGAAAAGGTAACTCCATCTTAACTCTCTTTTTTATCTTAATTTTGGTAAAGAGTCCAGGAAAATTTCTTATTTTAGTACCAGATATGAACATCACAAACAAGACTAGATTTGTAGTATTAAGCTAAGTCATTAGAAATTAAAAAAAAAACAAGGAGGAAAGCTCCGTATCTCCATCTGGATTTAAAAGTTCTACAGCTTAAAACACTACACTTCTAAAACAAATTCCACAAGCATTTTTGAAGAATAAAGGAAGAATCTTGTGCATTTTATGCATTTTATGAACTTCAGCTGCCCTTTTTAAGATACCTTTTAAAAAATTAGCAGAGAAACAAATTGTAGACTTACTGGTATTCAGAAAAAGGGCATTGAACAAGTAACACCACACAAAATAGTAAAACCGTCAAATCCACGTGAGGAAAACAATTCAGAACCTTCAACAAACCATAAAAAAAATTCTCTGCATCTGTAACACCTAACTACAACATGTGATTTCTTGTGCTTCATGTTTACAAACACTTAAGCAGAAACATCTGAAAAAAATATTCCTTTGCACTTGTGTGCAAAAGCCACTGGTTTTGGCTGGGGTGGAGTTAATTTTCTTCACAGTGGCTAGAATGGGTCTGTGTTTTGGGTTTGTGCTGCACACAGGGTTGATAATACAGAGATGTTTTAGTCATTCTTGATCCGGGCTTACACAGAGCCAAGGTATTTTCTGCTTCTAGTACTGCCACAGGGACTTGGGGGAGGTTGAGAGGAGACACAGCCAGGACAGGTGATCCAAAGGGACATTCCAGACCATCTGACACCCTGCTCAGTGTTTCAAGCTGTGTGCAAGAAGGAGGAAGGAGGGGATGTTTGGAGTGATGGCATTTGTCCTCCCAAGTGACTGTGAGGCATCAGGGGGCCCTGCTGTCCTGGAGATGTGAAACACCTGCCTGCCCATTGGAAGCTGGGAATAACTTGTTCATTTTTCTCTGCTTGTGTGTGTGTGGCTTTTGCTTTCCATATTATACTGTCTTTATGTCAACCTATGAGTTTTCCAGCTTTTACCCTTCCAATTCTCTCCCTGATCCCACTGGTGGGGCAGGCAGCGAGTGGCTGTGTGTGGTGCTTGGCTGGAGTTAAACCTCAACAAATGGATACAAGGCGAATGCAGTAGAATTAAGAGAGTAAGAATATGAAAGGAAAATATAGAAAGCTCTAACTAAACTGGATCACTAAACTAAAGCTATTTGCAATAGTAAAGAGGGTGTAACTAGTGATAACTATTTTATTTCCAAATTTCTATGTTTATCTAATGGCACACAGGTTCTGACTCTTACTAAGACAGATACTGGAAAATTCCCTGTGGTATCTGTAGCTCACAGAACATCCTACCAAACCGTCCCGCTCACATGGTGACTACACTAAGTGACATATTCCCACTAGTCAGAAGATCAGTTTGGCTCCATTATGCAACTCAACAGACAAAAGCAGAAACAGAAATACTGCACCAATTCTAAGTCTAAATGCTGGGATCAAAGAGGATTGCTTCCCCTACACATACACATAGAAAAATCATATTAAATAAGACATTATCTTTAGCAAAACAGCAATTTTGGAAGCAACTCATTTCCCTGAAGAATTGGTTCTTCATTCATTAGACTTGTTTTAAACAATTCAGAGGTAATACTCCTATAAAACAGTAAGTTCTGTTTAATCTCACAACTCAACTGAACAACTAACAGACATTTAAGACAAGGGAGAATTGAAGAGTTGTCCTACATCAAAATCAGTCATGTACTCATGCCAACATGTATTTCAAGTAAAAAATCTGGTATTTGGGTGAATTCTTTAATTACTGTTTTTGCAGAGAATCCATGTCAGAACACTCAGAGCAGTACTATTTTGACAAATAATATTTTCAAATATCTTTCCATTGAAGGTACCTCATGCTCATTACAAGTAACAGATATCTGAGACTAGTAACACAGGAAATTCTACATTCTTTTCAAGAAATGTGAATACCTGATGATTCTCTGCATCTAAAGTTTCCTCTGGAAACAGAAATAAATTACCACTACAGGACAAGTCTTTCTTTTGCCATAATAGCTCCACATTCTTTGTCCCTCTCAGGCAGGGATTCATTGCACACCACCACAGACTTGCTCAAAGTAAATTAGAGGAAAGATGAAAAGAGCACACAAATTTGACAAAGCCTGCGGTTTATCGAAGGTGGTTGATTTATTACTCCTTAGTTTGAAGTACACCTTCCCATGACCAATGAGTGGATAATAAACAAACCAAAAATTTCTCAAGCACTCGAGGGTATGCAGTGTAAGGAAA
>WEZZ01010971.1:37085-56839 GCA_013400585.1 Chloropsis cyanopogon | reverse complement strand
CTACCAAAATACTGAAACAGCAGAAGATACAAATTCTTTGTAAAAGCACTTCTCACTACCTACATGTCCCTTTACCATGGGTTCTAAGACTTACAGCAGTATTTTTTGCTGTTTCACTGGCAAATTTCTATGTATCAGACAACTTTTTGACACCTCTCAAGATGAAAGGTATGTAAGGAAAGAGGAAAAGCAAAAAAGAGGAAAAGCAAAAAAGAGAAAAAGCCAAGCTTTGCATTGGCAAAGCCCAGCAGCTTTATCACCTAGACAAAGCATATTGAAGAAAAAACAAATGGGTATTTTTTCTTTATCCAATCCCTGCAACTCAAATTGCTTACTGATTTCAAACTTCCACATCTCGCCCCCTACACAGGCTTCCACAACAAAAAGCAACTGGTAAAATGCTTTATGACCCAAAGAAGGGAATCAGCTCCCCTTCACAGGTCTACACAATGGATTCCCATAAATGTGCTTTGAGTCAGCAAGGTCTGTAATGAACATGACTGATTTTACAGCCATGTCTCATTCAATTTTGCCTATGGCTCCTTAAGGTATTTGTAGTGTTTTATTACTTCTCTAATAAATTTCTCATGTCCTTCTTCCCTTCCATTCCTCTTCTGTCATCCTTTCCCAAGTGGATAACACACTTTGTTTTCTCTTCAGTTCACTTTTTTAATACTTTAGTCACATCCTACTATCTTCTGTAAAGTTGATTCATGTTTCACACCCTTTGAATCAACCTGTTACACATAAAGTCTTGTGGGAGAAGGTCACAAGCCATCTGAAAGCAAGTACCTTATTGCAAAACTTCCAGGTAATGACACACAGTAAGAACATCTAGTAACATATAAAGAATGCAAATAACTGGCCTTCAAAGACAGAATATCTACAGTTGCTCATACCAGACTTTTCAAAGGAAGTGTAGCTTTGCCTGTGAGCAGCTATAAAAGCTTCAGTGATGACTAATACCATTTTTGCATTAGATAGTGAAAAAAACACTGCTATACAGCACCATGTTCATTAGTGATAAATGTGTGGTATTACCCCAAGGAGACAAGCCAGTGTCTCTTTACTCACCCGTACAAGGCTGGGAGCAATACATGAGCATGGTATCTTGACATTCTTGAGGCACTTTTCGTGAGACATGAAGTTGCAAACTGTGGAAATAAAATAAGAACCGTGAGCAACTCTTCACAAGCAAGGGACTTTAGGAAATACAATCAAACAAAACCAAAAATGGAGTCAAATACAATTAGGAATATATATTTTTAAACACATTTGCTATCCCCTAGGTTTGAGAACCTACACAACTGTCACACCTCGAGCAGTGCAAGAACTCCAAGTTGTTTTGCTACTAAGATCTGGCAACGGAACGTGAAGGACAGCTTATCCCAGAACAGTACAAGCCTACTGCAAGTCATGTCCTCCCACACTCTCTCTCTCTCCATGAGCATCAAAATGAGCTCTTAAATTTCAAAAAATGTTTTAAACCGTCCAAAACAGCTCTTTGATGTAGCCAAAGCAGAAGGACATGTTTGCAAGTGAATTATTCTACAAGCTAGTGCATGTGACATAAATGTGAGAAAACAAAGTATTGTTACAAACTGAGCATAATGGATGAAGGTCGCAAATTATAGGCAGCTTTGAAAGTCAAGAGTAACTATTTCTTTAATTACAGGTTTATAATTCCTTCCAAGCTCCACAAAGCATGCTTTCAAGCATGACAGTGTTCAAAAAGATCATTTCTCATGGAGGGGATATTTTCCACAGCTTCTTATCAAGAATTTGCATTACATTAAGCTGTGTGAAGAAAACAAGGGATTCTTTATTTCATTCCCAACACCTCTGATTAATTAGGAACTAATAAGCCATGCAGCTATGGATTTAGAGTCCTCTTTCTTTCAGAATTACTCTCTACCAGTTCAAGCATGAAGCTTTGTTCAGATGCTCAGGTCCTGACCTCTTGAGTGGAGGCTCAGACCGCTCCCAGCGCCAGGGCAGAAGATCACTTGCCAGCCACAACTGTTGCTGTACACAGTGGGTTTTCCCCTCCCTGCTTTTCCTAAGCACAGTGTACCACTTCCTAAGTTTCACAAGTATCTGACAACACCCCAAGTGTTTCAAACTTCCCACCCGCAGTCTGTTGTTGCCACTGACTGTATGTGCTGGTGCCACCAAAAGCAGTCAATTTCCTCTCCTCCCCTTTCTCCAGTTCATTGACTTTTGACTGCACAACACTGCTTCTTCCAGTGAAGAGCTGAAGCATTAAAGTCCAGGCCCACTTCTCTAAATGGCTTATTGCCAGCCCATACAACGTAAATTTTCCTTTTGGTAGCACAAAAAGGATGTCATCTTTCCTCCCGGCACTCATCCTAATATGAGCAGTAAGCACTTTTTTTTTCATTAATCTACAAGTCAGAAAAAGAAGCACTGCAAGTCACTACTGCGTTTAAACGTGTTATTAATCCTCCATGGTTGAACCCAGAACGATTACTGCACTCATGAAATGAAATGCGAAGGAGCAGAACCGAATCTTCTGCTGAGTGCTATGAAGTGTTATGTGCACCTCTAAGGTTTATGGCTCTTTCCAACCAAATAGGGCAGATCAGGGAAGGAAACAGTCAAAGAAAGGATGATAAAGTGGATTCTTGCAGGTCCAAACGCAGTTGTTCAACAGATTTGGAGGTGATCTCTACGGCAGGGAGGAGCACACAGCATATCAGCGCAGAGGAGACCAAAGAAAGCGAAGTCATTGTCCAGGCAGAGGAAAGATGCATCTCCTGCTCCAGAAAAGAGGTATGACTCCACACAGAGAACTGGTGAATCCTCATCACTGATGTGTTATCTCAACATGGACATAATGGCAATATAAAGATAACATAATTAAACTTAGTCCTTCCTTAGGTGCCAGCATATTTCTACTGATGCTCTTAGGAGGGTCACCTGCTTGCGGTGAGAGCAGGGCTGTAGAAGCTGCAGGAGAAAAGGGTCAAAGGCCACCTGCCCATTACCACCTGTAGTGTGAAATTTGCCACTCACACCCTGAAAACATCTGCCTCGGCCACTTGTTCAGGTGACCTTGTAACTGTCTCAGAGTGGTGCCCAAAGTTTATCTGAGCTGGCTAGGTGAGGGGAAATGCCCTCTGAAGGCAGAAGCGTCATGACAAAGGTTCTCATGGCTCTGACCCACGATAAGTGGAATAGGAAGCTTCAGATATAAACAGGCAGATGTCAAGAACTTCATGAAGAGGTGAGAGCTAGCCAAGGAGGAATCAGCAGTGACTAATGAAATTCAGTGAAACGACACTGTTTCCCCTCATTTTTCTAGTTCAGAAGCAGACTGGCTAGAAAGGAAAGCAAAGAGCGTGGTGGTGCAGACTGATCACAGGAATTTTCTCATCTGCAAGATGCAGCAGGCAACTGAAGTCTGCACCCACTCTAAGTGGCTATTAGATTTAAGTGCACACAAACTCAATGCACAAGTCAACTGAGCCCTACCCAAACATCTCAGGGAATTCAGGCATCCAGCTGATGGAAGAGATGCTCCTCCCATGGACCTTGAGAGATGGTCTCTACTTACTTAGACAACCAAAGCCACGTGATACCATAATTTTCTATTTGCACTGACAAACCCAGCAAAACATGGTCCTGCATAAAGACAATAACATATGGTTCAGATAAGGAAACATCTCATGACACAGAAAAGCATACTAAGTCAGCAACTTCAGAGAAGCAGTAAAACCAAACACTGAATGAATGTTTCAGACAAGGAGCAAAATAGGAAGGTGCGTAAAGGTTTTAATTGTTTGAATCCATACAGAAGAAGACAACACAGAAAAGAAATAATTTCCTAAAATGTCAGCCAGAAAATTGAAGCATTTGCAAATAATCAAATTAAGGAGTATCAGGAGACAAGCAGTGCCCAAACATAGAAGATAACATTCTCAGTGAAAGATTTTCACACGTTTTTCAGGAGCTACTCACACAACTCCTCCTCTGCTTGTCACATTCCTCAGGGGGTGAAATTACTCCTACAAGTCACCAATTTGTTTTTATTTTGCACATTCCACACAGAAAGAAACCCAAAATGGCAGCAAACTGAAGCATTAACAAGATGGGGGTGGGGGGGTGGCAGAATCCTACATTCATATCAATAGTCCCTGAGAGGCTTAATTAAGTCTTACATTCTGACAGCTAGGAGAGGTTTTGTGGGTTTTAAGGGGTGACCTTTCATTAGGAAAAACAAGCCAGAAGACACTGTGTGTGAAGTTTCAGTAGATGAAATGCAAAATTCTGAGGAAATAGCATTAAAAGGAAGAGGACAGGTGGATCTTTTTAAAAGATGAAGATTTCTTGATCTGTACAAACTCAGGGATGAGCACAATGTGATGAGCTACAAGCAGACACATTTACAGGTTGTCTAAGTCAAAAGAGAGCAATTTCAATTGCAGCTTTCAGACACTCTACAAAACATTTACTTAAAGATTTAGGGGGCTTTATGTGGTCTCTCCAAGCACCTGGTCAGGCATACTGCACCAACCATATTTGACAAGTTTACCTTGAGGCCTTCTGCTATTCAATTATAAATGACTTCCTTCTTGTGAAAAATTAGGTACTGTCAATGCTGAACAGGAAGCCATTTGGCCATTGGGCATCACAGGAGTGCTCCACATGGAGCACGAGAGCTGGCTTTACAGCAGGCTCTGCCCATAAGCCTGCTGTAAAGCCAGACCTTCGTGGGCCACTTTCAGCCTTCCTGGGCCACTTTTCCTACCTCATTCTGTTTGACTTGGTGTTTTAACAAAGATAAAGGCCATGTGTACATATGGCAACTCATGGAACGCACAGCCAGCAGCTCTCCAACATACACTTGAAAAGAAACAGAAAACATCTCTCTCTAGGCCTCCCCAGCAAGGCAGGACATAAAAGCTGGAAATCATTGTAACTCATGAGCTGTGTAACGCTTCTTAGAAAAATGATGGCTATTTAGACCTTCCAATATGTCACACTTTTCCCACGTAAGCATTTTTCTCTCTGTCCTCAAGACAGACTTCAAAGCAAAATCCAAAACTAGGAAAAAGAAAACAGTGAATTATGCCCTGTAGGGACTCTAGCTATGTATTGGTGTCCCATGCAAATGATGTCTGGGTGAGAATTGCTCATGAAATACCAGATATAACACATAATCTTCTCCCCCTTTTGAAAAGGCCACTCAGTCCTGAGGAAAAGTCTAGAAGGTGTTAAAAACTACTTTTGTTTCCTCTTGAGGAAAATACTTACCATAATTCAGTTTTGGTGTTTTTCAAACAGAAATTTATTTGTATATTTGTATTTGAACATGTTTGGTTTTATTTAATTTTTTCTTTTATCTTTAACACTGAAGTCTAATTTTGCATTTGCTAAACATTTTTAGAACTATGAAATTGCTCTCCAGGGAGGATAATATTTTTTTTGACAATAAATTTTTCATTTCTGGAAAAATTTAAGTGCAATGCATTAAAGAACATGCCCAGGTTATTAATGTGACTATAAATACAACTAAATTAAGTGCAGTAATTATCTGAGGCATCTTGTGAAATGTAAAACTTGGAAGAAGTCCCCGTCTTGGAGAGTTTACTAGAACGAATGGCCTGATATATGTAGGAGTATTACACAAATGGAAAATCTCTAGTCCTCTACAAAAAGCCCTATAAATGTACATAGATTACATGAAAGAATTACAAGGGGACTAAAATAAAATATAGAAAGGAAAATGTCATGTTCAAGATCTAATGCTGCATCAGACACCTACAGACTCAGCAACAGCTCAGCCATTACACAGAGAGAACCAGCAAGCTGATTTTATACTGTGGTACAGAGCTGGCTTTTCTGCCACTCCTCCCCAGTCTTTTCCTAATAATGTCTAGCATCCAAGTCGCCTTTTTCTGACAATTACACAGTGGGCACATATTTCCCTGGATGCACCATTACAACTCTAAGATCCTTTCCTGCCTATCTGTAAAAGCTGACTAAAGACTCAGCAGAGTCTTTAGTTCTCCTGTAAGAGAACTTTTCATCCCCTTCATAACCACCAATTTACATTCAACCATCCCAAGCAATAAAATGATAGACTGAAATATACTTCTGTAACCCTCAGCAGCTGGTGTCAGCGTGAGCTCTCATCTCACAACTGGCCTTGTAAAGGAGGTTATGGACTGTTAATGGAAGAGTTGTGGAGCACAATCCCCCACACTCTGCCACAAATCCATGTGCAGCCTTGACCGAGTTCACTGCTTCCCCCCATCACTTTTATCTGACATCCAGGCACGCAGTCAGAGTGTTTTTATTTTAGCATTTCACACACTGTGAATGCCAACTTTCAGTTCCAGTGGGAACCTTCCATGCACAATATCTTTGTTTATAGCTATCTTCTACTAAAATGCTCAGAAAAGCAAGGCTAAGAAAAGGCTGTGGTTATGGTTACCAGCTGACTCCAGCACTAGACTTGGGTGGCCAGGGGAATGTTAATTATATCTTCCTAAGCACATGAAAATTTTATAAGATGAAATAAAAGAAAGTTTCTACCAGATGAAATATTGAAAAATTAGGGTTTTTTTTTTCAACAACAGGTGTCTAGAGGTGTTAGAGATTATCTCTATCTAAATACATCACCTTAAAAAGGTTATTTACAAAGAAAAAACTTGAAGCAAAGGATAGAGAAACATGGACAAAGTCCTCATTAGGTATCTAAAGTGCAACTTACCTCCTACTCTGAAGTGTGTCTCTGTTCTTACAAGTAAACTTCTATACCCCAAGAATCTCTATCCTCCTTTTTTTGTATGACAACCTTCAACCCTTTATTGTATTTCACACATCAGATGAAACTCATCTGTAGTCACGTCCTTCTTTTTTCATCTGAACAAGTCCCAGCAGCTGTAAGAAGCCACGTTTTCTGCCAATCAAAGACTGACAGGGCTCTGAAAAGACAGATCTGTGCCCCTTAACACTTCCCACCACACATTTCCAGACTCAGCTGTGATGAGACTGCAGCAAGCCACAACTGCCCCGAACTCTGGTTGCCACAAACGGGAACACCAGAAGTACAGAAGGTGTACACGAGAAGTCCAGCTTCCTACAGGTGGCAAAAGGACGTGCACCTCGTGGTAGCTTTGGCCAGAGCCTGCAGTGCCAGCAGATGGTTCCGAAAGCCAACAGTGTTATGGCCGCAAACTCCACGGTGACAAGCACCAAGAGTAGGATTTGGCTTCTGTTTCCTGGAAAACTGTTGGGATTCAGTGGACCCCTTGGGAAGGTGACAGCATAGGCATTTTTTTACCTTACCACTTGCCTGGGGCAACAAAGCAGCAACCTCTGCTCAACAAATGAAGCCTGGCAGCAGTTTCCAAGGGGCAGAAGGATGTGCAGTGCAGTTTCAAGCCTTGTGCTCCACAGCAAGCACGGCTATGTTTTAAATGCAACAGGTACTACAGAGAGAATAATGGCTCTTCCCATTTACTCCAGGGGAGTAATTTATTCCAGCAGAGACGATTGAATTTCTTTTCAATACTTCCAGTAATTTTCATTCTCAGTAGCCCCAGTAAAGAGAGCATTACTGTTAAGAGTGCACTACAGCTACTTCTGGCTACACAGTCTGTGGAGTTAGGGTCAGATTCTCACATGCTCTAAAACAGCATGGCTACTTTCAGTTTGCTAAAGCATAACAATTTTCCAAAGCCAAACATTTTTTATTTCAAGTCAATACACCAGATTATAAATTCAATCATGTAGCATACATCTTGTTTTTATCAAAATGAAATAATGAATTGAGGGTAAAACATTACCAGGCTCTCTGTAAAGCTTAGTGCTTTGAACAGACAGCCATCAGTACTTCTAGCAATATAAATATTTTTCTTAAACAGATGCAATTATTACAAATCTTTGTTCCATACATCGCCAATTTATATAAGGCATTCAACAATCCAGAATAAGAGGAAGTATTTGAATTTGCCTACACTACAGTCTTTCAAGTAGTTATTCTCACCCCTCCCCTCACTGAGAAAACAAAACCTCAAAGAAACCAAGATAGTGCTCAGCAACTAAAAAACAGCTTTTTTTTAAGAGCACTGTCAATCGCTGCTACAATATGAGAAAACAAGATGTTCTTTTGCTGTCCCTCTTATTCAGGAAGGAGATGTAAATGCTTCTTCAGTCCAGCCAATATCCCCAGGGTTGCCCTGAAACATAGTAGAGCCCTTTGCTTTCTGGTGGATCAGCAAACTGAACTGCTTTACTCCAGAAACTGGAAGGGCTTCCAAAATTCCCGGTTTGTTTGCCATGATTCACAGAGATGCCATAGCTTCCACCTTGGTTCTGCTGAGATGAATAGTCATGGAATTGCAGCGCTGGCTTGTGTAAAGAAGCTGTTGACGAGTGGCTGGGGAAGGAAGATGGGTACAGAAGGGCTGAGCGTGGAGGTCAGCTTGCCCCAATTAGTTAATTAAAGTGCCCCACGCACAAAGGCAAAGATGGCCACTGCAGGAGGCACAGCTACTGCAGCATGCTTAAAAGACAGAAGGAGGAAGGACAACTGCCTGTAGACGGACAGAGGAAAACAAACAAGAAATCTAGCAAAGCCAGGGAGTAAACCAAAGCTCCAAAGCTGTTATGCAAGACAACAATAACAGTCTCTACTTTCCAAACAATGAATCAGTGGGACTTAAAGGGCATATCAGCACCAAGACAATTCAGCCTAAGTCAATCTAACTGTTTCAAAACAAAGTTTTATTTTGGTCAAAACTAAGTAAGTTATTTCCTCTGCTCTGCCTGCTCTTCCATAGCATGTGCCTGACATAACAGAAGCCAAAATATGGGTTTAATCTGCCTCTCTCCTTCAGGGGTTTTATCTTTCCCTTCTGAAGTTGTCCTTGGTGCACAAGCAGGCTTATTTTGTTCCACAGGACTGCCTTTGCATTCACAGAAGAGATCCATTGACAGTTAAAAGACAATAGCTTTCAGAAAATGTCCACGGGCTAATTAGTCACAGATTGGAGAAAAATACTTTTATTTTTTTCTATCACAGTGTTGGTAAATTATATCAAAAACACCAGACTGGTTATCAGACATGATCATTCATGCTGGTGGAGGAATCCGTATTTTCATGAGTAACTTAAAAGCAACACTTTCATTTTACTGGAAGTTCGTCAGACTCAACTTTTACATTTGTTACACAGCTTTGAGCTACTTTTCCATTGTAGCAGCTTGCCAACATAGATGCATTTAGCTTTTTCGTTTACAACTGTGACCACAGGCCAGTCTGAATACTGTGACTATTCACTGAAAGGAATGCTGGACGCAGTACATGGACTTCACCAGCTTATTTCCCAATTCAGCAGAAACATGCAAAGACCTGTATGCAATATTGGTGCGTTCTCTCAGACAAAAACACAGCCTAATTTAAGTTTAGAATTCTATTGTGCAATACTTGCTAAATGTCACCAGGAAAGCTGTCATAGAAGCTTTGGTCTTCCCAGAACATTTCAAACAATGGTGAGAGAGGAACGGAAAAATCTCTGAAATCTTTAAGAAGTCAAGCATTAAAAAGACCCTCCTTTCTCACTGTGGTGAGAAACTTCAGGCTTTTGCTAGTCTTAAAGTTCAATGAAACCAGACTGTAAATACTCTTCTTCAGAAAATCCAAAAGAAATGAAAACCTGTTGAGTATCCTTATAGATCACTTGTTTTCAACAGCTCTTTTCTCTCTCCAGGATTCTCTGGTCTTGTCAACTAACCAGTCATACGTGCTTCTGCTTTAAATGGAGATACCAGTATATACCCTATCTGATAAAAATGCAGTTTGCCTCCACACAATGTGAATTGCCTTGCACTTTATACTCCCAGAATTGTCTGCATGAAAACACTTTCTCTTTATAGGTACAGATACTCCAAAGAAATGTTTTTGTAGCATCTGAGCTCTATAATTTCAAGGCAGCACATCTGAATTCCTATTCATTTGTATTTCAAATATGCTGGTAGAAAATAACAAAGTAACAAGACAAGGGAAAAATAAGACAAGCTTCTTATTAAGAAAACAGTCAGATAAGTTCGGTGATATACTTGAACTGTCAATCATTTGGTTACAGTAGGTTTACTTGAATTGTAGTAGCCTGACAAAGCACCTGGGCTACACAAGCAATTCTCACTCTCTCATCCCTAAGGCTGTAGATATTCTGAAGCCTACAACACCGTATCTTGCTTCTCCATCCTCCTGGTACTGTAAAACAAGTGCTGACAAATGAACTAAAGGAACCTCACCTGCCAAAACAGAACTCTCTCCATCCTCCCACCTCCTGATTCTACCCAGAGCAGGTTTCTGAGATCCTACCAAGCAGGAAAAGCCAGAGTACCAAGAGCTGGAGACAAAGGCACCTACGCTGTGTGCTCAGTCCCACCAAGGCTTTGCACTCCAAGGAGAAAACTGCACAGAGAAGTCATACCACAGTAGCAAAAGCAGCCACCTCCATTTGGTCAAGAGGCTTTTCTAAGTGATAACCACAGCCACCAGAAGATCTAGACACCCTACCAGCTGTGTCTATACACAGAAGAGAGGTCTATCCACTCCACTTAACATGCTGGAGTCCACTCTCTTTCCAGTCTGTACAGCATGGCCAGCAAGGATACAGCCCAGCTGAATATAGGCTGCGGTGTGAACAGAGAGAGAGCAGCCTGGCTGACAAGCACTTGGGGATGTTGGTGGATAAAACACTGAGAAAGCATGCCCAGCAGGTCCAAGGAGGTGATTCTGCACCTTCACTCTGCTCTGATAAGACCCTGCCTGGAACACTGCATCCAGCTGTGAGATCCTGGATCCTGAGCACAGGAAAGGATGGATACATTTGAACAGGTCTTAAGGAAGGGCCACAGAAACTGTCAGACGGCCGGAGCACCTCTCCTATGAGAGGCTGAGAGGCTTGGGATTGTTCAGCCTGGAAAGTGAAGGCTCCAAAGAGACCTTAGTGCAGCTTATTAATACTTAAATGGGGCATATAAGAAAGATAGCAGGGTCCATTGCAATAGGACAAGAGGTAATACTTTTAAACCAGAAGAGATTTGAATTGGATTTGAGGAAGAAATTTGATATGATAGGGGTGGTGAAACACTGGCACAGGTTGTCCAGAGAGCTGGTAGATGCCTCATCTCTGGGAACATTCAAGGTCAGGTTGAAGAGGGCTTTGAGCAACCTGATCTAGTTGATTATGTCCCTGAGTTCTGCATAGACTTTACTTTTTTTTCCTGTTGAAAGACAGCTGGATCAGACTTCCCACCAGAGAAATTAGGGTGAACAAAGAATTTTAGAGGCATGGAGTTTTAGTTACTGAACAGGTCCCCAATATTAAGAGTGTCTTCTTCTTCAGGGAGATGGAAGATGACTAGTCTCAAACTTGCATTCACATCCAGAAAGAACCAACACCTTCTCTTTTCTTGAAGATTCAGCCAAAGATAGGACAGTGCTGTGGGACAAGGCGCTGGTCCTCTGATGGAAAACAGAAAATCTCCAAGAGGGCTACAACATCAGGGGAGAGTTCAGCAACTCATCTCCTGACAATTCCAAAAAAAGAGATCCTTCAGAGCAAGAGACCTCCCACTAACAATGTGAAGTTGCACAGGGAGCCTGGAGGAACACAGTTTTTGCCACCAGCAGTGTAACAGCAACAGACCACTGGCCGTGACTCTTCTCCCAGCAGGGTCCCAGTCATACAGGCTATCAGCAGTCTTCGAGGATGCTGAAGGCAGGAGCCCAAAAAGAAATTGTCTCTGAACCACAGAAATCTGTCTGAGGGCAAACAATTAAGCACTTGAGCAGCTCTTTTGTACAGGCAAAAGGATGAAAGTTGCCCACACAAACCAGATGCATGACCACGTAACACAGTTGTGGCTTTTCCCAGGTTTTCTAGACTGCAGCCTTTACACAGCTAGAAAGGGTCAAGCCAGTTCGAAGACTGACAGAAAAACCTCTGATCACGCTCTCTGCACATGCAGTGAAAGGCTGTAGATCCTAGCAACCTTCAAAGAAGAAGCTCCTCCAATGACACCCAACCCATAGTTTCAGCAAGATGCCATGGCAATAAGAAAATCAAGTACCAGATACCACTAGAAGCCCCTTGAAGAGCATGTAGCAATCAGAATTTTCTCCTGGCTCTGTCTTAAGCTGGTGCCTGTTACGTCTTTTGCTGCAGACTGCCCGTGCAATCAAATGAACCCCAGTGGCTGGAGCAGAGATGTGCCAGCTTGGCAGCATGTGTAAACGAAATTGGACAGGAGGGGCAGACAAACACGAAATGGTTAAAACCAGAAGAAGAATAAGAAAGATCCAGCTGGACCACAGAACCACCTACTGCAGGGAATGCACACTAGTGTCATAAATGCTTACCTCCCTGCAGCTGTTGTCTGCAACAGTTTTTCCAAGTCACTGTTTTCAGGGTGATGCCTTACAAAGAGAAACTTTGTCAATTGTTTATCAGCCCTGTCCAGCTGACTTATACTGGTCAAAACAAAGAGCTTAAATGCCTACAGCATTCAAAACAGCACAACAAAAATTACAAGGAAGACTGATCCACCCCTCAATATAAGGGAAAATGCACTAAAACAATTTGACATTTATTGCAAGCATCCTCAGAACAAAAAACTTCATCATAGAATCATAGAATTGTTAGTGTGGAAAGGGACCTTGAAGATATGTAGTTTCAACTCATCCTGCCATTCACCACACCAGGTTGCTCAGCAGACCATTCAAACTGGCCTTGAACATCTTCAGGAACGAGGCATTCACAGTTTCTCTGGGCAAAGAAATTTTTCCTAACATCTAATCTAAAGATGCTCTCTTTCAGTTTAAAATCATTATCTCTTATCCTGTCACTATCTGCCCATATAAAAAGTCCCTCTTCCTCCTTTTTATAACCTCGTCTTACTGAAAGACTTCTGTTCTCCAGGCTGAACAACCCCAGCTCTCAGACTGTCTTTATTCCAGAGGCACTCCATCCTTCCAATCATCTTCATGACCCTCCTCTAGACACACTTCAGGAGGTCCACGTCCCTTGTGCTGAGGGCCCCAAGCTGGATGCAGTGTTCCAGGTGGAATCTCACAGGGGCGGAATAAAGGACCAGAATCACCTACCTTGACCTGCTGGCCACACTACTTTGGATGAAGCCCAGGATGTTCTTGGTTCTGGTAGTGCCAGCTCGAGTCCAGCTTTTCATCCATGACAAGTCCTTCACCACAGGACTGCTGTCAAATGACTTCTCCCAGACTGTACTCATGTCTGGGATTGCACCATGCCAGTTGCAGCACCTTGCCCTTAGACCTGCTGACTTCCTGAGGTGATGATGAAGCCTAGGCAGCCTGCATGAACACTGCAAGGTTCCAGCCCTCACACATGTGGCCTCCTGCACCATCACTTGTTACCCAGTACAGCACAAATAAATCCACACCCGGCCACATCAGTATCATCCTCCTCAATAACAACACAGATGTCTCCTATGAAAAAACAGTCCTGTTAACACTTCTGCTACGTTAGACATACCTACGCCGAAATGCCTCTGCACACATAAAAGGGAAATAACAGTAGCTCATCTCCAACTTCAAAAATGAGGAATGAGTTACACTTAAATAAACAGGGTAGATCTTAGCTGAACTTAATGCACAGTAGGACTTCATAAGCTGTGACAATATTTTGGCAGAAAAATGTGATATTGACACAGTTGCCTGGACACTCTCACAGTACCCAAAGACTTGGAGACATTCTCAACATTACAGGCTGCAGACCAGCTGTAATACACACCAGTTCTGCACCTATGGGGCATACCACCAGTGACACACAGAGTAAACTCCACATGTATCCCATGCATACCGGGATTCAGTGAGTTAGCTCTGTGCTCTTAGTGACGGGGGAAACTGAGAATTCCCTCCAAAACACACGTAAGATGTTGACTGGACCAAGCAGAGCCAGGCAGCATTTCACATAAACCCAATCTTTTCCACTCGGTGATATAACCAGCAGACAGGAGGTTTGCAATCCCTCTTCTGCCTCTTAAAAACTGAACACAGAACATAAAAATATAATTAAAAAATCCTGAAGATACTAGAAGAAAATTCACTGCTAAGCTTAGTTGCAGTAGCACACACAAACCCTCACAGCACAGTTACAACTTATCAAGGAAAGTTGGATTTTCTTCCACTTTTGATTTGGGTAATCTCTGGATTATCTAAGGCATCTCAACGCTTTCTAGCAACACAAAACAAGGAAAAAAACCCATGATATCCCAGAGCTGCCATGGCAACCTTTACTTGTCATTCCTATAGGGCTTCACTTCCAAGTTGCATCACACTCGGAAGCGTATAAAGCTATAGGATTTGAATTAAAAATACTCAGACCTGGAAAGAATGGAGGGGAAAAAATGCAGAAAGCAAAGAAACAGAATCCTGTGCCAACTGGGTAAGTACATTCAGTATTTTCTCCAGTGTGGTTACTACAAAGCCATTGACATGGTCAGGAAACTAAAGGCAAATGATTCACACTGGTGAATCAGGAAAACAAAACACTCACAAGGCACTATTTCCAGAAAGCAAACCAAAAGTGCTAATCTCCGTGGTTTTTTTTTTTTAATCCTGATTCTTCATTTTATTCACTTCAAGCATTTTAGAAGGATTCCTTTTAACAAAGTGTGAGGATTTTAGTTCCACGACTTCGGGTTGAGTCATTGATGAGATCAAAGACTGTATTTCTCCTGAATTAAAGCAACAGTCTCTTTCATATATCTAAGATCATACAAAATTCATAGAAGGTGAGTGTTTACATCTGTATGGAGATCAGAAGCCTGCAGTACAAATTATATTTACAACTGGCAAATACAACAGAACTTCCAAAATAAAATAACTCTGTTCATAAACACTAAAATTCAAAATCTCTCCCTGAAAAGCCATAAATCTTTCCCAAAGTGGAACCAAATTATATCAAGGCTCATATATTCATTTCAATTTAGTGTTGTTTGGTGTGGCCTTCTCAATTGATCAGACAAAGTTCTTGTAGCACTTGATCTTAATTTACTATGTAGCATAATCAGCTATTAATTCATGCAAATGAATTATCAACAGACACTGAAAGATTTTAAAGTTTCCCAGGGCTGAATATTTAAGAAAAAACTTACACTGAGCAAAAGTGAAAGTGAGAAAGAAAAACCAAAGAAATGTAATATATCTCCATTATCTTATGGATTTACTTTTAAATAATGTATTTTTTTCAGCTGAAGATAAAGTGCTTGAATGAAAATAAACGTCAAGAAATCTCTATGCATTTGCCAAACAGGAGCTATTCTGGAAAGAGGTATAACAGGAACAGAATAACAGAAGTCAAAACCAAAATGGACACAACGATATTTGGCTGTCTTGAAAAGTACTTTTAACATACTAGTATTTTTACCTCTACTTTAGCCTAGTTTTTAGAAAAGGATTTGGCAACCAAGTCCTAATAGTCCCAGCTGCTGTTTGTTAACTTCTTCACAAGAGAAAATACGAGCATGTAAGTCTGCACTTGATTTCTGAACAGAAATTGAAACAGGAATCTTTTAAGTTCTTTTTGTTTAAGGTTATATCTCTTCTTTCACACCTCCTCATCTTGGATCATGTGTTCGGTTTCTCATTCAGTGTCTTCTGTTTACAGAATTAAATCTGCCCAGCATCCAGACAGAGAGTTGGAGCATCAAACATAATTGCAATTGAAAACCATTTTCAACCCCTTCTAGGACAAAGGGATTATGACTCCTTTTGGAAGGGCTGCAATTACTACCAATGACAACTGTCAGCAGCAAGGGCAGACACTTTGCTCACAGCTCACGGGCACACCTGCCAGGCACAACTCTTCCAGTGCTGCACTATGGCACTGGGACATCCAACAGCATCCACCCAAAATCTGGGAAACAACTTGCAAAAGCATCTTTAGAGTTTTAAATTATGTGAATATTTGTGAATATCCAAAACTTTTAAAATCAGCTATTCCAGTTCTCTGTATCAATACTGTTTTGTGGGGAGGTTGAATGTGAAAAAATGTTTCTCCTAAGCTGTTGCTCAGCTCACATATTTGTTTTAATTCTAAGGGATTCTTTTTATAGCAGATACATTCCAGGACTGCTAGTCCTAATCAGCTTCCCATGCAAATTTGTATATGTGGTTATTTACACTCACTCTGCTATCCTAACTAGATTCTCAAGAAAATCTGTCATCTCACAAAAAGCCTTTTGTATCCTGAAGTAAGGCATCCACAGTCTCAAATACGATCAGTTTTTTCACTTTATGTTCAGAGCCTTCCCTCATGCCATCTTCATGCTTAGAGGAATCTTACCAATTTCCTTGTAGTTATGATGATCCCAGGCAAAGATTCTAACTACATAAAGCACTTCAGCACTGAGGAAGTATTTTCGCTTGAACCGCTTAAAGAACTAGTTAGTGGATTATTTCTTATGTTCACTGGTTAACAAGGTGTACCAGTTATTATTTTCACATTCTGCAGAGAAAGTATTGCACAAAAAGGAAAGTCTCATTTCCTGAATTGTAGCATGACAAACCAAGACACTAAAAAGTGACACAAGCTGCCAAGCAGAAAGAAAAGCAATGAGGAACTGAGATTTTTTGCTATGCATTCTTGCACTTAAACTGGATGTCATATTTCCTAGCCACCATAACCTAATACTATCCTGCAGAACAACACAACGCTCCTATTTTAACCCCTAAAGTTCAAATTATTCAATAATTCAATAATCTCTTAAAAGAAAATATGTTTAGCTAAATATTCAGAATGTCTCTAGCAGTATTGTGCGTGGAAAACCTTCAGGGATGGATTAAATTGTGGTCAAATACAGCACTGTTTACGCTGTTAGTTGTTTTAGATCTTAAACAATGTTATTTTTGCAATAGTAAGTGCCATGACAATTATATCATACAACTAGTATTTAAAAAGAAGCCGAGCAGGTGAGTGATACCAGCACATCACATCAATAATCCTAAACCTATTTCAAAGCAAATCACTGATATTCAATATTAAACAGGAAAGAAAGCAAAAAAGTCATATAAATATATGTGAATGTATATATATATGAATATACACACAGCCCCCCCCCCGATTCCTCTAGAGCCAAGCCAATAAAAATACTTAAATAAGAACAGGAAGTGAAATGAGGGGTTGACTGTACTCTACTGAATAACAAACTTCCACAAGTGAGACAACAGAAGGTAAAAATAAGGAAGAATACTGTGGTAGCAGACTTAGGAAAAAAACAGAAGTGTGCTTCCAACATGTTCCTTATCACACTGTGATATCCACACGTTAGGTTTTGCCCTCTGCTTGGGAGTGCTTCCTAACAGGCTTCTCGCAAACTGAAAGTTACCATTAAATAAAAAGGCTGGAGAGGGGAAAAACGCAAAAAGAACAGGAGCTGATCAGCATGTATTGTTTAATACTTTAGAAAGGTGCACATACTATACAAACAATCTGCTCTTTCCCCACTGGAGCTGAGTCAAATTAAACATATTCAAGCAACTTAGTCACCTGTTTTCTGTGAGTGTTGCAAAAGCAGTTTCACCAAAGGTACTTTCAAGAACCAGCTCAGGGTGTATCTAATTGAGCAACAAGTAGCCCAGAAGGAAGTCAGTTTGAGCTAATGAACTTCAAAGTCAGAAACACCTCAGGAAGAAGCAAGTGACGTAAGCAAAAAGTAAAGGTCATCCAGGGACAGTGTAGTTCAATGAAAATTCAGAGCTGCCACTTCAGAAGGGTGCTCCAAAATCAGGGACAGAACCAGCTTTTATGGATACTAAGAAGCAAAGCAGTACTTTGGAGAAGTTATAAACAGCATGTAATCAAAAAAGGAGAAAACAGACCAGCAAAGGCACCATGCCCAGAGGGAACCCACCAAAGAAAAAAAATGAGGCAAAACTTATTATTCTTGTATTTATAATTTCGAGTGTGGGTGGTGGTGGTGGGTGGAATCAACAGAAAGATTTGTTACAAACTGACCAGTGGAGAATGAAAACTAAAAACCTTGCATGCCACTCCCCCAGCAGTAAATGTAGGAGGCCCCACCTTGAGTAACAATTACAACTACGAAATTAATGCACAGAGAACATAGCACGGCCCCTGCTGCAAAGCAATTTTTTGACCCTGAGCACAGGACTGCAAGAAATATGGTCTGTGGGAAACCTACCAGAGGAAGGCTGAACAATTTTGTGCAAGATTAAAAGAAGTCCAGGGTACTACCCTCGAAGATGGCTAAGAAACACCTGAACGTATTATGTCTAAGGTACATTTGATAAATGACCATCTAGAAAGAGAACCTGCAGAGCGCCAGCTGCAGCCACTTCACACCATGATGGTTGACGAGCACCTTCCTCAGTGCTTTTGTCACTGCTCAAGGAGTCAGACCAAGCCAGTAACACAGACGATGTATGAAAGTGCTGAGCAAGGCTTGGTATTGGATTACAGGCTTTAGCACTTTCTGCAGTAAGTTATTTACTACCTAATTGAGTTTCTGGACTGAAATCTGGGCTAATGCTATCAACACAAACTATAGCTTCCAGCTACAAAAGCTGTGTGCATTCTCATAAAGCACCCTGTCCTTGTCTCTGCATCACTGATGGTGACAGCGATATTCTCCTCTGAGGCACTGTCAGAAGGAGGCAGGGAAAAGAAAAGCATGAATTCTCTTCAGCATAAAATGGATTAT
This sequence comes from Chloropsis cyanopogon, assembly GCA_013400585.1. NCBI lineage: Eukaryota > Metazoa > Chordata > Aves > Passeriformes > Irenidae > Chloropsis > Chloropsis cyanopogon. The sequence continues at coordinate 38,095 of WEZZ01010971.1, read as the reverse complement.
CCTTCAAATAAAGACCAGTAAATTGCATTTTTCAATGTGTCAGTCAATGCTCCAAACATTTTTCTCAACATGTATATCAGCTGAACTGAGCCAAGTTTCCGTGTAAGGTTTTATTTTGTGGAATTTTTTGCAGAGGGGTGTGTGTAGCTTTTTTTTTTTTTCCTTTTTTGACAGTCTTTGTTTGCTCCATCTAAGTTTTAAATGCAGCAAAGTCACATTCACTCAAATATCTCAGCACCAAACATCTTGTTGCACAGAAAGGCCCCACCACCAGCAAGAAAACCACTGAAGAATAAAAGCAGCAAAGTCTTGAAAATGCAAACTGATTGGAGGATAGAAGCAAAATTGTATTGTGGTAATGCACCAAAAGCGAGCAAAGCTCGCAAGAAGGAAGAATATGTTTTTCCTTTTGAACTGCATGCATTAAGACTCTTGGGGGAATCTCATAGATCACTCACTTCCTTCAAAACAGATCTGAATGAAAACTGTAGGGTCAAGGATGTTTCACATGTCTGTCTCAACAACAGAGCTAGAAAGGATGAGAGTCCAAGGAGATTGCCCCTTGTCCCCTTATTCCCTGCTACTACTTCGATACCTCAACAAACTCCCAGCTTTAACACACCTTCCCTATCTGACTCTATTTTCTTAGAACAGCTTTTAAATTTAATAGACTGCATACAAAATTTGTCCAAAATATGCATCTGAAGACTGCTGCAAATGCTGTCTGAACATCTCCAGGCTCTCCTAAATCAACAAGGAACAACATGGCTTGTCCTTTTCTGGGACATGCCCGTATAAATCACAGCTGCTTTCTGGCTGCCTTGCCAAATCTGAGATTTATGGCATAAATACAACTCAGATCCATCGTTTACATTTTATTCTGGAAAAGCTGCAGTGTTGTCAGCCAACATCTAAATCAGATTAAGAGAAACAAAGCTTTATACATTTTGGAATAAGTTTGGAGGGTCTGCTTAGAAGCCTAGAAAAAAAAATTTAACATCCCCCCCCCC
>WEZZ01010971.1:13488-32941 GCA_013400585.1 Chloropsis cyanopogon | reverse complement strand
CGGGCGGCGCCGGCCCCGCCGCCTCCCCGGGCAGCCCGGCACGGCGTCTGACCGCGCGTTCCGTGGAGGAACTCCTCCTAGCGTCCGGCCTAAGCCTCCCCTGGCGCAGCTGGGCAGTGGGTTCTCTCTGCTGTCTCTAGCTGCCTGGGAGAAGAGGCCGATCCCCACCTGGCTACAAGCTCCTCTCGGGGAGTTGCAGAGATTGATAATGTCACATCTGAGCCTCCTTTTCTCTGGCTGAACAGCCACAGCTTCCTCGGCCGCTCCTTGGAAAACTTGTTCTCTAGCCCCAGTCTTCGTGTTCCTTCCCTGGACTCCGAGGTAAGACCTCCAGTTTCTTGCCATGACGTTAATCTGCAAGGTTTTGCAGATTAATCATCATCATACCATTTTAGAGCACACAAAGCTCCGCCGCAAGAAGATTTGTGGTGATGCATTGGCAGAAGAAAATGATTTGCCATAGGTTTTGCCTTCAACACTCAACATCTCTGACTTCATGAGAAGAGATAAGGGTTTCTGCCAAGTCTCCTTCCTCCGTGACACAGGGCTTTTTTGTCCTTTGTTCACTTAACCGGGTTGTTGCTAATTTGGAAAATGTTTACGCACCTGGGTGTTTCTATGTTGCTAGTCTCTGAAATACCTCTGTTTCTTTGACTTATTACGTTGGGTAAACTATTATGGATGGAGTAGGTTGGGACAAGAAAGGAGGCTATCACTTTGAATTTTGTGTATATAGATGTATGCTGTTTGCGCCTCAACTTGCCTGACTGGGTCCTTGATCTCGGCTTTGTATTGAGAATCTCCACTGAGCTGTTCAAAACAACATCCAGGTACCTCTGTTAAGCCGTGAGAGACAACAAAGGGTAGTTAAAATTTTAACTCTGATTTATCTGTATTTTGGCGGAGGGTGTAATAAGCTGGCGTAATAAACCTCTTATGTAATAAATCCTCATCCTGTAGACCAACAGTAAAGTTCCAAAATTTCTTAGCATCTTCTAGTTTCTACTACTCTTACTTTGTGTCTCCTTTCCATGTTGTGAATACGAAAGTAGTTATGATCAGAAGGATTTACCTTCTCAAGGAGAAACAGTAGAAATAATTAAGAGACCAAAGAAAGCATAATATGACTTTTGATGGTGGGAGAAAGAATGAGTAGTTGCATACTACTCATTCTCATACGTAAGCTTTGAAATATTTCTAACTGCTTCTACAGACATGATTTAGAAAACATATCTAAGATATTACAGAGCTCTACGAAGCCCCAGATGCACAGGAGGATAGGGAAGAGGGAAGCAGTGTGAAACCCCTTTGTTTTAAGATGTGTGCCTGCTGAAGACAATGAATCAGCCAAAGCACATAATGATAAGTCCTTTCATCCACAAACTCAGCCTTGCCTCAGTCTTCTTAAAAATCAGAGCACGAGGCCTCTTGGAACACACTTCTGGGCTCATGGGGAAGAAGACAGAGAGGAACAGCCAGTATTGGATTTGACGGTGGTCAGTGGTGCCTGACCTACTTGATTGCTTTCCATGACAAATGTGTAGATCTGGGTAAGAGGGGACACTAGTGTAACCTTGACTTCAGCAAGGTTTATGACTTGTCTCCCACAATATTCTTGTATCCAAAGTGGAACGTTATGGTTCCGCATGGGTGGACAACTAGAGGGGTAAAAACCTGGCTGGATGGTTGAGCTCAGCAGGTAGGGGTTAATGGGTCATACTTGAACTCTGCTGGAGACCCAAACTGGGAGGAGTATTACAGGGGTCTCTCCTGGGACCTGGGCATTGAGCATGTTTATCGAGATCGTGAGAAGGTGCCAGAGAGCAGTCTTGTCAAGGGATGTCAAGTTCACATGTGACACCACGCTAAGGGAACAGTTATTGTACTGCCCATCTACAGGGACCTGACCAGACAGGAGAAATCAATCCTATCATAGAATCAAAGGGTTGGTTTGGGTTGGAAGGAACCTTAAAGATCATCTAACTCTTCTGCTGTGTGCAGGGACACCTTTCATTAGACCAATTTCCTCAAAGTCCCACCCAGCCTGACCATGGACACAACCAGGGCTGGGCCACCCCCAGCATCTCTGGGTGACTTTTTCCAGTGCCTCATTACCCTCACAGGATATAATTATTTTGTAATATCCAATCTAAACCTTCTCTCATTCAGTTTGAAGCCATTTCCTCCTTCTGCCAATACACATCTTTATATATTCCTAAAGTCCCTATAGAGGGACTTAAAGAAGTTCCTCTCCAGCTCTCTTGTAAGCTCCCCTCTGGTACTGGAAGGCTACAATTAGGTGCCGTCTGTTCTCCAGACTGGACAATCCCTGTTCTCTCTCCTTATGGGAGAGATGCTCCCTCCCTCTAATCATCTTGGTGTCCCTCCTCTGGACTCACTCCAGCAGTTCCATGTCCTTCCTGAGCTGGGATCCCAGAGCTGGATGCAGGGTTCCAGGTGGGGCCTCACCAGAGCAGAGCAGAGGGGCAGAATCCCCTCCCTCCCCTGCTGCCCACGCTGCTTTGGCTGCAGCCCAGGACACGTTTGGCTCTCTGGGCTGGGAGTGCCCATGGCTGGGTCATGTCCAGCCTCTCACCCACCAGCACCCCCAGGTCCTTCTCACAGGGCTGCGCTCCTTCTGTTCATCCCCAGCCTGTGCTGATGCTGGGGCTTGTCCTGACCCAGGTGCAGCACCTTGAACTTGGCCTTGTTGATCCTCATGACATTTCCATGGGCCCACTTCTTGAACTTCTACAGGTGCTTCTGGTTGGCATCTTGTCCTTCAGGAATGTCAACCTCAGCATTCGGCTTGGTCTCTTCTGCAAATTTGGTGAAGGTGCACTTCATCTATGAAATTGCACTAGTCCCAGTACAGACCCCTGAGGGATATCAGTGGTTACTGGTGTCCATTGGAACTCTGAGCTGTTGACCACTACCCTCTGGATGCCACCGATTTCTTATCCATGTAACAGTTCACCCATCAAATCATCTCTCTCCAATTTAGAGAGGAAGATGTTGTGGAGGACTGTGCCAAAGTCCTGATAAATGACATCTGCTGCCTTTCCCTTGTCCACTAATGGAGTCACTCCATCACAGAATGCCTGCAGGTTGGTCGGGCAGGACTTGCCCTTGGTGAATCCATGCTGGCTGTCCCAAATCACATCCCTGTCCTCCGTGTGCCTTAGCACAGCTTCCAGCAGGATCTGTTCCATGATCTTCCCAGGCACAGAGGTGATGGTGATGCTCTGTGCTCTGTGCTCACAGGTCAGTTGTTCCAGGGATCTTCCTTTCTACCCTTTTTAAAGATGGCTACAATGTTTTCCCTTTTCCGGTCACCTGGGAGTTCAGCTGACAGCCACAACTTTTCAAATGTCATGGAAAGTGGTTTGGCAACTACATCAGCTGGTTCCCTCAGGACTCTAGGATGCATCTCATTGGCTCCCATAGACTTTTAAATATATTTAATTCTTCAGGTGGCCGTGAACCTGATCTTTACTTGGAGTGGGAGAGACTTTGCTCCCCCAGTCCCCATCCTGCTGTTGGTCCATTCAAGAGATGTGGGAAGAGGGGTTGCCATTGAAGACTGCAGCAAAAGAAGTTGTTGAGTACCTCAGCTTTCCTCTCAATCATTGTTACTATCATTGTCTATCAGGGGACACACCTTTGACCTCCAAAAGAGCAGACAGGCAGCAGGGCAGCACTGCAGGAGAGGCCCTGGGTGTCTTGTTGTCCATGAGCCAGCTGGGCATACTGGCAGCAACCAGGACCAACAGCATCCTGAGCTGTCCAGGAGCACAGCTAGTCAGCTGAAAGAAGGGATTATTACTGTCTCCCCAGCACTACAATATTAGACTATTGCATTCAGTTTTGACATCCATAAAGGAAGTGCATGACAAACTGCTGGAGCAAGTTCAGTGGAGAACCACGAGGGTGGTTAGGAGCTGGTGCACTTATCCTGTAAGGAGAAGACTGAGGGAGCAGGACTTTGCCTGAAGAAGAGACAGTTTCCAGGAGGTCTCATAGCATCTCAGTAGTACAGACACAGAGGTTTTAATAAGGATGGACCAAGGTTCTTTACAGGAGTGCACACTGTGAGGACAAGAGACAAAGGGCAGAAGTTCAAACTAGGTGTTCAGGCTGGATTTGAGGAGAAACCTCTTTGTCCTAAAGGCAGTCAAGCAGAGGAGCAGGTTAAGTGGAGTTCCATTGACCTGTCCTGCCTTTCTTTTCAACATAGTCTGTCTTCTTTAAATGTGTTTCTTTTGTATTGATGTAATAGTTTTTCCCGTCTTAAGAGTCAGAGGTCCAAGATTTTGAAAGCTGAAACTCACGTGAACAAGTCTTTCCTACAATCTGGGAAACTACCTTATAATCATATCAGAATTTGACTGTTTCAAAAGCCTGAAGAAGTAATCAATTAATCTTTTTATGAAAAGGTGAAAATACATTCAACTAACAAATAATTATATACACTACTGAATCACTTATCAGGGCAGGTAGGTGTAGAATGGTAGTTTTTATAGTTGTGATATAAATGAAGTGTGAGATTTTGGCAATTTTTAAACAACTGACTCTCCAGGTAAATACTTAAAAGCTGTAACACAGGGGTAAGAACTAAACTTTTTTGTGCTTTAACTTCCCATCTGATCTCTGAGCAACCTGTATAACCAGTCAAAACAACCTAAATCATCCAATGGTTGTCTTTAGCCAAGTCTGCCAAAACATCTGCTGCCAGCAGCCATGGAGTATTGCAGCAGTTGAAGGCTAGCCATCCTTTCCATTTCTTGTGGATAGCATGCCTGCTGCCCTAGAGAGTAGAAAAAAAAGTGAGGTAAAGAATTATTACTGGAGCTGTCATGTTCACCAGTGTGATAACTCGATAGAAGTGGTTTTTTCCTCATGCAGGAGTTGTTGCTGGACCGGCTGGTAACTGAAAGATGAAACAAACAGGAGAAAACTACCACTTCTTAGGTATGCCTTCATATTTTCTTTTTATTAAGAAGTGACTCACAGATAAAAACAAACAAAAATCTTTGAGCATCCATTGCCTTTGTTTTGACAAGATTAGTGAGACAAGATTAGGAAAAAATGTAAGGCCTCTGAAAAGAAAATTTACTTCTTTTTATATCCTGATAAACATTTTGTGGCGCTTAGGATTCTATAAGCTCATTAAACTCAAGTTATGCAACTTCAGAGCCGGCAGTACAGGAAAATTGTAATTTTTACAAGTTTCTTGGCTTGGTAGAGGTACATTTGGTAAATGGAGCAAACTTTGCACCTTGGATCTTCTGAACCTTTTGTAATCTTCTTTCACTCTTTATATCTAGGCAGAAAACATACTGTGACAGATATAAAGCCTTTGATACAACTGAGAAATGAAAGTTCTGGTCCATGATCCCGAATTTATGTACAAGATTAAATAAATTGGATGTGGTGTCAATATCACATCATGCTTTTATCCTTTAAAGAATACATCTAATTATATCAGAGGGCTCTTGACACTCAGTATGATGAAATTCAGTTACTCAATTATTTCATGAAGCAATTTATTTGTAAGCAAGCTTCAAAAAAAACTCACAATATATAATCATGTCAGATCCAGGTAGGATCCAGAGAGGATTTTATAAGACTGAATAAATATGGAAGTAGTGGATGAAAAGCAGATGGAACTGTGCTGGTTTTTAGTGGCCTGTCCTGGTCTTCCCATTTCCTGGTTTCTCAGAGAGCTATGAACAATTTCATCCATCCACTCACACAACAGGAGTGGGAGTCATTAGCTTCCCAAATGCTGCAGAATCTTGCTAAATTTCTGTTTCTATGAAATATTTTCTTTATGTGTTGGAGAAGTGTGAAAGTGTGAAATCCAGTGGTACCTATCCCATAGAGCCATAAGCAAAAGCCTTTCTAGATTACTGAAATTTTCTATATTGTTGACTTCTGTTTTCTGAATTCCCTTCATTACCACAAGGAGTTGGAAGGTAGAATGACACAAACAACATGTGGAGGTTTAAAAGGAAAGTTTGAAATAAATTTAGAAAAGAATTTAAAACATGGGAGTTGCTTTGGATGTGCCCTCCTGTTGGCAACCAGCAGGGAAGAAGAGCTACAGGAGGGTTGGTTTCATTTGGTCTAAACTAGCACATCAACATTTGAAAATTGAGGAAAATGCTGTTTTGGCTCATGAAAGGAAGTGGCTCATGAAGTATCACCTTCCTAAGCAAGAGAGGTTCCAGATTTGCAGTTTTTTCACCTCTCCAAGCTGGTGGTATCTGAATCAAAAGTAAATCCTGACGTTCATTTAAGTAGGATACCTTTCTTTTTTTCCCAAAATCTCACAGCTGAAGAGTCAATAAAAGTATTAGATCATGTTTGTGCACTCTTTGTCTTACAATGGAAAACAAAAGAGAAATTCAATTTCTTATACCCACACTACAAAAAAAAAAAAAAAAAAAAGGTAAGTACCAAGCAAATAATTAGTTTTTGGGTTTTTTTTTGCTTCATAATAGCTGTATAGTTACTTCCTGAAAAAAAGTCTTTAAAAAACTGTTCTAATCACAATAGTAATAAATCAAGTGCTGACTTGATAGTTAAAAGCACCAACAGCCCCTGAGCAAGAGACGTAAAAGCCCTGCTGTGGAAAGCCAACAAAGTTCTGGGTCAGTTCCAAGTTATGCAGTAAGATATGGTATGTCTTTCAACTTTTTATTTGATTCTTTATTTAGCCAGATTAAGAAACTATACATTTTCAAATAAGGGTTATTATAAGGAACACATTAGACTGCATAATCTAAACAAAATTACATATTAATGTTTATATATCAAATATATGCACACTTTTCACATAGGTACAGAGACATAAAGGATAAGAAAATCCTTCTGTTCAAATTCATGCATCTCTGGTGGGGAAAAAAAGCCCTACAGAGATCCCATCAAGTAATACATCTTTATTTCACCAAAATCATTATAGTCAGCAGTAGTATTTAATGAAAAGATAGATACATTTATCACAAGCAGACATAACTGCAGAACTCATATTTTATTTTTGCATTTACACTCCTTACTATCTCAGGAGTTTCTCTAGTTCTGCTAAAAAACCTGAGACTTAGTAAATAATAAGTCGTATCAGAGCTGGAAGTAAAGAAAACCATGTAGCAGCATAGCAAAGTCAAGAGGTTGAAATTTAAGGCCCAGCCAGCTAGCAAATATGATGATATGACTGGCAAGTTATTTGTGCTTCAAATGTACTGATTTTAATATTTAATAGCTTATTTCCAGCTCTTAAGTTTTAGAACAAATAACTTCCTGACAGAGTACATAAGGGATTTGCTCAGAGTTAATGAATCACTTCTCTGGGACAAAACCACCAACCAATCAACCAAAAAACCAGCTACGGTTTGATTTATTTTTTTATTGTAAAGAATTGCCAGTTTAACTTCTTCAGTCATGTTTTGTCTCTGGACTTAGGGAACATGAAAGCAATTCTTATGAATAGAGTAGCTTAATGCATTCTGAAATGCAAAATATGCAGAAACACCCACATATGGAACAACTGAGACTGCTGTTGAGGTTTAGTAAGAGTTGTGCATTCTGAAAATAAAATGTCCAAGTCTTGTTGTTAAAACTACATTGCAATTTCTGATTCTAACTCTAATATTGTATCAGAATCCTGGTATATAAAACACCCTTTTAAAATACATGTGTATATATGAAAATAAATAGCATTATTTATTTCTGTGCCTGACAGTACCTGTTGGCCTACAGGATAGATCTACTCCCTCACCAGCAAGAATGTAAAGAAATTCCACCCTAGTCTCGACCTTCCCACCTTGTGAGTCCAGACCAACTACAGAGTCCAGCACAGCCTTGTAGCTGCAGCTTTTGCAGATAAATTCCTAAAATAAGACATCACTGTGGAGTCAAAGGGGCTTATTGGTGATTAAATCTTTATCAAATTATAATTAAACAATTATTGAATGATAATTAAATAGTAATGTAATTAAAGAACTACAGCCCTCTGCTGTACAGGAGAAGTCAGTGGCCTCAGGGTGGGGCTACAGATGTCTATAGTGGGATGTGGTTGATTTGTAGTTAACCTGCCTTGATGGAGTACAGCCACAGCAGATTTAGTTTTGGCTAGTCCTGTTCAGGATGGTTCTGTTAGGTCCTGATAAGTTGTGGTGTAGACTCCTTGGTTCCTGAGAAGTCAATGGCCTGGCACAGTTCTCTGGGTGTGCACAGCAGGGCTCACTGGCGGTGATGCCTGAACCAAAGTGCTGTTCCCTCGGCCAGAGTCCTACACCCAGCAGTGCTGCAGAGGGCTCCAGCACTTACCTCTGCACAGGCACTTCCTTGGAGGGATCTTGTTGCCTTCCTGCTCATCCTCCCTCGTGCTATGTGGTGTGCTGCCTTATCCCATGGCTTCTGCGCCAGGCAGCTCTGTACCTGAGTCCTGCACCTCAGCCAGGCCTCAATCTCCTCAGTATCACCCTGGGAACAGGGACCAGGCACCTGCAGGGCTCCCCGTGTTCTCTTGGAGCAGCATCTGGGCTGGTGCTAAGGGGCGTGCTATCGTGCGGGCTCCAGCACAGTCTGCAGCAGTTCTTCTGTGCACCCTTAGTGTTCCCGGTAATGACAATGCTGTGCTAAAGCCAGCTGCCCCTCCATACCAGCAGATGACTGCTCTCCTCTGGTACAGCTGAACAGAAGTAACACCCCCTGACCAGGAAAGCACTGACCTGGAACTGCTGTGTTCCACAATAAGGAAAATAGAATGAGGGGCAGCAGTGTATCTCTATTTGTGAAAAATAAAGTGGTCTGTTGTGTGCCAAGTCCCCATTTGCTATCCCTGGTTACCACTACATTTCCTTCTTCTGTTCTGTAACAGTTTGTAACTAAAAACAAGTGGTTTTTAGTTGAGTGCAGTCCATGGTTGATTAATGGAAAGATAATTCATGTGAAGGCTGCTGCAAGCACTGGTTTTGTAGGTGTTTATTTCATTGAATAATATGGAATAGGAGAGGACTCTGTAGCTCAAAGCAGGGGCAACCTTACAGTTAGATCCAAGTTCAGTATTGAAGCAGTTCCCCACATTCTCCCAGCAGGACTGTTGACTTGCTTTATCACCTTCTTACACAGATGAAACTTTACAATGTGTAACTCAGTTCAAGATTTCAGAAAGAATGTGAGTTTTCCAATCCATGCTGCAAGTAAAACAATTAAAAACTTGCTTGTGTGCTCTGTGACATAACCAGACAGGACCAGCAGGCAGTCATTGATAGAAATTTTCACAGTGTGTAGGGCAGCCGATAGCTTGGGCAACAGTGGGACATTTCAGGTGGTCAGCCAGGGAAGGAGAAGTGGCAGTGACCCTTATTATTGCAGAATTGATGTCCTTAATTCCCCATGGGCCAAAATAAATGAGCATCCATCTTAAAAATGGACCTATCGCTAAGTTAACAGCGATCCTGGACCTGTGCATAACAATATGGTAATAGGCGTCAGCACGTCCAGCACCAAAGCTGTGATGGCCCTGGAGAGAAGCTCCAAGCTCATCCCAAATCCAGGGACCCACCTGCAGGCTGGTTGCAGGACAGAATACCTATGAACTATGCAGATTCCTCAAGGCGTAGCAGAAGGGATTACAAGTGACCTCGCCCCTAATGAGTGATAGTTGTACTAATTAAACAGCATTACCCTTAATGGGTCACACTGTAACTAATAAATGTAAGTGTGATAAAAGGGGTAGGTTGTCTGATCAGGGAGAGCCTTGAGGAAGAGGACCTAGAGGAAGAGGACCTTGAGGCAGCAGGGGAGCCTTGAGGCAGAGGAGCAGGCGGTATGAAGGGTGTGTGTGTTACTCATGGCTGTGGAGCAAGTTCTTGTATCAATGTCTCTTGGATGTGCATCTCAGATTATGCTGCTTGGCTCATCTCACAGTACTTTTGGCACCAGCATTGCAAATCAATTATTCAATTGCTCCCCCTGCCTTTCAAGATCTTCCTTGGAAGAGGGCAGAGGGCAAGGAAGCTTTCTCAGGGCAGAGGTGGTATTGGGTAGGCTGTGAAGGACAAGCCCCATGTTTATGCCTTATTGAAGGACTGTGCACAAGGGAATACTCCAGCAGAAACTGCAGACTATGTTTGATCAGTCCCAGCCGCTGGATTGGAAACCCACTAACAACCACTCTGATTGGTTAGCTTGGCTACTTTTTCTTGGTTTCTTTTTTTTTTAATATATAAATAATATAGACCAACAGTATAAACATTTCAGTAACCATTTCTAAAAGACTGGAGGAGCCCTTTTAGAAGCCAAGAAACAAAAACTTCTGGATTCAAATTCCAGAAGTGTCTTTGGAGTCATCGAATCATCAGATTTACATGGCACCCAATGACAGCAACATTCAGTCGAGCTCAATAGGACTGCTGTCTTCCTGGCCATCTTCTGTGTTATTATCTTCCCCAGTTNTAAACAGCATTACCCTTAATGGGTCACACTGTAACTAATAAATGTAAGTGTGATAAAAGGGGTAGGTTGTCTGATCAGGGAGAGCTTTGAGGAAGAGGACCTAGAGGAAGAGGACCTTGAGGCAGCAGGGGAGCCTTGAGGCAGAGGAGCAGGCGGTATGAAGGGTGTGTGTGTTACTCATGGCTGTGGAGCAAGTTCTTGTATCAATGTCTCTTGGATGTGCATCTCAGATTATGCTGCTTGGCTCATCTCACAGTACTTTTGGCACCAGCATTGCAAATCAATTATTCAATTGCTCCCCCTGCCTTTCAAGATCTTCCTTGGAAGAGGGCAGAGGGCAAGGAAGCTTTCTCAGGGCAGAGGTGGTATTGGGTAGGCTGTGAAGGACAAGCCCCATGTTTATGCCTTATTGAAGGACTGTGCACAAGGGAATACTCCAGCAGAAACTGCAGACTATGTTTGATCAGTCCCAGCCGCTGGATTGGAAACCCACTAACAACCACTCTGATTGGTTAGCTTGGCTACTTTTTCTTAGTCTCTTTTTTTTTTAATATATAAATAATATAGACCAACAGTATAAACATTTCAGTAACCATTTCTAAAAGACTGGAGGAGCCCTTTTAGAAGCCAAGAAACAAAAACTTCTGGATTCAAATTCCAGAAGTGTCTTTGGAGTCATCGAATCATCAGATTTACATGGCACCCAATGACAGCAACATTCAGTCGAGCTCAATAGGACTGCTGTCTTCCTGGCCATCTTCTGTGTTATTATCTTCCCCAGTTCCCATCAGACTGTTTAAAAGACTTCCTAGCAATCCCCTGTAGGATGAGGTCTGCTTGGGTGAACTCTGAAGAAAAGCTGTCCTGTTCTATCTAGGTACTCATTATACATGGGGTCTCTTTTCAGTGAAGGTTGATACAGTTCTCACAATACTGTACATGCTATTATTTCTCCTCTATCAACTGCCAGCAACAGAAACCAGATTAAGTTTAGCAGTGGTTGCACAAAGGGTGGACCCTTCTCTATCGAAGGATGTTTCTGTGTGTATGTCGTAAAAAAACTGATGTGCCAGTCTTATTTTTTAAGCAGAAAAGTGTGGTACCACGTGAGCTACAAACATGTCCACCTCAGTGCAGTATCTGTAGGACAAGGAGTATTCCACTGGCATATTTGCACAGCCCTCACCATCTGTTGAGTGCAATATGTGATGCCAAGATTCACTACAGTTTTGCTCTTTCCATAGGGTAATAGCTAGTAACTGGTGTAGTTTTGGATATCTCAGTTTTCCTGATCCCCCACTGGACCATTTTAGTGCTCTGGATACGAAAGCCACTCTTTCAGGAGAATTTGGATCCATTAAACTAAACAATTTAGCCAAGTTTTCTGGAAGGTCTTCTGCTGGTTTTGCATCTGACTTCTCCAAAGGCTCCAAAACCAGCATGGACAGATCAGCAGCACTGTTTTGCTGGTTATGACTGAAGAACAGTAAACCCCTGAATACATTAGTTCTCTTGCTTCTGCATGTTTTCCTTGTGACATATACCTGAAGAAGAGTGTCCTGTACGTGTGGTGACGGCCCGACACGATCGATGTGATTAGCGAGAAGACATGGTAGGAAGAAAGGCAGAGATAAGGCAGCAGAGAGTTGCCCGGGATAAGGCAGCCAGGAGCTGCAGAGGAACTCGGCCTGGAGTCGCGGGGAGACAGCGGCCAAAAAAGAGCCGTGAGAAATAACGTAGCCGGGGAAAGAGCCGCAGAAGTCCGGACCTCGATTTTAAGAAGAGGTACGGCTNACCGCTCCAGCCCGGGGAAGCGGCGGGGCTAAAGCAGCGCCGCGGGAGCGGCGACAGAGCTCCGAGAGGCGGAAGCATCTATATGGTGACCCTCAGAGAGCTGCGAGACACTGAGTTGACTAAGGAGAGGTAAACCAGCCTGAGAGCTAGTAACAGAGTAGTTTTATATGCTAGTAAAACATATGTATTGTAATTAAATGTTTGTATAATTGTTAATCCTAAGCAGAATATGTAAATATGTCTATTTAAAGATGTTTTCTTAATTAAAATAAAAGAGGGAAATGTAGGTTACCTTGTGCCTGATAAGTCACAGTTGTACTAATTACCAAAGAAGAAGAACAGCCTTGCCCTTAATGGGTTGCAGCTGTGACTAATAAAGATAAATGTGATAAAAGGGGTGGGTTGGCTAGTCAGGGAGAACCTTGAGGAAGAGGACCTAGAGGAAGAAGATGACCTTGAGGAGGTAGAGGAGCCCTGAGGAAGAAGGAACGATCCAGACAGACACAAAGAAGAACGAAACAAGGAAGAGAGTTGCTGCTGCAAATGATCTGCTGTGAGGTCAGTCTGGATCTGATGGAGTTAGAGGCTGCCCTGCAGTCATAGTCGAGCTAGGTAAAAACCTGCGGTCAGAGGCAGCAAGGAAATACTTGGAGTCAAATTCCAGCAGGAAATAGCCAGCAGTTGGTCTGTCAGAGAAGCCAACAGTAGGAGCTTTCTGTAGTCAGAGTCAGGATGGCTAAGCTCTAAAGAAGAATAAACCAGGACCCTTTTCACATTGTTAAATGAGAGTCTGTGTCTTGGCTTATTTCAGTCCTTAATGGGAGGTCTGCTGCAACAGATTCCCACCACAGACCACTGACATCATGGAAATCTAAGCACTGGAGTGTTGAAGTGCATTAGGAATAAAAAAGGTGAATGAGATTTCACTGATGGAAATGAAGTGCTGAGGGCCTGGTAACACTTCATAGGACATTTCGTAGGAGATCCCATTGGATAGCTTTCTCTTGGGACAATCACAGCTTTGCATTAAGGTCTCTGGTAAGTGAGGCAGTTTGTTCCCTGAGAGAGATTAGTAGAGGTACTATTTGCACACAGAGCAGTAGGAGAGGATTTCCCACTCTCATAGCATCTAGATGTTGTGCTCAGAAACAGGGTAAAAAAGCCCACCAACCTCTGCCTTCTTTGCTATGTTATCCCCTTGTTCCATGTTTGTGTGCAAAGAATGGAACTACTTGCAAATGGGCAAAAAAGACAACTGTGAGATGTGATTTAGCTCTGTGGTCTCACTTTCACTAGCGGTCAGGGTATAGCCATCACAATTCATTTGCTCTCTGCCTTCAGAGGCAGGAAAATATGTCACGGAAGCATCCATCCAGTCTGTGCCATATCATAGGTGACCTGCTCTGCTCTGTTCAGGAAGCCTTGGAAGCAACTAAGTGGAATATTCTTAAACTGTGACTGCTGGTTTTATTCAGCATGTTAATTTTCTGGGGGAAAATTGAGGAATCAGAAAGCAAAGTACTGGTACAAACATCTTGGGAAAAATAGGCAGTATCCAATTTGTCATTGAAAAGTAGTTAAAAACAGTCACTCGTATTTAGGCGTAACAATAAGTAAAATGTTATGGAAAAACTATCTACTATTAGAGTGCAGCAAAGGAATTCCTACTGCTCTTCTGTGCATCTTTAATGCTCTTTGAGAAAAATGTGTATGTATAGGCAGCATAAAATGTGGCCCTCTTTTCAAAATGTGTGTTTTCCATTGCTTTCTAAAATGTGCCCATTGTTTTTCACAAAGTTCTAGATGTCAGAGCAATGACAAACAATTACTACTCAGTGCAGGGAATGAAAGGGTAGTGCTGCAGCGAATGTCCAAGGCTGTTATGTTTACCAGTCACCAAATGCATGCAGCAAGCATGTTGTGGGAAACAGGTGCCTTTTAGGCAAGGGTTAGTGACTGTGTGCTCAAGTTCTTTAGGCAGGTACAGGGGCAGAGTGAAAACCACTATCTTAGACTTGCCACGTGATAGATGGTAAATTGCTGGGGCTCCGGACTTCTGTTTCTTCTACCAGCTTTCTGGATTAGTTTACTCCCCCCTTCATCCTGCTCTGTCAGATGAGTAACACGTTCTTTCAGAGTCCTGAGCTCAGTAAGGGAGTGTTAGTGCAACTGCAATTACAAACTATGAACAGCGCAAGTCCAGGCTTACTGTGTGCAAGGATGTTGTGCATTGCTTATACACCAAAAGTTTAAATAATATTTTGAATATGGGTTGTTTTCAGATGAGCATTCACAGGAATCTAGTCTGGGTTAAAGTTCTCTACACTATTCAAGATATGCAGGGAAATACTCTGGTGGTCAGCAAAGATGTCTGCATTTATTGCGAGCTGTATCATTACTCTTGGACAAGAACAATCCTTCCACTTCTATGGTGCAAACAGTTTTTTTTTCTCATGCTCCATACAGCAACTACAAGTGGATCATGGATTATCTGCTTTGGAAGAAATTCTCCAAAAGCATTACATAATCTAGTGCTGAAGGTACAGTGGTGACAGTGAAGAGTTTTACTTGTCTCAGACAGTTAATTCTTTAATTTTGGGTACATAGTCCCATCCTCAAGTCCCTTTTCTTCAATTCCCGTGGCACAGTCGAACAAATGCTTTTATTCTGCAAGAAAACAGTATTATTCCTTAACAAAACCATTGTGTGAATTTCTACTTGGGACTCAGAAGAGAATCTGAACTCCCAAGTCGATGCCCTCTCACGGGTAGGCGTGACAACATGCCTCCGCTAAACCCCGCTTAACCAGCAGATGGCAGAACTTAAATCTTTGTTTCACTGCTGAAAACGAAGTTCAATAAACGTTACTGCAATTTTTTGAAGACTCATTTAAAGAAAGACAATTAAGTAAACCAGTGCTAAGACCAGAAACAAATTATAATGTATTTATAAAAATATGCCGACCACGAAATTTCCTTTAGAGGATGCACAGTTATATAATTAAAGAGGGAGATGCAGCAGGCTCTCACTTAGTTCAATAACCAGAATCGACTATGGTATTTTGGAGAGGTCTTCTGGGAGCTGTCAAACTCTCTATTTTCAGACTTGTACTCCAGTTGCACACGAACAATTTGAATAGCTTAAAACAGTTATGACTGACAATGAAATTTCAGCATTAACTTCTTCATGAGCAACCAAACATATTTTCCTGTACTCAGTACGAGCTGTAGGTCATAACCTGCAAGCTACCATCTCACCAGTTCTTCAGTTCATTCACAGATGGCTTCCTGGAGTCAGGAACACTTTTACTGAGTGTTGAACTCATTTGAATACATAAATTCATATGTTCTGTAGAACATAGGATGTTAAATGATTACCCTTAGGTGCTGCTTATGAGGACACAGCATTCCAGAGTAAACCTCATCAGATCTTTTTATTATACTACAGAGAGCCAGGAAAAGCAGAACATGTGCAGACACTTCTTTTTTCTGACAGCTCCAAAGTTTTGGGTCCTCTAGGCTGCCAGCTCAAGTTTTTTGCCTCCCTGCCAGCCCTATCCTAGCCCAGTTTGAGACTGATTGCAGCAATCCTGTGATTGCTGCAGCCTCAGTGATCAGCTGAGCCTGCATGGAAGATTGCTGCAACACTGAATTTTACTGCTGTATGTTAAGGCTTCATTGGCTGTAATAAACTGCAAGCAATCTCTTGGGAATTCAAAAGAGAAAGAGTGAAAATCAGAAAGAATGAAATGTGTTGGGAGACACAATAGTGAAGTCGGGAATTGAACAAATATGATGTGCTCCCTGGACTTCTAGGACATTGGTGAATAACCTCAAAGAACACTCCAGAAGGAATCTGATATTAGACCAAGCTTCTTGGAGATGGATTTCAGTAAGACAGAAAGGACAAAGGACCGACACATATCCTCATCTGTTCCTCATCTGTTGTGAAGTAATTTCTTGAAAAACCCTAAAAGCACTTTAGGATGCACACGACTGTAACATGAAAGGCATTGTTATTCCTATTTGCATTCATTTTCACTGAAAGAACAGAAAATAATTTTCTTTAATCCTGACTTAGCACAATGCATGATTGTCCAAGAAAACTATTGGACAACCTTGCAATCTGATCCTAAACCCAAGAACCCATTTCAGTAAACACCTTCCTGCAAACAATGGAACTAATATAGTTCTCACCTCCTGGCAGTCTTAGGAGAAAGGCAAACCCACACATTTTTAGTCATGTGCTAAATAAGACACATTATTGTAAATTCAGCCTCGGTGAGAACACTCAAATGCTGGAAACACCAGCAATAACGTTCAGACAGCATTGTCATAAACGCTTGAATGAAGGGGGCCTCTCTTCCAATCCCATGATAGCCTCTGTGTCCTTACAAAGAACCAGTAGAGGCTGAAGCAGTTCTGCCTGCCTTTCTGGGATATAAAATCTTCCCTTCTACTGTCAGCCTCAGGGCCTTCCCTCTCCACAGAACAGAAAGTACAAACCTTGCAGATATTCACTGGGAAAAGTCAGAGCTGATGTATGGATTTCCCATTTCTGTTGCTGACCTGCTATTTTCACTAGTCTTTGCTTTTTATCCAAGATATTTTAGGTCGATCAGATTTTGCAGCAATTGCTTTGGTATCTAGGTATGGAGGATTTTTTAATGATTAAAACTTAGTGATACACATGAGCCTTGGAAGTCTGTTCTGTTAGAAACAACAAAAACAACCAAATTAAAATTTTTAAATTTTCTTTTTAAAGGAAGTGACCCAGAGAAGCATTACAGGACTTAATCCAACAAAGAGGAACATATTTGAAATGCTTTTATTGCTATTAATTAAACATATAGAAAAAAAAAAAAACCTTATATCAAATAATGAAACATGTAAAGCTCTAAGAGGTTTTAGAAATTCTCTGGCTTTTCAGATCATCAGGATCATCTACTGTTTTGTGGTGTCACGTAGAAACATGGGCTTCTACCTTCAAGAGCCAAAAGCCAAACTACAAATATAGTTGTGTTCTGCCAAACTCAGTCTTAGGAACCTCTCTGGTCAAAGGCTTTAAAACAAAATTCTGAATTAATGTCCAGTTCCATGTTAACCATTTGGTAAAGGAAATCATATGTTCTAAAAACCAATACAACTCTAAAAGAAGAACTTAGTGCAAGTGAATTATTCCATGTGGTATTTGTGCTGAACAGAAAACAGGCCAACCTAGAAGAGATTTTGAGCAATAACTCGAAAGTACTGTATGTTATAGATTACAGGCTATTTAGAGGTATCAGGTCAGAGAATAGCAGGTCTAACTACAGACAGTCTATAGGAGTCTTTACTGTTCCAGTGAAATCAGTACCAGGTATGCCAAAGCCAGGATTTCCCAATACAGTTTAAAAAAAAAAAATTCTACTCAATGTATCTTGTTTGCTAGACCTTGAGGTCCTTCCCACTGATTTCTTCTGGTCTGACAGTTCCAGCTGGACAGTGTATATAGGATCTGTCAGCACAGGTCAGTGTGCAGGAATCCAACCACAAACATCCAGGTGAGATATCATGGGCATTTTCTATGTTTCATCCTTCTTTACAAATAGAGCTAAGTGCTTCCATTTTCATTCACGTGGGACTTGCTCTTCTGCAGCAAAGCCAGCAAATAACTCAGTTTCCTCTTAGCCTAAGCTTTCTTTGGGTAAAAACAAAACTTTACTGACCTTGTTTTACTCCAGCTGTCAGTGGTTAGCATGTGTCCTGGCCAGTGCCCTTAAAGACTTTACCATGACTTGCAGAATATTTACATTCCTTACATGCAACTCTTCTTTACAATGTATACAAGTATTTTCCTGGAATTAGATACTTTTTTAGTTTACTTAGTTGTTAGGGAAAGTTTCCTGTCTGACCATCCAGGAATCACTCTGGCAGGCACACTCAGACCACGTGAGCTGGAATGGAGGTTTGGGTTCACAATGGGTTGCTCCAGTGAGCAGAGAGGTGCACTGTTTGACTCCCTACACATCCCACTCTCACCCAGTCGGACTGTGTTTCCCTACTGGCTTGACCCCAGGTTTCCCATGACAGAGTCTCAGATTCCTGGATTCTTACAATAGTTTAATCATGGTGCCATGACAAAATAACAGCTCGAGCTGGTGTCTCGGAGGAGGGACCCTGAGCAAAGCAAACCCTGCGCTTTTATACCCTCACAGTCTAAGCATGGGAAAGTCTGCGGTGTTCCAGCTGAACCACTGGCTCTGCTGTGTCTCTCAGTGTCTGTTCACTAGCTGGGCCACAGGGTCCTGCTAGGTGAGAGACACTCACCTAGTGTTGGGTCTATGCCAGTTCCTAGCCTCGTACTTCTGGTTCCTGCTATCCAGAGCTCAGCGTGCAGCTCCCACTGCAGCTGCACCCCGACTACTTGCACAGAATGTATTCCTCAACATTATTCAGGCTCAAACTGCATACTGTTCTACTGGGAACACGCTGGACACTGGTTAACTCTCCATGGCACTCAGCTATGGTGGTGATGTAAATTATGTCCTCTAGGATGTCCTCTCCTCTGATATTGTTCTTTAATATTGACGTCATGATATTGATCTTGACCAGGTTGTTAGTAACAGCCTGTTTCTGCCAGCAGGCAGGCCAAGCAGCTCTCCCCCTGCCAAGAGAAACAACAGGAGGTCCCACTCCTATTGCACTGCCGCGAGGATGAGGATGCAGTCCTGTGTATCAGATGGTGTTCCGAGCGACACCTCTTCGCTTCGGGGCCCAGCCTTCACTGACAGCACCTCTGGACTCCTCCGAAGCCTGAGCAAGCGCTCGGGCTGCGAGCACATGGTGCACGTACGGCCGGCACAAGGCACATCACTGCCCGCACCCTGCTGGCCATGTCACAGTGCCCGTCTTTCCGATGACTCCGACCGCAGCAGATCTGGCCTTGACCTCGGTACCACCCTCCTACCCACCCCTCCACACTCACAGCACTACCTCTCCTCCTCCTCCTACATCCAGGGAAAAGGGCTGGCCGAGAAAAGCAGCGGCTATCTGTGTGGCCAGGGCTGCGGGCGGGAGGGAGAAGCCCCCCCGCCCCACGCCTCACCGCACCGCGCGGCTGGCCATCCGCTCGCTCGTCCTCCTTCCCTCCCCTCCCTCTTTCCCTCCCGTCCCGCCCCCAGCTCGGGCGGCTGGCGGCCATCCCGCCGCCACTC
>WEZZ01010970.1:20224-31449 GCA_013400585.1 Chloropsis cyanopogon | reverse complement strand
ATATGAAGCATTAATGATGAACTGTAAAACTCATTCATGTTCCTTGATCAAAATTAGAAGCTTTCTTACTTGACATTTGCATGGGCATCTTTTTGCCCCATGAAAAGCTTTACCAGCTTTTTCCACGCTACTGCAATATCCAGGTCAGAGGCTTTTATGCACACCACAAATCTCTTTACACACACCAATACAGACACCTCATCTTTAAACGTGGGCAGATCATCTTTGTCACAGGAGGATTTAGAGAGATTAAAGGAAAATGGTTTTAAACACTATTTTTCCCAAATCAAGTGAAGAGGTAAATAAAAGGGGAGAGGGGTTCTTACACAGCTTCCATCTCCAGGTCATCCTCATCATCTTGAGAGAGCTGTAGGTAAGGGTTGTCTGACGCTGGACGGAACTTGTACCCAGTGAGGACAAAGAACACGAGTGTGGCCATTTCATCCAGCAGCTGCAAGTGAGAACACAAGATTGAAGCTCAGTCCTGCTATGCTCTGTGGTCACGAAACATTGCTCCTCATTCATAAGGTTCAAGGTTTAATGGCCAAGAGGCCTGGGCCACAGCAGAAATAAAATAATTCCTGTCTGGTTGTCATGAATCCCAGGCTAAAGGCTGTCAAATGCTTTGTTCTTTCAGTTTTCCCTGTCACTTTAGAGTTACAGTTCTATCCATCTCTCCAGAGCTTTCAAAGAACTATGGCAAGACTTAGCTTTTAAATGGTGGGGGGAGGAATCATCCCTACATTGCTTGGTATTTTCAACAGCTAATGTATTCCAAGGACTCCCTGCACAGTTACTTGGATTATGTGCTAAGAAACCAAGAATTTAGAAGTCCATAGGCAAAAGAAGCCTGCAGATGGAAGAGCAAAAGTCTATTTCCCTGGCTCCCTCAGGCTTCAATTACATAGAGCAAACCTGACTAATTTTTTCTCCTTTGTATGTTCTTGATTAATTTCCTTCAGATATTTTTAAATTGAAAGACTGAAAATCAATAATGTAATTACTTTCAGACAGCCCATGTATAATCCAGCAGCCTTGCTGGACAAACATAAAACTAAGAATATATTCTTTCACCTTAAGCACATCAGTGATAAAATCATGAGGAGGCAGGGTACAGCGCTGTGCTTTGAGATATTTTACTGCAACATGAGGAACATTTTATGGAATTCTGTTGTGCAGTTATGTTTAAAGAATAATAGAGAAAAACATCAAGGAATGGATGTCTTTTCCTTTGCTGGCAAATACCTGGTACAGCCATTTCCACTGGAATGGAACAGCAATCTTTATGAGAATTGCAATGATCCGTGTGAAGTAAATGTAACACACAATCTGGGAAGGAAAAGGAGAAAGCATGAGAACAATAGCACCGTCCTTATAGAACCTTCTTACCCCAGAGAAATAGCTCAAGCAATTCCCAGACAACTCATTATGTCAGACTAGCATTATTATGCTCCTCAATAAACATGGAAGATACAGGCTGAGGGCTCTACTGCTTGTTGAACATCCAATAACTCAAGCTATTGGTAACATACTCAAGTTACAGCAGGAAATGCTTTAAGTATTACAGTTTCATAGAATTTCAAGAATCACAATTGTAATTTATTACTCTTGCCACTTAGGAGAGGCTGAAATGAGGCCGTTGGAAATCATTAAGAAGCCTGTGTTCTCCTGGGAAACGTACTCATGGCTCCCACTGACTTAATCAGGAACTGCACACATGCATCTCCAGGCACCATTTGGTCCCAAGTTTAATTTTTAGCAAGTTTACAGTACGTTATTCAAGCCCATCAATTCAACTGGCAGCTCAAGCTGTCTCCAGAGGAAATCAGGAAGCATTACAAATAGCTGGAATTTAAAGAGAGACAGAAGGATATAACCATTAGGAGAAAAAAGGAAGTTGCTTTTAGGACTCCAAGCCAGTTGACCAAGATGCCAAAGCACAGCAGCGCCAAGACCCTCTACCACATCCATCAGCTGCAGTAGTTTCCAACAAGTATTCCATCAAAAGTTTTGAACAGCTTCCAAGTTCCCCACATGCATGTGTGCAGGTGTTTTACTTACCATGACATAGTAATGTCTGAAGAGCTTCAGCTTTGCTAGGTTAATGGCAGCTATCAAGAGAACACAAAAGTCCATCAGAAAATTGTTAACATGAGACAATTTCTTTTGATGCCTGTCTGCAGGGTAGGTCCAAACCAGGACTCAGGTAATCCCAGGCTAGAAGGACTTGTACAGAGGAGTGCCAGCCTGGCATGCCCACATACAGGATAACTCCCAGGCTGGGGTGAATTCATTCTTAAAAAGGGAACTGAAATTGCTTTTGCACTAAATTTTATATGCACACACTGTGCATTACAGAACCTTCCTCTACCTGTATAAAGCCAACTCCATACTGTCACCTCTCTCCTGCCAGAATTGCCAGGCCACCTGACACTGCCTCCTAGAAAATTCCTGTCTTTTCTAGAGCCCTCCCTGACCTGCTCCATGCCTACAGCTGAGCAACTTGCAGGTAATCACAGCTCTGGGAACCACTGCACCTCGCTGAACAGCAGCCCAAGCACTTTAACACCTAAGCAAGGTCCTCTATGATTTGTGGCTCAGGCACAACCCCCCAGTGAAAGAGGAAATCATCCTGTGCAGTTCCCCAGCGCGTTTGGGTCGCGGCTGTGCCAGCCCAGGCCCCAGGCAAACCTCGTGTATTGCACACATCACATCAGCTGGAGCAGCACACAACGCTGATGTGAACCAGCTGAGGTCAACAACAGATGGAGCAGCTGTCAGCTCTGGTCTGAGAGTCAGCTTTTAGATGTGCAGCAGGATTACAAACACAGGCCACTGATGCTTTTGTGACAACATGAGAGGCAAAGAGTCCAAGATCTGTTGACAGCACACAGAGATGCAGTTCAGAGCCAATAAACATGAGCTGCCAGTTAAAAAATACTGCCACATATTTACTGGTATTCCCTCCAAGTCCTCATAATGTATTTATCAGATGTGGAAGTCCAATACATGGAGCTGAAGTTCACCTGCACCCCCTCACAGAACTCACCCACCGCAATAATTTATAAAAGGCTGCATATTTGCATGTAAGGCCTTCCAGGTTCACAAGACAGCAAAATACAGTATTTCAGATGAGGGATGGGAGAGCTAAGAGCTCCCAAAGAAATGCCTCACCTCCTCTGACAAAAACAAAGCAGCTTTTCTTATGCGAAGGAAGTGTCAAATGCACCACTGCAAATAAACTCCTGCAGGTTCCCACTACAGAAACTACAGTGAAGACAGACAGCATTCTGTTATAAAACTACTTTCATAATCTAAAGATCAAGAGTCCCTTTCCAGTTTACATTTAGTGCTCCTGGGGTACTACTGAAAGCTACAGACACCTCAAGCCAGACACAAACCCTCCTCCTCCAGACACACTAAGAGCAGCAACCTGACCAACACAAGGCATGAACCGACTGATGACCTGAAGTTAAAAGCTTTTCCTAATAGAGCTGGTGAAAGATTAAAGCATGTAAACATGCATGATAAGTGCACTGAATTGTGAAGCAGGAAAGCAATACCATCCTATTTAAAGAAGAGCTGCATTAAGTGTGACCATGAAGATCTTGTGATTTCCCACACACTGGTTTGCACACAGAAGGATCTATTTTGAACTCAACATGTCCAACTTCAAGAGATGCCACCAGTTGGTGCACTGACAGGCCAGGAGAATTACCAGGCTTTGCAGCTGAAGGAACACCAACTCAACAGCTGTGATTCGAACTGCCAGTCTATCAGTGCTTTACAGTCAACACCAGAGAGCTGGGGAGGCATTTCTGGTGGATTCATGAACTGCATAGGATGAAAGGACAGCAAAGCCAAAGATCTGACAGCCAAATGAAGTGTCGTAATTCCACCTCTCCCAGTTACAACTCAACATCTCAGCTATTCATCAGGATAATCAATAGCAAAGAGTCATAAATTGGTATATTCACATATCCAGAATGTCTGAGCATGGGAAGGAAGGGCAAAGAGAGGAAAAGAAGACAGCCACCACTAAGGAGAAAGGCTAAGGAGCCACCTGTGGAAGCTGACTTGCTCTCCTCAACTGCAGCAATATTTCTCTCCACTATCAGATACGTAAGTCAGCATTAATGCATGTCTACAAAATTCTGCCAGTTTTTTTTTAAACAACTCAAAGTTACAGGACACACTGTTCTGGAGAAAAATCTAAAATCATCATTGCTTGGCATCAGCAGCTTGTGAATTGCTTCTTCACAGGCTGAATGTGCTCCAAGCACTATTATTTGAGTCTTGCTATCATGGACACTCAAAAGATTTCTGTTCACCTCAGCCTGGCAGCCCAGACAGCGACAGCAGCATTTACAAGGAGCAGGGCTCAGCCAGCAGCTGTCACTTACAACTTGAATCACTTGCAACCCAAACCTGTAAGGCTGTGATAACACAGCAGCAATCACAGCACGCAGTAAAGGCTGGGTAAATTTGTATTTCGAGTATGATAACCGTTCTGCAAAGGACAGTACTTAACTGCAGAGAAGGAAAAAAAATTTAAAGGACCTTCCACCAAAGGTTTTAGAAATTAATTCATGCTCTTTCAGACAGTAATTAAACAGATAAAAGCCATCCTCCACAAAAGATTTATAACATCTATACCTTGCTTCCCTCAGTTTTCCCTCTCTATCACCATTTACTTTAACAGCTTGTGCCTGCAATAGCCTGATCTGCATCGATCAAAACAGAGCACACCTCTGTATTTTGATAAGCAGTCCCTTTTTGAGATTGTCCCCATGCTAATTTCCCATGTTGAGGCTGTCTATAAGTTGGAAAAAGAAGCTGGACCATCCACTTGCACACCACACAACAGCCTTTTGATGAATAAATCTGACCTTTTCAGTATATGTATGTAATAACAACCACAGGATTGCAGCTGAAGGTGCAGGGAGCTTGAGCCCAGACAATACAATCCATAAAGAAAAACCATAATGCAGCCAGTGAACGTGCTCAAGGTACAGCTGAGAGTATTTCTTCAATGCTTTGCTTGCCCTACTCTCGCTGATGCATTTGAGATGTGATTTGTGCCATTATCAAACTGTAAATGGAAGCTTTCTGCTCTCCCCAGTGATGCAGCACATGTAGATCTAACCCTCAAAAAGGCAACTCTGAGAAGGGTAGCTCTACAGCCCGAGCTCTCTGCTTAAAAGCATTCCTGTACTAGAAAGAAGAGGTCAGACACATACAGCAAGGCTCAGTGTCACGAAGAAGAAGGTGGCACAGACTCCTTAATCTTGAATGTCCTGAACCACATCAGCCATTTGGCACAAAAGCACTCCACCAGGGTCAGATGAAAGTACAAAGTACAGGACAAGCACTGCATCTCCAACAGAGGCACCACATCAACCCTGGGCAGCTCTCTGGGGCACTTGGAAGTGGTGCTGAGCCCAGCCAAGCACGGGCTGCTCTGCACCACACAGGACCAGGCTCTTTGTTCACAGCATTCTCATGGCACAGCAGCAGGAGGACACTGAATACTGCAAATGGTTTTTCCTGACGTGGGGGCAAGCACAAAAGCATTAATCATCATTTGCCCACTGCACAGAAGACAGGGAATGAAGGATGCCTGGGAGCAACAGGCTACAATGTATTTCCCATTTCCCCTAATCCTGCTGCCAACTGTAACTGCAGTGCTCCAGGAAACAGCAATCCATGATCTGACCGTGTCACATCTCTCATCACAAACACACAGGTACCAGCAGAACAAACTGCAGCAATGCTTTCCAACCCCATTCCTCCCTCAAACAACAGAGGAGGTGATCACAAGGGTGTGCTATGAGACTTGAGAGGTTCATTGACCAAAACCTTGGAGTTTCAAACAGAAATGATGTATAAATAATATATATACTCCCTCTCTTTTCTCGAGATGCCTGTAAACGAGGTGGTGGCAGTTGAGCAGCTTTGCAGGCTGAACAATTCTAGGTCAGTTTGCAATGCTGATTTCCTTAAATCTGCAAGACATTTGCAATGCAGATCTACAAATGGACAGAGAGCAAAGGCTCCCACCTGAACGAAGATACAGTGACAGATCAAAGGTATAGCTAAGCACTTGCTTAAGTCTGAAGGTGGCGATTTTAAAAGGGGAGGAAAAAAGATTCTAAAAATGGGATGTTTACGCCCACTGCTGTGCAAGATAAGAAGCCTGTGTAGGTCAGATATACTGCTTTAAAGATCACCTTCAAGGGAAAAAAAGCAAACCACCAGGCAGCTCAAACTCAGCCTAGCACTGTGCCCTGCCTACTCTTCCCTGGCAATCCACAACATCTGGGTATGTAAGGTGTCCCTGGATTAAATATGGCTTTAGACCCATTTCTCCATCTTTTCCACTTTGCTTTTCTTTTAAACTATCTAGTCTAGTTTAAATGACTATTACCTAGTGAGTCCAAATCAGTGCCACTTATAACAGGCTTTTTTATTAATTGTATGTTGCTAAAACAAAGGCCTATGACAAGCCCAGACTAAAAGTCTAGTAAATCCAAATCTGCTTCATTCCTAGTCCAGTCACACTCCAGTCATGGCTGCCACTTGACCCAGGATACTGCTACCTAAGAAACAGGTGGAGAAGCAGCTGGAAGAGAGCATGACAAACAGTCAGGAAACCCCACCAGGATACTGAGTCATAAAGTCCTGGAGTTGTTAGTCGTAACAGATGCAAGGAAGAAAAAATAATTTTCCTTAGGTCTTTGTCACCAGCAAGGACGTCACCAGAAGACTCAGCGCCAGGAAAAACAGCTACTGAATGTGTAGTATGTAATTCCCCAATACATCCTATAAGTTAATGAAGTCTGTGTGAGATAAGAGGGAAAGCAGCCCTTGACTAGACAAAAAATCCCAGCAGGCCAGAGGCAGCCCAGCCAGCAGTGTCTGCACACGATCCAGCCAGCTCCAACCACGGGACACTTAAACTGCATAATGAGAAGATCCAGTAACTTTTACTACTTCAGGAGAAAACTACCTTTAACTGCAGGGAGAAAAAATGCTCATGATTTAATAGTAAGCATTTTTATTCTCTTGAGAAGCTGACACATTAAGCAGCACCTCTAAAGAACAGGGCCTCCAAGGGAAGCTTACAGAGCATGTGGTTCTAGTAAAGAAAAGTCATTGATAAGCCTAACATGAATGATTTCACCTTTTTACAGTGCAACCAAATCACTTGTGGTTTTCTCAACCAGACACACTAAGCAGCATGACAGCACTAGGTAACATTCTGCTTCTGGCATCACATTGCCATTCACTTGCTCCCCGTGGGCTCCTATCAACAGCCTCTAAATAGCCCAAGCAGACTGTGCTTCACAAGTGAGTCCCAGCTCTGCAGCCACAATCTGCTCTCAGCCTGTGCAATGCTTTCCCTGAAAATCTATTCCTTAGCTATTCTTTCATTATCAATGTAGCATAACAGAGTTGCTAATTCCCCCTGAACACACAGTTACTGAACTTGCAGGATCTGCACAACCAGATGGCAACAGCAGTAGGTTGAGCTGGCAACAGCAGTAGGTGATTCACAAGCAACACTCACCATAAAGAGCATCATCACCCATGGAGAACAACACAAAACACAGGACTAAACCAGACCTTAAGTGCTACTGTGCATAGCACTGACTAGCTGTAAAGACACAGCCAGTTCCTCTCAAATTACCATTTTTTTCCTTCCACATTTTTTACACACCACAGTGCATCCTATAGAACTGCCTGGATTTACTCAGATCTGGATTTCACCTGGTGTGAGGGACAGGGTTGAGCCTATACACTGAACATCCCTGCTGTTGGCCACCTCACTTCTCTCCTCCTCAGAACGTCTGAGGTTTATCAAACTCCACAGCACCATCTTGTGATAACAACCAAAGTAGGTACAGGGGTATCACCTGGGGCCACACACATCTGAAGGGTTTCTGTCTTAATTACATGCATTAATTGCTGTGTGCTCAGCACCAGGACAGTCAGATCCACTGCCACCCAGCTAAGAACCAGGCCTGGCATGTGTGAAATCCTTGGCTCAAAGAAAGACTGCTTCAAGGAAATCTGAACTTACTAGACTTTTTCAAGGTAAGAGTATAAACACCCCAGAACATATGCTCAGTGGACAAGGTAAAACAAAGTAAATGTCACTGAACCCAAGAGAATGCACTGATAAGAAAGCTGTCAATAACATTTATATTATCCTTTGATAACTGACCTTTTAAACATTTGTTTCTATTAGAAATTAGTAATTTTCCCCCATTAGGTTTGGGGTTGTTTTTTAACTTGTAGGGTTGTTGTTTGGTGGCTTTTTTAACAGCTTAGAAAATCAAAAAAGCATGCTAGGCTCATCATAAGTATTGTTTAAATTTAACATATGGCAGAAAATGAACTAATCTGTGGTCTGCACAGAGCTAAGTTCAGTACCCAGCCTCACATTTCACCTACAATCAGCAGTGAAATGCGGAAGTGTCTGTGAAATCCAAGGAGGTGGCTGGAAGAAGTATCCAGACCTGGCTACAGAATTCCAGAAAGGAGAGCCAAGAATTGAAGGATGGGACTGAAATTAAAAGGCTGTTGCCAACAAATGACCTTCTACAAATGAAGCTTTGAAGAGTAAACCACCAAATGACAGAAGATGGAAAAGGCTGCCTGCTTCCAAGGAAGCCAGTGCTGTGCTCCACAGCTTGTATCCAAGGAACTAATCCAGAAGAAATGAGCAGATAAGGCAGGAAAAGCACATGCTACAGCAGCCACGCTTGGCCTTTCCATCCATCAGCTCCTTTTCAGTGCTACAATAAACATCACTCCACTTTCCACAGGCAGCCCTTGGAGCTGCTGTACAAACATGGACAAGTCAGGAACTGTGCTGTACTGAATGCCAAGTTATGTTTTGTTTCATAATGAGGTTTATTTCCTCTATTCTGTCAGGAATGCATTTCTGCAGAAATTGAAGTAAGTGGGTCTATTTGGGCTAATAGTCAGCAATTCTGGAATTCATTTCTAGTTCTGTTTCTGAAAACTCAAGTGAGGAAAACATGGCAAATCTGTCAAGATGATTTGCTCTAGATGTCATGTCTAGCTTGAGCACTGAGAGCTGTGCAAGTAGCAGAGAATGGGTTCTACACTGCAGTTCTGACAATTAAAGCAACACAAGAGAAAGGTCATTTTCCAGAAGTTATTCCCACGAGTCCACTGAGGAAAAGCAGAGTGGCACTAATACAGTGTAGATGTATAGTCTTAGTCTGGTTTTTACATCAGCATCACGTGTTTGAAATTCTGGCATTATAACATGTAGCATAAAAGAGCAGAAAGAATACAGATTACTTGCCTTTCCCATCTGTTGCTGAAGCCTCTTGCAAATGTCTTATTGACCTGAAAAATAAAAATAAAGAATAGATTAATCGTAAGTTTTACATTCCCTTTTCACAGTAGTCCTCTAGATCACTGGCAAGTTTTGTTAGCTCTTTATGGCTGGAGTATGATCATAATTAACTGTGCTTAGCACTGCACACACTTCACCCTCGTGCCCCCAGCTCAGGCAGTCAGCTCAAGTATCTCCATTTCCTTGGGATTAAGAAAGCAGATTGCTAAAACCTACTTCAGCCTACAGAAGGCTTTGTGGGAGGGAGGGAGGGAGCAGAGTGAGAAACTGGGGCATTTTCCAGCATAATGCTCTTCACTTGTACAATTAAGCTGAGCTACTCTTCAAAGTACTGCCAAGCATTTGGCATCTTACTGCTCTTTTAAGGTCTTTTCATTTAAATAGTTGATTAGAGCTTACACGTCTACATAGGCATCTTATGTAACAGAAACTACCCTGCAGGAATGTAAATTCAGGGGCCAAGTCTTAGTCACCTTGCTCACATGAGTCATCCCACCAGCTGCAGTGACACTATCCAGAGGAAAAAGGGGCAGGATTTTATGGCAGGGGCTTCACTGCCAGTTTATGTTGGTACCATGGCAATGCAGGAACACTGGTTGCACACCATAAACAGTCGCAAGGCAGCTCACATTTGTTCTTCAGATACAATTTCTCTATGGAAATAAGTTTTGTACCAACACCTCACTAGGTTGGACGTACAGATCCCAGCATTAGGTAGCAAGAACTGTGACTGCAGAAGTCACCTTTATCAAAGGAGATTGGGTCCCTCTGCAATTGAAGGTAATATCCCTCAGCTTTTATTTACCATTGCCAAATGCTCCTCAACCTCAGAGCTGAAGCATTTTGACTGGAGCAAGGGGAAGGACAATTGGGTAGTGCAAATTTCTCGGAAGACATCTCCCAGCCTTGGCAGAAGGCCACCAGGAGTGTGTAGGGGAAGAGAAGGCCAGTTGAAATCCACCTTCACAAGTCAAGCTGAAGCTTATTTCCATCTACTGAGCGACACCTTTCCCTGAAACCCTCAGGAGTTACACTCTAGAGTGATGACATGCTACCAGACATTTATATAATCTGCATTTCAGAAAAAAATAATGGAGATACTGGAGAAAAAGAGGAATATTCTGTGTTAACTAACCAAGGAGCCAGAAGCTCCTTGATATCCTCCTTTAAACCCAGCTGTTTATCCAATTAAGACAAAATGCATTTAGAAGATAAATATTCTGGCTAGCAAGCAGCAACAATAGTGTTTATCTGAATTATCTGTGTTTGGTTGAGTTTTATATAACCAACATTATTCCCTGCCAAGTAGAGTGGAAGGAAGGGCGGGGAAATGCTCCCTGTGGGATTATTTCTTATAAACAATCAAATAAACATGCAGCTACTCTGCTTGAAGGCAGCTCTGATATTAGACAACACTACTGTTTTGAAATTTAGCAGTCAAGTATCTAATCTCAGTCAGTGAAGCCAAATTCCATTTTTCCATTTAGAGAGTCAACACTTCTGCAAAATTTCAAGTTTCAAAAGCACCTACAGTCTGCAGTGTTGGCCACATTTAAACTGCCACCCACCTTCCCTTATCCCCACTCTAAAATCCCCAAAATGAGCATCTTCCACAGCACCAGACTGAAATGTTAAGGCTGATGAGGTCTGTAAAAGTTAACAGAATGCTTGACTCCACAGGACCCCAGAGCTCTTTTGCTTTGGCAGAGCTGTTGATGCCCAGTAGTTCACATGTTTTTCACATACAGCAACTCACCATACCACTGGGAACAGGATAGCTCCACAGCACAGCAAGTCCACCAGGAAAAGGATTTCTTTCCACAGTCCATAC
>WEZZ01010966.1:0-11451 GCA_013400585.1 Chloropsis cyanopogon | reverse complement strand
CATAAAGTCACCCCAGGACAAAAATGTTCTCTCTGCCTAACTCACATAGCTGTGACACAGGTTTAGACCACCTTTAGCATCTTGTGCTTTTTTGCTTTAGGAGGGAAAGAAAATAAAATGCATGGCCCCTCCTAACAGGATGGTTTTCTGAGAAACTCTACACACCTCCAGTGAAGAACAGAGGACAAGAAGACAGTATAAGATTTGTCTTGGAATTGTCTAGTTGGTCTCTCTCAGACAGCAGAATGTATTTCTTCTTTATAGATTGTCCCACTGCACTTCTAGTAAAAAAACCTTGCAACCAGAATTGAGCCCAAAAATTTTCAGTTTATCTTCATGCCAGGAGCCCCAAGCTGTGTGTCATTTTTATCTGAAGTGAAAAATCAACAAAGTTTGGTTTGTGAAAATGTCAGTGAGTCCAGCCTAGCCTCCTCACTTATTGCAAAACAGAACTAGCTAAGACCCAATTGGTTTTAAATTTAATTCTATGGCAAAATGACAACAGTTTTGAATTTCTAACACTGGTCCCTAAAATAATAGTTCCCATTCTTGCGCAGACTTACTTTCATACATAGAGTATATACATACTCTTATACAAGCATCATTTTTATCAGGCTATGGAAAGTAAGCATTTACTTTGCAGCAATTATTACCAATTACAGGTTGTATCTAAATTTATACATTACATAAAGAGTAATTATGTTCATGTAAAGTAATGATGATGATGAAGATGATGGTGATAAGATAAAGGAGCAGATGTGTGAAAATAAATGCTCAGATGGTGAGCTAAATTAAAGCTCTATTATCTTTAGGGGATAATTTTGTTAACTCAATATACATAATTCTTCACAATTTATTCTGTGTTTGAAGATAAAATATATCACAGTCAAATTTTCTTCACTATATTGATACTATAGAAGTACTGATGTCATCACTTTATAGGTAACCAATTGAGAACTCATTAGGTAAAGATGTCTTTTAAAATGAGAAAACAAAGGAACATATAAAATTTGGCAGGTCTCATCAAGCCTTGTAGGTACTCACCTTGTCTGTTCTCAACAGAGTCTACTCTGTTGCAGCACAGTAGATTTTAATGTTTTAATACTTAAGGAGGGCTTAAAAGAAATGTGTTGTCAGACTTTTTAGTGGGGCCTGTAGTGATAGGATGGGGAAATGGTTTTAAGCTATAAAAAGATAGGTTTTGGACTGGATATAATGAACACTTTTTAAATGAAGTGGGTGGTGAAGCCCTGGCACAGATTGCCCAGAGAGCTGCTAGGTGCTCCATCCCTGGAAACATTCAAGGTCAGTTTGGGTAGGGCTTTGAGCAGTCTGATCAACTTGAAGATGTCCCCACTCATTTCAGAGGAGTTGTACTAGATGATCTTTAAAGGTCCCTTCCAAAACATTCTATAGTCTGCAGGTCCTGGGGCTTTCTCAGCTTTGCCCATCTCATGAGCTCTTTGAGAAAGCAATAGTCTGGACAGGACACGGTGTGGGCATGACATAAAAACCAGTGTAGTCAGAGGTATCTCCCACCTGTTCTTTGCTGTGTTGTCTTTGGTAATTCAATGGGAGCAGAGGAAACACAGCTATATGTCACACCTTTACCTCTCTGAGTTTTATTCCTTCCTGTAGCCATTCAAGACATCACTTAACCACCTGATGCCCCAGGGTAGGAGACCCCCTCAGCCTACAGCATCTGTACTCTGTATAAAATATTTCAGATTTTCTAGGCTGGGAAGGGAGTGGCTGCAGGTTGGGCAATTGATGAGGAAGAAGGAAGAGACAGTGAATTTGTGTCAGAGGTGAGGTTAAACCTCAGTTGCTGTGACTCCTTCATATGAAATACCGAAAATGTGTGAGAGTAGGGAAGAGGCGGACTACCACTAGGCCCTCTCCATAGAATGTATAGGAAGACAATTCACATTGTTTGGCACCAGCTCTGCAAGGCATGGCTGAAGGTCAAGCTTTGCATGCTGAGACCCAAAACCACTTTGGAAATGTGGATTGATAGGATTGCTGCATACCAGTGTATATCAGAGCAAGAAACATATATATTTCTTTCTGTTTATCAGACCTGTTGTTTCAGTAAAGACACAAAAGAATTTGTAGACGGTGGCAGGAACAGGCTCTTGAATGGGGTCTGTTGGTCTTTATTATCATCTGTCACAAGCCTTCCTCACATTTTGGCTCTATAATATGCAGGAAGAACAGTTTCTCCATCCAGGCTGTGATGAATAGACCTAGTTGAAAGGAGCAACAACACTTATAATGTATTATAAAATAATTTAAAATTTCTAAGAAGAAAAGAACAAGGATTATTTTCCATTGCTCTTAACTAATTTCTTGATATTAAATCATATTAAGTCACTGTTATTTTCTTGTATTTGGCATTTTCTTCTAGATATTGATGCTGATCTGTTTTGGTGTCCTACCAAATGTTCATTGTTAGTTCTAAACTCCATTTCCCTTATAAAAAAATTAAGTAAGATAATTATATTTAAAGAGCATTGTATAGAAAAGACTGTAGGTGTAGCTTCCTCCTATGTTCAGGTATAGAGCAAAGCCACAGCTTTAAATAGACATATCATGCGAGGTATTTGATCAGAACATGTAAAAAGAGTATTTTCATATATGCTTCACACATATGGGACATAAAGACAATCCAGGGATCCCAGTAACCTTCAGGTTGTGAGCCTGAGTGACAAATTTGTATACATTTCATATTTTATTAAATATTTGTTTTCAGATTAATGCAAATAACATCTTCATGACATGTAACTATGAAGCCACGGGTCAGAGGGAAGTAAATCAAGGAAAACTCCAGTGAACTTAGACAAAGTCATAGCTGTAAGAATAGAAGTGTGCTTGCATGTTCATATACACGAACATCATTAATTACTCCACTGAGTTTCTTCTAGGGACAATGTTGGGTCTTACAGTCTCCAGGAGATGTATTGACTCTTTAGAAGTTATCAACAAGTTGGATATATATATTTTTTATATAAGATTTGTAATTCACTGTACTTTGGACTTACTATTGTAAAATAGTGTCACTTGGGCTAGTATTCATAATACATTCAGAAAACATGAAGATAAACAAATTAAGAGTTTTAAAGTTGGCTTCTTGGTGAAAGTATACATATTAATTAAACTGATTAAGAACACATGGAATCTCAAAAGAGGCCAGTTCAACTTAATTTTTCTCATGAGACTATAGTAAATAAGTCACACAGTTAGACAATATTGATACTAATTGATTAATATGTTCTGCAACCGCACTTGGAATGTCAGGAATCTGCTCACTTTTAAACTAGATTGGTGAAAAATGATCTAAGACAGTTTTAGGTGCCTATTTTTAGACAATTAAATTCAAACACTTTGTCCCATTGCTTTCAAGTAGTACAATTAATATGTTCAAATTAACTAAAAACTCCTATATCCTAATTATCTTAGTCACATCCTTATCTGCTTGCACCAGATGGCTCTGTTAAACCATGAGACCAATTAAAAAAATATAAAAACACCTTTAAATTTTTCTTGTATCTGTTCCTAAAAAATGTAATCTTAGTATAACAAAAATATCTGTTGAAAAAAAGAAAAACTTACTTATGAATTTAAAAAGTGCTTTTCTTGAAATTCTGTGTATTACATGATCAAAACAAGCACATGAACAGAGCAGAAATTTTAGAAAAGAAATTAAGTAAATTTAAAAAGTAAGAAAAAAAGTAAATTAAAATTGCACATAGTTTATATTTAAGGGTTTGAAAAGGGAAAAATATCAGTCCAAACTTAAATAATTGTCCTTTTAGTCCTTATGAAACTTCTTGAAAGACTGAAACCTAGCTTTTTTGGGTTTTTTTTGCTTTGCTTAGGTTTGACTTTTTAATGCAAAACTTACATGGATAGCCTGCATCTTTGAAAGTGGATTACTAACTGTCTAACAGATTCAGTTACATCATTCCACAAAAACGTATAAACTCACCAGTTTACATTTTTCCATGTTAATATGAGATTATATAGTTGTTCTAGATCTGCAACTGCACAATTGCAAGTATTAAGCCAAGTTTAAAAATTCTTTGTTATTTTCTTGCCATATGAATCTTGCAGATATGCATACAACAACCAGTTAACTTAACTTCTAGACACTGGTAAAAAAATATGTTCTGTTCCCTTGCCTTTTGAGTGCATAACATCAGCTGAGGTATTTGGCTTATGGGATGTTATCAAACAAAATCTTATGCACCATTTAGCACATTTTGTTTATTAAGTATATATTTTCAGTAAGCAACAAATGCTCACACTGAACCTTGTCATTAGTATGTGTCTAAATAAAACTTTCCTAAATTGCCCTATCAACATTGTTGATAGGAGTGAGAAATTCCAGTATTTACTATTTCCATGCTTTGTTATCGCTCAAATCACTATCAGGAACACAAGTACTGACTTTCTTGATCCTTCTAGTAAAAAGGAACAATATTGATAAGAATAGGCAGATACATGAAGTCAATGTGTAGTTCAGAGGTGGGCATAATTGGAAAAAGTTGGGGTTTTTTACCATGGAAATGTGAAGGCTGGTGGCTCTACAGAACAAAGGTCCATTATAGTGCCTTGGATGGATAGATCCTAAGTTGGAGAAGTTTCCCCTGTTCAGGCTAATTGAACAGAGCCTCTCGCAAGATGCCTTGTTGTATGTACACCATATGTATATGTACCCCAGTTCTACCTCCCTGGTTGGCCCATTGGCCTCTCTGCCCCTTTTTCCTTATACGTATATGCCCTAGAATGTTCTCCCTTCCCTGCTTACCCACTGGCCCCATATTGCCACAGTGTCCCATCCCCTTTACCCTATTGGCTGCCACCCCTTGTCTGCCTCTGTACTGCCCTCAGCCCATTGACCCTGATGCTCTGCTTCGTCCCCCTTGTCCCCTGTATTTAACCCTGGACCCTCCACTGTTCTTTTGTCTTTGTCCCTGAACCCTTTCATGTGTGGCTGGAGTAAACCTCCTCCTCAGAACTCCATACAAAGACCCTTCCCACTTCTGTGTCATCGGTGATTCTACAAGAGCTACAGAAGTGTGTGTTGAGTGATTGTGTGTGTGTGCGCCTGTGCCACTGAGCAGCTTCATTACCGGACATGCTTCTGGAAGGTCGCAGCACTGCTGCCTCTCGCTCCACCACCAACAGGCTAGCAGCATGTGATAGCTGGTGCCCTGAACAGGGACCTCTTTGGCACATTCCTGGAAGCGTCTCCAGTAGCTTTTTCGCAACTGGAATTAAGCCGTGTTCGGGGCAGTCAGTTCCCAGAGGAGACTCCTAAGTTTTATTGGGGGAATCCCATGGGCGACTAGCAAGCTTCTTGAGGCAAGAAGGTTGGTCGAAGCCGACAGACCACCCTGAGAACTTTTGTTGACCCACTCTCTTAGAAGTAATATATTTGGGGGTCACCCTTTTTCATCTTTCCTTTCCCTTCTTTTCCTCTTGGATGTTGGGAAGAAGTGTGGGGATGGGAACCAAACTGACCCACCCACAGAGGGAAGTTTATACCCAAGTTGAAGGAACCCTTGTTGGGTAAAATTTTCATTTTTCAAAAGGAGATTTAAAATATTTTGTTAATTGGTTGTTTAAGTATTTTCCTGATGTTACGAGGGAATCCATTCTAACTAATGAGTTCTGGGAACATGTGGGGAAAAGATTCTATGTTCTTCCAGTTAAAGGGGATCTTTCAGTGGGGAAATTTTATCCTTTGTTTGATATTATTGTGAAGTCTGTAGAAAATGTTGGGAAATATTCAGAACCCCAGTTTAAAACCCCTTCCCCACATTCCTCCCCTTGTGTCCCTAAACCCTCTTCCCTGCCTCACGGTGAATCAGGAGACAGATCTCATCAGCAGGCACAGGGCTGCTACCATCTCCCTGACATCTCCCAGTCTCCTCTGTCCCCTCTCCAGAGCAGCACTGGCCATGTGCCTTGGGCTCTCCCCTAACCCTCTTACCAACGCCCACGTACCCAGTTCTACCACCCCAAGTTGTTCTCCAAGATGGCGCTGGCAATGTGGCCAGCCCCACCATCTTGTCTTCGCCCTCTCCAAGTTGTCCGACTCTTGGTCCCCAAAATGGCCACCACACAAGTTTTCCTGCCCTTTCCCTACAAAGTGGACCTGACCCCACAAAGGCAACGGCTATTTTGTCACCTCCCCTTCCCGACAAAAATTACCTCTCTGACCCTCTTCCCACTTTCTCTAGATCTGTCATTGCACCCTGCCCCTCCCCTTATGTGTCGTCATCGGGACTTCCTGTCTCTATCAGGAATATCCTCCCTGTTGCGCACCCCATCCCTACCTCCTCTGCTCTTGGCTCCTCCCTGATGGTCCCTCCCCTTCTGGTTCCTACAACACCAGAACTGGAAGTGGTGATGACAGCGAACAGAAGGAGGCCATATTGGCTTCCATTGCTGCCCCCAAACAGGCAGATTCCGGTTGCCCCAAGAGGCCCCGTGCAGTCATCAAGCACCCTCCATCCTCCTTGGAGGATGAGATTCTGAGTCAGATTCCTCAAACTTGGATTCCAGTCTTGAGTCTGAGGACTGCTGGGCCAAGCTGCAGAGGGAAGCCACTTGGAAGGGTGACTCAGAGGTCACCAAAAAGATCTTGGCCTTCCCAGTTATATGTAAACACAGCAGAAGGGTGACTGCAATCAATTCCTGGGAGCCCATCTCCTATGGGGAATTGAAGGAGCTCTGCAAAGTGGCTAAGAAGCATGGTCAGGGGGTCTCACTTCTTTAAAAACTTCCTGCAAGCCACCTTCTCCACCCATGTCTTGGTCCGCATGATACTAAAAATATCATTAGCTGCCTCCTCTCCCCGGCTGAGTATATGTTGCGGGAGAGGCAATTCTTCCTTCCCAATTCTCTTATTGAATGAAGAATGGGGATAGAGGAAGAGAAGGGAAGATAAGGCACCAAACTTCCCCCGCCCCTAAATGTGACAATTTTTAAAATAACTCTTTTAAACCTTACAGAAAGCACCTACCCTGACACCATCCACCACAATGAGAGCCACTGCCTTCCTAGCCTCAGTCATCCTGGTCTTCTAGATACTTCTGTCACCACCAACCATCAATGTGTGGATGGCGGCACAGCCCAAAGAAAAATTTGACAGGCTGTGCTGCCTCAACCTATCCTCCCACAGTGAGGGCATCCATGCCAAAATCCAGAAGATCCAGGACCAAGTAAAAAAACTTAAACATGAAACAGCCCCAGACTGGTATGAGGATGTCTTTGGACATTGGGGTCTCAAAGGATGACTTGTGTCCATTTTAAAGAATTTATTATGGGTGCTTTTGATTGTTTTTATTGTTCAATGTGTGGCTCAGAGGTGGGTATAATTGGAAAAAATTGGGGTTTTTTACCATGAGAGGGATCTCACTCAACACCTGGTCTACTGACATCTGACAGGATGTCTCAGAGGTGAAAAAGATCTCTAGCACAGAAGGTAGCGAGGCTCATTGACAGAACTTTTAACTAGCTTGGCAGGAGGAAAGGGACAAAACCACACTTACCAGTGAAGAGCAATGGGTTGCTGTGCCAAAACTTGAGGAAATGAGCATTAATGGGTTTCCGCAATCTGCTCTAGGGGGTGTTGGCTACAATGTACCACACTTGAAATGTTTCTACACTGATGCACATAGCAATGGGAACACGTAAGAGGAGCTGAAGGCTTTTGTTGTGTTCCAGAGATTTGACATCACTGGCATAAGTGAAGCATGTTGGAATGAGTCCTGTGACTGGAGTGCCCTGTTGGATGGTTCCAGGCTCTGCAGGAGGGATATGCAGGGTGGAAGAGGCTAGAGGGTGGCACTTTATGTAATGGAAGGGTTAGAAAGTATGGAGCTCACAACTGGCAGTGCAGTTGAGAGCTTCTGGGTTAGAACCAAGGGGCAAACAAATAATATGGATGTCCCTGTGAGAGTCTACTATAGACATCCTGGCCAGGACAATGATAGCAAGGAATTATTCTTTGAGGAAGTAAGGGACATTTCCAAGTCAACTGCCCTTGTCCTTATGGAAAACTCCAACTTGACAGAAATTAACTAAGAGCATCACACAAGTGGTACAAATCAGGACAGAAGATTCCTAACATACCTGGATGACAACTTTATGGAACAGATCCTAAGAGAGACAACTTCGAAGGATGCCCTCCTTGATCTGCTTCCTATCAAAGGATCTTGTGAGCAAAGTGGAGATAGGCCACAGCAAACATGAAGTGATCAAGTTTAAAATCTCAGTTGACAGGAAGTAAAGTGCCAGCAAAACTTTAACCCTGGGCATGAGGGAAGCAGACTTGAGGCTGCTCAGGAAACTAGTGAGTAAAGTACCCNTTGCCCCAAGAGGCCCCGTGCAGTCATCAAGCACCCTCCATCCTCCTTGGAGGATGAGATTCTGAGTCAGATTCCTCAAACTTGGATTCCAGTCTTGAGTCTGAGGACTGCTGGGCCAAGCTGCAGAGGGAAGCCACTTGGAAGGGTGACTCAGAGGTCACCAAAAAGATCTTGGCCTTCCCAGTTATATGTAAACACAGCAGAAGGGTGACTGCAATCAATTCCTGGGAGCCCATCTCCTATGGGGAATTGAAGGAGCTCTGCAAAGTGGCTAAGAAGCATGGTCAGGGGGTCTCACTTCTTTAAAAACTTCCTGCAAGCCACCTTCTCCACCCATGTCTTGGTCCGCATGATACTAAAAATATCATTAGCTGCCTCCTCTCCCCGGCTGAGTATATGTTGCGGGAGAGGCAATTCTTCCTTCCCAATTCTCTTATTGAATGAAGAATGGGGATAGAGGAAGAGAAGGGAAGATAAGGCACCAAACTTCCCCCGCCCCTAAATGTGACAATTTTTAAAATAACTCTTTTAAACCTTACAGAAAGCACCTACCCTGACACCATCCACCACAATGAGAGCCACTGCCTTCCTAGCCTCAGTCATCCTGGTCTTCTAGATACTTCTGTCACCACCAACCATCAATGTGTGGATGGCGGCACAGCCCAAAGAAAAATTTGACAGGCTGTGCTGCCTCAACCTATCCTCCCACAGTGAGGGCATCCATGCCAAAATCCAGAAGATCCAGGACCAAGTAAAAAAACTTAAACATGAAACAGCCCCAGACTGGTATGAGGATGTCTTTGGACATTGGGGTCTCAAAGGATGACTTGTGTCCATTTTAAAGAATTTATTATGGGTGCTTTTGATTGTTTTTATTGTTCAATGTGTGGCTCAGAGGTGGGTATAATTGGAAAAAATTGGGGTTTTTTACCATGAGAGGATCTACTCAACACCTGGTCTACTGACATCTGACAGGATGTCTCAGAGGTGAAAAAGATCTCTAGCACAGAAGGTAGCGAGGCTCATTGACAGAACTTTTAACTAGCTTGGCAGGAGGAAAGGGACAAAACCACACTTACCAGTGAAGAGCAATGGGTTGCTGTGCCAAAACTTGAGGAAATGAGCATTAATGGGTTTCCGCAATCTGCTCTAGGGGGTGTTGGCTACAATGTACCACACTTGAAATGTTTCTACACTGATGCACATAGCAATGGGAACACGTAAGAGGAGCTGAAGGCTTTTGTTGTGTTCCAGAGATTTGACATCACTGGCATAAGTGAAGCATGTTGGAATGAGTCCTGTGACTGGAGTGCCCTGTTGGATGGTTCCAGGCTCTGCAGGAGGGATATGCAGGGTGGAAGAGGCTAGAGGGTGGCACTTTATGTAATGGAAGGGTTAGAAAGTATGGAGCTCACAACTGGCAGTGCAGTTGAGAGCTTCTGGGTTAGAACCAAGGGGCAAACAAATAATATGGATGTCCCTGTGAGAGTCTACTATAG
Source organism: Chloropsis cyanopogon (assembly GCA_013400585.1). Lineage (NCBI taxonomy): Eukaryota > Metazoa > Chordata > Aves > Passeriformes > Irenidae > Chloropsis > Chloropsis cyanopogon. The sequence goes on along the minus strand of WEZZ01010966.1, from coordinate 1,571 downwards.
ACATCCTGGCCAGGACAATGATAGCAAGGAATTATTCTTTGAGGAAGTAAGGGACATTTCCAAGTCAACTGCCCTTGTCCTTATGGAAAACTCCAACTTGACAGAAATTAACTAAGAGCATCACACAAGTGGTACAAATCAGGACAGAAGATTCCTAACATACCTGGATGACAACTTTATGGAACAGATCCTAAGAGAGACAACTTCGAAGGATGCCCTCCTTGATCTGCTTCCTATCAAAGGATCTTGTGAGCAAAGTGGAGATAGGCCACAGCAAACATGAAGTGATCAAGTTTAAAATCTCAGTTGACAGGAAGTAAAGTGCCAGCAAAACTTTAACCCTGGGCATGAGGGAAGCAGACTTGAGGCTGCTCAGGAAACTAGTGAGTAAAGTACCCTGGGAAAATGTTTTTGCAGTGCTGCTCACTTTTCAAACCTTGCCTCTTAATGGCACAGCAGCAGGAAATTCCAAAATATCAGCCATCAAGCAGATGAGGCAGAAGACTGACTTGGGTGAACAGGAATCTTCTTTTTCAGACAGGCAAAACTAGAATGTCTACACCCAGTGGAAGCAAGGTTAGGTTGTCACTGAAAACCGCACAATAAACTCTCCAATCAATTTGTTAGATTACAAAGTTGCCACTTCTTTATTACCAATGCTGGAGGCATATGGAATTCTCCTGATAGTATGGATGCTCAGTAACCTAAAAGACCACGCTATATTCCTGAAACTAATACACATTTATCAAATTTCCAGAATACATGCATATATATTATTTTTTTCTATGGACTTTTTTGGGTATGGTTCCAGATATTCCAACGAATCTTTCCTCCTTGCAAGTATCTTAAATATGTTGTCAATTAACAAGGTACTTCCCTTATCATTCTTTGCTGTGACACACAATCCTTGTTCTCAAAACTAAGATGTAAGCTAGTATATATTAAACACTGACAAAGCCACGTTAATTTCCGGGATTTGTACTATGTACTGTATGGTACAGAACTAAGAATTAACCATGAATATAGGGATCATACGCTATTGTGCTAAAGTTTAAAGGATTTTCCAACATCTTCCCTCACTGCTGTATAGACTTCTTCTTACAGAAATAAAAACTGTTCAGTAACAAGGTGACATAGGAAGAATACAGAAATGCTGCTGCCACTGTATGGAGAAAATTTATGCAGCCAATGCCAAATTTGAGTTAAACTTAGCCAGTACTGCAGGGGACAATAAAGACAGGGATTTTTTTTAAAATATGTCAATTACAGAAGGCAGTGCAAAAATAATATTGGTCCATTGCAGGATGAGGATGGTCACCTCACAAACAGAGACATGGCAGAGGTGTTTAATGTGTTCTTTGTCTTCAGCACAGTTGATGAACCAAGGGGGTCTCAGTGCCCTGAACTGGAGCGCCAAGAATTTAACAAGGGAANCTGGAGAGCCAAGAATTTAACAAGGGAAAGTGGTGAATTCTGCACCTGGGATGGGGCAACCATGGTTGTGTGTATGGACTAGGGAATGAGAGGCTGGAAAACAGCATTGCAGACAGGGATCTGGGGGTCCTGGTTGA
>WEZZ01010964.1:25763-38329 GCA_013400585.1 Chloropsis cyanopogon | reverse complement strand
GAAAGAAAGGAAGGAAGGAGGAAGGAGGGAGGGAAATCTGAAGAAAACAGAATGAAGGAAGTATGAAATAATTCCCCCATTAAAATAGGACCCCTATCTGCAAGCTTAAACAAAAATATTTTTAAATAAAGCATGCAAAATCCCAACTTACTTTACTCAAAATTGCTATACAGGTATCTTAATAACTATTTAAAAAGAAAGACGAAGTCTGGCTTTGATATGCAATGTGTACTTCTCCGTGACCAAACTGATCTATTTAACTTCATCGGGCGTTCTCTACTTTTGTTTTCAGTATTGCGTTTTGCTCCTGCTCCAAAAAACATCTCAGTGCTCATTTGCATCTAGTAGTTGCACATATGTGCACTGATGGGTAACAAATATGGAAGAGATACATCAAAGAGGTCTGGTGCTTGTGTGAAGAGATGAGGTGAGCCTGACCACAAAGGGGTAAAGCTGCAGCCAGCAGTGTAATCACTGCAGGGTGCGTTCTTGCTTTAACACTGTTGTGTCAGAGTTCACCAGGTTACCGGGACCTCGAAAGACTGCCTACTTGTGGTCACAAAGATAAGACTAAAGCAGGATCAGATCTACTTCAAAGAACTCACACCTGTATTCACTGATGAGATATCTATGTCCAGAGAAAGCATTTTCTATGCTAATGTCCATTGCTTCCTCCAGAGCCAAAATAAAACTGGTAAATAACAGCAGTTGCGATGAGATCAGTGTAATAACACCAAAGCAAATAACACGCCATTATCTCAGATGGATCTAAAATGATAAAACCAGAAGGAAGAGGGGTAATTTATTTATCTCTATATGCAATGCAACACTTCAAACATCTGCAATATCACCACACTAATCTTCTTTCCACTGCAAATAATTTCTCTTAATTTTCATTTTTACTAAGCACTGCATACCCTCCTGATGTTACTCAGAGATTTCCAGTAGAAATACTAGTGATGAAAGGAAACAATTTTACAGCAGAATTGCTGGACGTTTTTTGAGAATTGTGGTAAGACTGTCCTTGAAATTTGATCATTTTTTTTAAAGGTGGCTGCACGCTCCCCACATTGAATAACTCATTTTAGATGTAAGATGCTATTGTGGTGATTTCTTTTTTAATTTGTAGTAACTGATTACATGAAATTAATGAGTGGAACTAAAGCTATGCACTGTCTCTCATCCATTCCCTAGGTCACAAGAACTACAGGCTTTGATTTTGCCGCTTCTCTGCCTTCATTGTTAATCTGACATAAAATTACTAAAATAAAATGTAAGGTTTCTTGTGATACGAATATTTGAGGGATAGGGTAATTAAGAGGACTCCAGACCACACTTCCGATTTTTTGGAAGCTAATATTAACCCTGATTAACTATTTCAGAGTGGAACTATCTCTGTTTATTTAACAACTAATTTAACTCTTAATATTTCATTATTCTTTATTTGTATGGAGGAACTATGCAAATGCATAGTTAGAAATGCAGTGATTTGCTTTCTTTTTTTTAGCTGTCTAACATAAGCTCAGACATAAACAACTTCTCCTTGGGAGAAGAGTAAGCATCTATTCAGGGCCTTCAGCAATATTATTCAAAGAATATGTCAAAAACAGATGCTCAGTTTTCTTTTTTTGCTAATATGAGGGTTTGGCTCTAGCTGGAAGCCAAGTGCCCACCTAAGCCACTCTGTCACTCCCGTCCTCAGCTGTGTAGGAGAGGAAAAATGTAACAAAAGGCTTATTGCGTAAGGCAAGGACCAAGAAAGGTCAGTCACCCAAGCTGAGCAAAACAGACTCAGCTTGGGGAAATTAAGTGATTATATTTACTTAAACCAGAGCAGGATAATGAAAATTAAACATAAAACTTCAAAAACCTTCCCCTCACCCTTCCTTTCACCCCAGGCCAAATTTCACTCCCACTTTTTTCCACCACCTGCCCCCAGTGGCACAAAAAGACACAAAAACGGAAAGGGCTGTGGTCACCCCATCACGTTGTGTCTGCTGCTCCTTCCTCCTCAGGGGGACGACTCCTCACACTCCTCCCCTGCTCCAGCCTGGGACTCCTCCCATAGGAGACTCCGCCATGAACTTCTCAAATGGCAGTCCTTCCCACAGGCTGCAGTTTTTCCCAAACTGCCCCAGCATGGGTCCCCTCCTATGGGGTCAGTCCTTTAGGCACAGCCTGCTCCAGCATGGGTCCCCCATGGGGTCACAAGTCCTACCAGGGAACCTTCTCCAGCATGGGCTGCTCTCTCTGCAGGACCACAGGTCCAGCATGGGCCTCCCACAGGATCACAGCCTTCTTGAGGCACCCTGCTGCTCCAGTATGAGGTCCTCCATGGCTGCAGCTGGATATGGACTTCACCATGGACCTCCATGGCTGCAGAGGCACAGCTGCCTCACCATGGTCTGCACCCCGGGCTGCAGGGGAATCTCTGCCTGTCCTTTTCCACTGACCTGGGTGTCTGCAGAGTTCTTTCCCTCCCATATTCTCATTCCTCTCCTTTGGCTGCTGTTGCACTGCCGTGTTTTTTCTTCTTAAATACATGATCCCAGAGATGCTACCACTGTTGCTGATGGGCTCTGCCTAGGCCAGCAGTGGGTCTGTCTTGGAGCCGGTTGGCACTCACTCCAGGGCACACGGGGAGAGCTTCTAGCATCCTTTCACAGCAGCCCTGCTACAAACATCTTGCCATGCAAACCTAATACAGCTAGATGATAACAGCATTTCATTATGGTCCTAATAAGTGAGTGATTATTTTATCTCTCCATCTTAAATCCCTACTGCACCATGCAATGCATGCAAATATGGATGTATAGAACCGACTCCCAGTTATCACAGTCTGTTGAAGGATCCCATCCTGACAGCTCCTATATATTATGCAGGAGACTACTAGCTGTACAGTTTAAGCTTACCCAAGACACAATTGTCCCGTTACTCATCCCCCACTTTTATATAACCTCATGACTTAAGTGATTTGAGCCTTAAGAAACCAGCACCTCCACGCTCTACACTCACATAAACACAACCCAAACCATTTCAGATGAGTAATGAAAAAAAGGAAACAGTATCACGGCTATCTCTGTGAAGCCACTAGAGTGTGGTTATGGAAGCTGAAGTGAGATTAGAAAGGCACTGGAGAAGTAAAATCAACTATAAAGTTAACCATACTAGAAATGTACTGGAGGGGACTGTTACATGAGGACTTCAGGCAGGCAAAGTCAGACCTACTGAGGGAGGGAATAAGCTAAAAGGGAGGGGGGTTGTTTTATCCTTTTGAGGCTTAAAGGAAAAACGTGCATCTTGAACCTGAGGAGTTTCAGCTCCACAAAGGGAAACTTTACATGTCCATGCAGTTACACTTTGCCTTCTGTAATTGACTTTGCACATACCAAGTGAAGTAGGGGTTATCTTTACATTCAAGCTTTGCCTATGTTGCTATTTTTGGCATTGGAAACAATAACAACTTGCTCACCAAGGAGTGCAATTATTTACCTGTGTTTCAGCTGGAATTTTTAAGCCTCTTTAATTGATGGTGAAAGACAATGTCAGTTCTATAAAGGAAGGATTTGAATATATCCCACTGATTTTCAATGCATAATATTCAGCCCAAAGAATGTTGGGCTTTCAGCTCAAAGAATGTTGAGGTCACATTGTGCATAACTAATGTCTTCGCTTACATTAATAATGGGATTATTAGTCTCACCATGAAATCCTATGTCATACCAAACATTAAAAATGTCTTTTTTATTTATTTATTCACATTTTATTTACTTAGGACTCCTAAGTCAAACATCACTTCCTCAGCTATGCAACATGCCATACAATGTAATTTTGTGTCATCACCCTAAGTGCTAAGACCCTACATGCTTTGCATAGCTGTAGTGACTTGACTTTTGATTTGTGCTAGTAATGACAGATGATGGGTATTTTCCTCTTCCAGTGATAAATATAGCCTTAGTACATACTTAGTTTGGGAAATGTACTGACATTTTTCAGGATAAAAGGTTCTCTCCGAACAGAGAATATTGCATGCAACACTACATTTCCGTCATAGCAATTATTAGGCTTGCATTATTACTGCCTTAAATGAAACATGACTATTTTGCCACAAAATGCAATGAGAAAAAATTTTAGTCTGGAAGATTAGATTGGGCTTGCAGTCAAAAATAATAATCAGTGCTTACCACGTGATGTTTTTCAATTTTATGAATAACAAAAACAGCAGACTAAAATTGTTTTTGCACTTTCCTGAGGGCATTAGCTCCCCCCAAAAAAAAGGGCACTGATTTTTCTGGGCATACATGTAAGAGGAAATAACTGGTAAAGCATGCCCAGAAATATGGATCTGTTATTTTAGTGCACCATACACAAGGCAATAATTTTTGTTATAACCATTGTGGACCATTTTACCAGTCCAAAAGATAATAAACCAACAGACACATAAATTTAATATTCAAAAAATTAATTTGCAATAGCCATTTCTTGCCTTGCCAGAAAGGCTGCTTACCCTAAACAGGACAAGAAAATTGACCCTCCAACTGTTCTGAAAATAACCAAAAATAAATTCCGTTAAACTGAGCTGGAAAAAAAAAAAGTGAGACAATCTCCATGGAACTATAAGGAACAAAAATAAACTAAACAAATACCTTAACTGCACACTCTGAATATTAATTTAGATACATTAGTAACATGGGTGTCCAAGCTTAGAATTCTGTTTATATGAAGTTTGATTTCACCACTACAGTAAAAATTAAATTTATTCTATTTATCTGCTAGTCTTGCCTAGAAGAATGCTTTTCCATATACCTAATTAAAACAGTAGTTTTTTTGGAAAGTAATATCTCTAACAGATATACTCCTGTCTTTTCAATTCATATGACACCTCTCTAAAATGTAATTTCATTTCAGACCAGCTTCTAAAATAAAATAGCTTATTTAAATAATTTAATTCTGTTATCTTTTAGTCCAGACGTACTTAATTGAATGACCCCATATTAATTGATTTGATATAAAATGAGCTATAAAATCGATAAATAGTTTCTTTAACAGGAATACATATCAGGTGAGTTTGCAGGGTCAGCGTGGTAACAGGCAGTAATTTATACATTAATTAGCAGCTGTGGGACAAAGAATAAAAAGGCATGAAATGTAACTGTCGTATTGAGAATACACAGGTTGGTGATGTTTCTTTGAGAGAGATAATATCAGCCTTTCTGTTGTTCTAAACATATCAGAGTTCCTCTTTTTCGCTTCTAAAACAGTTTCCTCTCTTACCATGTACATTTTCAGTCATCAGTTTATTCCTCGAGAGATACAAGATTATTATCCATGTGTAACACAGCATTTATTGTAAGTCTTGTCCCTCCTGTATTCCCCTGTTGTCATCACTTTGCCTGATTTTAACATTAATTGATAAGATCACTGTGTATGTGATCTGTGGATTGGCTTCTTTTGATAAGGGGAAAACCACTGTGACGTTAGGAGATACACATGGCAACAACTAGAGCTGATTAGAAGAAAGTAGTATTTAATGACATTTAAAGGATTAAATGGCGTGTTTGACAGAACTGTTATGGATGGCCATTCCATGAGATACTCTTCAGAGAGTTTAGACATTATGCTCACAACAGAGTGGAGTTATTGTGGACAGATGTGGTCACATGTTTCAGTATCCCTTAAGGGAATTTCTCTCCTAAAGTGTGTAATAATGGAAAGAGTAAATCATCAAAAACCACTACTAGAATATGCACATAGAGATGTGTACAGACACACAGTTACATATCTCATTCTGCAAGCTTTCAGCAGGTCTGAGTCAGCCAGTAGAAGGATCTTAGCCCTGTGAGGCTTTGATCATCAATCCAAAAATACAATCTATAAATTATAATCAGCAGAGACATAAAGCAATAATTCCAGCCAAGGAATTTCAAAGCAGTCCTGATGCCAAAATGATTTCATAGACACTGAACAGTTTTTTGAGCAACACACATTTTTCAAGATCTGCTTTTCCCACAGAAGATGCTGAGAAAAGAAAAAAGGAAAAAAAAAAAAAAAGGGCTAGCCTATATCTGGATTCCTGCTGCTTGCCCAGAGGACTGAAAAGTCAGAAATATAATGGGTCTGACCACTGGATGTCACTCTCTTGTTACATTAACTGTGTTTCTGGCAAAAGGAAATTCTGGATTTTTCTGTCATGGTGTCTAAATTTCAGTGTGGCTGAACATTCAGAGGCATGACTGAAGGTTGAAACTGCTGCTCTGCCAACAAATTCTTGAATAATCTTAGATCTTCCTGGATTTTGCCTCAGTTTTCCAATCTGCAAATCATTATTAAAATCTCTAGGAGATAGATTAAGAACTAATAAAACAGGAGAACTGTGGCTGAGAAGCACTGTGAAAATACTGTCAGCAATACATACATAATCTAGGAAATGTAATTTTTACAATACTATGGTAGCATATTGCGTTATAATACAGAATTACAGAAGAGTTTGGGTTGTAAGGAGCCTTGGAGATGCTGTAGCTCCAACCTCCCTGTCAAGTGTAGGCACACCTTCTGCTAAGACCAGGCTTCTCAAAGCCCCATCCAACCTGGCCTGAAGGGATAAGGCATTCACAGTTTCTCTGGGCAACCTGCGCCAATGCCTCCATACCCACACAATAATGCCCTGCTTATGTCTAACTTAAAACTACCCTACTACTACTACTGCAGAAGTACTTTTCAGGACTCTTTGAGTACTCTTGTCGGTACTAGGACTACTACTGTACTTTCCTATACGTGTCATGCATTTTTGGACAGCAGAAAGTCCCACTTTCAGTCAGGGTAAATATATAAAACTAGAAATATAATGTTTCATGAAATAATGCTAATAGAGGTTTTATTTTTGATCTGATGGCTATCAAATGAAATATTCATTTGACAATTGAAAATCAAAATCTCTATCATATTCAATTCAGCCATTTCACTACATTGTCTTGAAAACATAACAGTCACAATGCCAGTGTAGAATTTTTGTGAGACTTACCAACATTTACTTACTGGACCTTACTGGAGAACTTCTCAGAATGATCTCCCATTAGATTGGGGCCCTCTGTTTCAGGAGGGTCTTGCATGGCAAATCAGCTGCAGGTGGTCTCTAAGCAAGAGTCAGACCTTGCAGTATCAAAAACCACATCCCACTCTGCCTCAAGCCCTAGTTCTCACATATTTGTACAGCTCCTCGCATGCTAGTAGTCCATTACTTACCTGGGTTTTCAATGGAATGGATTTTTTCTAAAGAATCCAGGTTTTGTTTCTGTAACTGTTCTCCACAAACACAAAGAAGACAAGGGAAAGGCAGGTGGGGATCCACGGTGATCCCTCCTGATTGGGCTCCTCAAGTGAGAGCAGGAGAGCAGCCTGCCCCACGAACAGTCCTGAGATACATTGTCACTGCATCCTCACGGAGGCTGGGGGGCTGTGGCCAACAGGGCCATGGGACTTAATGTTGGGAAGAATGTTTTGGGCTTGTAAAAGATTTATTATGGGATGTTCAGCAGAAGAACCAGGAGGGACCTGGTTGGATGGGGAGGAAATAAGCATGGAAGAGAGCCAAAAGAGCATGCTGTACACACACAAAAAAAAGTGTGTGTGGGGAGTGGGGGTGGGGGGTGAAAGGGACCATTCAAGTGCAAACAGGCATGGTCAGGGCACTTATCTGACATGGACTGTGCCTGATCAGTGTGGTCTGCTCTGTCTTCACATTAAACCCCATTTCTAACTCTTCCCTTAGGAAGAAGAGGGTCAAAGGACCCTATTCTGCATGTGTCTGGGCATGGCAAATATACATGCCAAGCAGCTGACATGGAAACTACTCATCATGGGGCCTGATCTCTTTGGAAAATGTACATGAAGACAGATTTTTTCCTAGTGCTTCCCCCCAGTATTGTAAAATGGAAAAGGCTTTTGAGAGTACTGCAGCAGGAAAACTGACTTCGTGTTAGTCTGTTAGAATCACAGATATTCCCACTTACTGCTTCCTGCATGCAAGAAGGAAGTTATTATCAATAAGCAAAACAAAGGGATGTGAAGCTACAACTCTGTAATAGTTTTGTGTCAAAATGCTCACAGTTCATTTAGGACCATTAAGAAATGTACCACATATAAAGACAAAACTCTAACAATGGTCCCAAACAGTCAGCGTTGTCCTTCAGCATTTGGTGTCTTCCCGTACTTCCTGCTTACTGCAAACACATTGAACAGTATGTTTGCTTTAAGCAATTAACTGTGGCTTAAAATATGACCAAGCCTTTCCTAGCAAACATCCTGCAGGTATTATTCAGTGTTAGTGATGATGACTGGGTTAAACACCCCAGTTAATGAGAAATGTTACAGACCTGTATGTTGCAGACCTAACATACAGAAATACCAAACACATAAGCCTCTTTCCTTGTATTTCTCATTTCCACAGAAAATTCTATTTAAATTTCTTTCTAAAATACTACCAGCCCTACTTTTTCTGACAGCAACTTCTCAAAGCTGGCTCTGAAATGAAAATATTATTATATCCTATTCACACTAGTCTTCTGTGAATGAAAGACTCCATAGTTTTAACTTCTCCACTTCCTGTTTATTCACTTTCTCTTCTCTCAAAGTACAGAAATCCTATTATGTGTCTAAAACGATAATTTCCTATGCAACATTAATAAGCAGTCTAGTGACTGATATTATCTGCCCTGGTACAGTCATTGCACTTGATACATGCAAATAATTACCTTACCTATAAAATCATATATATGCAAAGTCCAGATTGGTTGAATGGTCTGTTTATCACTAATAGTTTGACCAGCTTGTTTTTCCTAAAGTCAGCCAAAACATTGTTTTTCTTTCTCATGAAACAGCAGAGATTTCCTATAATGGCAAGTTTCCATGGAGAACATATGTAAATTTTGTCAGTGTGAATTTTCAAACTCCTGAGCAATGAGATTTGCTTGCTAATTCAACATTGGAAGCAACAATAATAAAAACAACAAAAAGACCACCAACCAAAAAAAAGGCAAACCAAAGAAAAAGTAGGATAAAGTCCTTATCATCTATAAAGAAGAAACAGTAGAAGCTGCACGGTACTGCCATAGATAGTATGGTTACTGCCTTCTTCTGTGTTTCCTAGCTTCTACAGGATCCCAACAAGTGGACAATGTGAAAAGCCACTACCACCAGTCACATCAAGCATTCCAAGGCACACATACTATTTCTGTGTCCCTACAGAGCTAAGCATGAGATATCTTGACACAGATGTATCTATGGAAAACATTAGAATTATTTCAAACTGGCTGTAAAACTTGTTTGTTTATGCATGTGCTGTATATCAAGCAGATTAGTCAGACACAACGACGGTGTACTGAAGCATCAACCTCAGACCTTACATTCACTATGCACTGGTTCACACCTTTTATGTTAAACTTGTGTGTCAGCTTGAAGACATCTCATCTTCTCCTCATAAAAATACAACTTCATTGAAATAAAGGGAATCTGAGTGCTAAATACCCCTTGTGTGCCTCTAAATGAAACCTAAATTTGCATTTGATAGCTGTCTATCATAAAAAAAAAAAAACTCAATATGTGCTATATTCTATTTGCTAACAGTATTACCTCCCATCTCCTGGCTAAACACAAGATGGGATTTGCTGTATGTTTCAAATTGAGAACTTAAAGAGAACTCAAATGTTGTGGCTGGCACTATGAAGTTTTATTTAATACAAATATTATACACCTACCAATTGAGGAAAGGAGAAAGTCATAAACAGATCATCAGAAAGCTCCTCAGTGTGCTAAAATCTAAGCAAAAAGCTCAGATGTGACATGAACTAAATTGCTACATTGAATTCAGAAATGAATGCATACGCTATGGAAAGAGATATAAATATATTTTCTGTTTCTACACATGAATACCCTTGTATTTAGTAAGTTATACTTCACTGCCAGCCTCTAAATGGGCTATATTGATTTGGGGCTTTTTTATTTGATACTAGTAGGAGGCATGAAAACAGAACTGGAAAAGAAGCAGGATCAGAGTGTATATAAAGATTTTGATTCACAAGCACTGGCTTAACACCATGCTTAAATAAAATTTAATTAAATTACTGTTGCTTACAGCTGATTTTAATCCTATCAAGAATGTAATAAAGAATGGCTTTACATAAAGCAAAGTACTTTTAACTCCTTTTGTGTTAACTACTCTATGTTTAAGTACAAGATATTTCCCATTCAAAAAGTAAGTTTTAGAAGATATATTGTTATTTCTGAAGGCTAGAATCTTATATTTTAAGGAAGGAAAAACCCCCCCATTTATTGTTTTCTTTAGCTCTCGACTTCTCTTGATAAAAAACACCAAATAAAGAGCCATGAAAAGTAGTATTTTGCTCAAAGGAAAAACTGATTATTGCCATCACCTTCATCATATAAATCCACAAAAAGAACAAAATAACAAAATTAGAAAAGGAGTATACATCATTAGCACATTAAGCACTTTACCCGTTCCCACACTGAGAAGGCAAGTATTCTGCCATGGCCTAAGGAGGCTGCATTTCCACTACATAAACTAAAGAATAAACTTGTCCTGTAGGTGAACTCCAGTATTACATTATAAAATCCACTGGCCACTACCAGGTCCATCAAGTTTCATGCACTCAGAACAAGCCTTATGCACATGTTTATCATCCCTCTCAATGCCAGTCACTCCTGATGTGCTGCCACAGTGCTGCTGCTGCTTTCATGCTGGATCAAACTTAAGATTTCCCACTACTGCAGCAGTTTCATGTGGCATGAATCCTGACTAGGAGAGCAAGGTGAGAATCCAGAAGATCACTCACATTTATATGAAAAAATATTTTCTTAGTCTTGGTGGGGTGGATACAACTCAATCCAACTTCCTGGTACTACTGGGTTTTTTTGTTGGTTTTTGTTTTGTTTTGTTGTTGGGAGTTTTTTTGTCTGTTTTTGTTGGGTTTTGGGTGGTTTTTAAAAATTATTTTATTTTAGGGTTTTTTAAAAAATTTTTTGCTTAAATCTGAAGCCGTAATCCAGGTCCCAACTCCACCATCCCATGCTCTCAGCTCAAACATGGGGAAGCTGCACTGACAGCACCTCTCTAATGCTTCTAATGAAGAGAGTCTGCCCCATCCCTGCTAGCCACCACTTGCTGCTGGTTTTCAGTATCCATTTGAAGCTAGTTCTCCAACTCCTAATCCTTAGAGTTCCAAAATTTTTCAAGAGACAAAGTCAGAAGACAATTCTATGCATGCAGCCACTGATAGTTTTTCATACGTGAATTTGAAATGCAATGAGTAACTTTTCATCATGAAATTGTAATGGAATTTTAAAAATAACTGCTGGCAAGTTCCTGTTACAGGAAAATTCAGCCCTTTAGCACACAGCTATTTCTCAGTTTTATGCACAAGGACTGTTTATGGAAATAAGTAGATATCCATTTTCTTCTCTCTTGCATAAGACTATAAATGAGGAACAGTCAATGCTAATGATTTCTTGCAACTATCTTTGCTGGTGTCTGAGAGCTTCACAGATAATCAATTTTTACAAGATTTGTGAAATCAGCAGTTGCATGATCTATCTGCCAGAGACAGATTCATGCCAACATACATTTTATTTTGGGTATCCAAAAGAGCAAACACTATGGGGTTTGGTTTTTATTTTGTTTTTAGAACATTTGACGTCACAGAGAGAGCTTTGCCTTTCCCTCCACTACAGCTGCAAGGGTTTCACATCTCTGCCTAACAAAGCCTAGATTTTCAAGGCAGTTAGACAGATTCTATTTTGGATTAGTGCCCCAAACATCTGTACCTACAGGAAGACAACAGGTAGTCTCCTAAACTTCAAATAATATTCTTAGTCCTATACAGATATGAAAGAAAAAATCAAGAAGGGACTCTTGAAATTTATAACACATTCCCTCTTCATGTACAAAGAATTATCCAGCATCTTCAGTAAAGCAAGTAATTTCAAAGAAGCAGTTCAGTCACTCATTGATCTGATGATGCCAGATGAAACCCTACTAAACACTTCTCATATTAAATATATTTTCATACAATGTAGTTAATGGACTCTTGTCTCAGTGAGTATTTAGTCAAGACCTTTTCAACTCAGCCCAGAAACAGTGAATAAATAATTAGAAATTTCATGAAAAATACTAATTATCTACTGCTGGGGACTCTGGCATGTTTTGCCTACTCAACATCTGTGTTGTTAGATTAAAATGTTCTTTGAGGCAAAGACTGCTTTTATGCCTTATGCAACATGCTTCATGCTTAGCAAATAAAGAATATATGTTTTGCAGATCCACTATTGGAAAGAAGTTATCATCTATTAAAGGAATTTTTTCCCCCTCTGGTTTTAAATGGCATAATAGAAAGAAGCAAGATTTAGCTGTAATGTTTATTAGAAGAATAACTTCCAGTTCTTTTTTGTGATATTTTCAGTTCATATTTAAGCTATCGCTCAGAACAGGAGAATGGTTCATATTCAGCTGCATCAGGTCTGTTGAGCTAGACCACTTCAACGTTAAAGCTCAACAC
>WEZZ01010964.1:1702-13227 GCA_013400585.1 Chloropsis cyanopogon | reverse complement strand
AACATTGTAAAAATGCATGAAAACTACAACTCAGCAGGATGTTGTGATGGGCATTGTACAAACATAATATATGAATGAGTCTAAAATTATTGCAGTGAAAGTGCCAAGAAAGAAACAGAGAGATGCAGAAATTGTGTGTTTGTATAACCCATACTCAAAGCTGTAACACACTGAGCAGCACAGCTGAAACCCTGCTGTTTCCTTACTTGTTTAAAGAGCTGGTGATTTCTGGTTCTCAGGGGAGCTTTAAACTGTGTATGGATACTGTGAAACCTGGTACTGTCCACAGAAATTATTCACTTGAAAGTACAATCGTACTTGCAGGGGTTGGTCTCAANGGATCTTTGCCACATGATTTGACTGACTTTTTTTCAGAATATAGATTCTTAATAGTGAGCTAACTGTTGTTGTAACTATGATGTATCTATAGACTGTAGAAAAAAAGAAGAATGTTTTCAGAACAGTCTTGTTTGGTCTTGCCTGGTGAAATCTTTTTTCTTTGAATCTTGTCAAAATTCCTTTAATGTTGGTGTTTATGGAGTTAGACATCATGTGAATACTCTTTTTGATAAGAAAGTGTAAGTTCTTTTCTATTGTTATCTTTCAAAAGTAGCTACTCTTGTAAGTGCATGAGGAAGTTAAAAAAGTGCTGGATGCCAGAAGAAAAACTTATGCCCCAGGGAGGATATCATCAGGAAGTAAACAAAACAGTGGTGTGTTTCACCTACTGTAAGATAGAATTTTATTGTGTGTCTTTTCTGAGGAGGGAAAAAAAAGTTCATTTTGTAATATCTTCAAGTCTTTATGAATTTGTAGCNNNNTCTTTATGAATTTGTAGCAATGACTTTGAAAAGTAACTGCAGTGATAGAGTGTAGAGGTGTTCTCCCTGGGTTTCATTGTGTTATCTAATGAGAACACTCATATATGTGTGTATGTGTGTATATATATATATATAATATTTGAATACCATCTTATCAACAACTAGAAATTAAAATTTCAAGATTACTTGTTTTGTGTGCGCAGAATGTGTAGAACAGGATTTAAAATACAGCTTAAGTGAGGAATACTTAAAGAAGTGTACCAAAAGTATGATTACTTTTTTTATTCAATAGGTAGTCAATGGCTCCATTTCTAGTAATCATTTATTTGAGATCAAACATAGGCTAGAACTGTTTTCCTAGCTTTGAGCTAAGGAAAACTCTGTGAAACATCTGTATTCATAGAACCAATACCTCCTTAAAAGGTCATCACTGTCATTCTGAATTAACAGTAGTCCTTAATCAAAAATCATTTGTTGCCTCCCCACAAAATTTGCCAGTACTTCTTTACATCTACTGAGTTGCTTAGATCTCATTTATGTTTATAATAAACCAGACAGGAACTAGTTATCCTTCATGTATGTGTACTACACAGAAACAAAGGAGCATTAAAGTGTCATAATGTCTCCATATCAAATTCAAACACAGCAAGTAGACATGCTTCAAGCCTGGCTTCAAATACAACAAGCAGCAAAGCCCTCAGAATATCGTCATTGTCCCCAAAAAACATTGTCAGTGAGTTAAAATCACCGGGAATCTCTGCAATAGACTGTAGAGATTCATCAGAGTTGGTAGAACCCAAATTTTTGCTTTCCTACATTGGAATGCTGCTGACTTCACCAGATACAAGAAGCAAGATAAAACAAACTGAGAGCACTTTCATCCTTCTGAGGGTTTTTTCTCCATTGTCATTGCTCTAGTTAAATAATAAAACACAGTACTCTACTCTCAGAGTGGGAAAGTCTGGGTCATCTAGACGCATTTCTGCTGCTACTACTGTTTACTGCCCTTCCACATAATACCTACATACACAGGGATTTTATCCCTGCTGCACATACAAAAAAATCCCCCAAAGTGCATGAAGGAAGGAAGTAGCTAGTATCAAGCACTGACTCTATTGTATTAATATGCTTCACAATGTAATATGTCATTAAAAAGACATCAATTAAAATTACACTACTTTATCTAGCAAAACTCACAAGAGGACAATCACCCTTTCCTCACCTCCCAAGTAGTTGACTGCCATTGCTTCCCCTTGTGCTGGCAAAAGTGGAAATTCTTTCTGAGTGAGATCTGTTGCTACCCAGACCAGGGTGTAACCTTGTGAATGCTGATATATTCAATATACTCAAATTATAAAATATTTAATAATTTATGGTGAGTTTTTTTCCTTGATTGATAGTTCAACTACCCAGTGATTTATATAGGTATCGTTTTTTAATTAAAAAGAAAATTTATCCTATAAATTCATTATGTTTTGATTATAATAAAAAAATAATTAAATGACAAGACAATTTGTTAAGACCTCACCTGGATAACCTGCAGGAATTTACCAGCACGTACGTACTGGAACACATAATAAGGAAAGCTGACATAAAAATTAATATTGACTAGAGGACCCTTTGAAGTGAGGTTTCTTAGGAGCCATCATGTGAAGAGATGCAGATCTCAGGTGTGTTCTGGAGTAGAAACACCTCACGAAATATCAACGCTTCCATCACGATAAAGAAACTGCTTTCTGTTCAGACCTCCTGAGGACTCTAGCAACAAGAAGATTTAAGCTAGAAAAATATCACAGAAAAGAAAGGCCATAAAATATAAACAGAACATACACTTTATCTGTAGAAGAAGCAAAGAAATACTTTCTCTTTAAATATGGCAGCTCATTATACGATGTATGTCCATAAGACAACCTAATGCTGGCTTCATAGTCATATGTGAATATGGAAATCAAAGTCAAAAAACATAAGTTTAACAGAAAAAAATATGATCTGAAGAAATAATTTTTTACATTTCTATTGTAAATAAAGCATAATGTCACAACAAAGACAAAAATCAGCCTTATAAATCTCATGCTACAGAACAGACAAGCAGGAATGCCTAATTTATAGGGCTTAGAGGAAAAAAATGCAAACTAGGAATGTGCAACAAAGTGCATGTAACCTGAAAAGACAAATCACTCAGCTGGAAAAGATGCTCTGTAAGAGTAAACCATACCACACAAAAGCAAATGTTCTGTATAAAGGAAATTTATGGATTTGCAGAGATTTGCATTCGTATAAAGAAGGCAGAAGTCAACTGTCAATGGATGTTATAAATCCTCGCATTGTAGGGGTTTAAGGTAAGATAATCAAACAAAAATGGGTTTCTTCAAGCAATGTCTCATGATACTCCATAAGGTGATAACAAAGAAGTCAACTGTATCTTCATATGCTGTATGCAATCCAATGAACTGGAATCATTGTCGGCCTCCAGAACAGCAATCAGCCAGCTGATCTGAGCAGAAGCACAGATCCTCACACACAAAGTGCAAGAGTAACAAAGGCCTACAAACCTTGCCAGTTGAGATCAGTAACAGTCTATTTGGACTAGATGTATTCAAATGGTCTCCAGGTTGGTGTTCCCCAGAGCTCAGTATCAGGGCTAGCTTTGTTTAACATTCTTGTTAACGAGAGTACCTGGACAAGGGCACCGAGTGCACCCTTGTGAGGCAAGTTTGCAGAAGACAGGAAATTGAGTCCTAGCATCTATCTGCTAGAAGGCAGAAAGGCTCTACAGAGGGATTTGGACAGGCTGGATCAATGGGCTGAGGCCAATTGTGTGAGTTTCAATAAGGTGAAGTGCTGGGTCCTGTCCTTGGGTCACAACAATCCCATGCAGTGCTACAGAATTGGGGTAGAGTGACTGGAAAGGTGCCCAGTGGAAAAGGACCTGGGGATGCTGGTTGACAGCAGCTGAACATGAGCCAGCTGTGCCCAGGCGGCCAGAAAGGAAATGGCATCCTGGCCTGTAGCAGCAATAGTGTGACCAACAGGACCAGGGCAGCGATCAGCGCCCCGTGCTCAGCACTGGTGAGGTCACACCTCAAGTCCTGTGTTCAGTTTTGGGCCCCTCACAACAAGAAAGACACTGAGGTGTAGGACCAAGTCCAGACAAGGGCAGCAGAGCTGGTGAAGGGTCTGGAGCACAAGTCCCGTGAGGAGTGGCTGAGGGAAATGGGGGTGTTTAACGTGGAGAAAAGAGGGGGGATGGAGGGAAGGGACTTACCACTCTCTACAACTACCTGAAAGGACTTTGCTGTGAGTTTAGGTCTCTTCTCCCAGGTAACAAATGACAGGACAAGAAGAAATGGCCTCAACTACCACCAGGGGAGGTTTAGAGTATATATTTGGGGAAAAAAAAAAAAACCAAGCACCACACAAAGGAACGTAAAACTGCCCAGGGAAAGTGATGGAGTCATCATCCTGGAAGTGTTCAAAAACTATGGGGATATGGCACCTGAGGACATGATCTACTGTTGAACATTGTGATGGTGCTGGGTTGGTGGTTGGACTTGATGATCTTAAAGGTCTTTTCCAACCTTAAAAATTCTACGATTCTATGAAAAGGGAAGTGAAAAAATTGCATCACTCTCAAAACCAGAGTTTCTTGTCATAAAAAAAAAGGATGCTGCCCTGTCTTCACTACTTTCACTCAAGCAACAACCACAATTGAAGTGAATTCAATGTTAAATATATTTTAAAGCAACAAAAGGATAAGAATGTTTTTAAGTCCACTAAAATATCACATTTCTATCACAGGTTTCCTGTAAAATAACACATAGCGAAACTTGTGAGAGAAAAGATTTTCACTAGTGACTCAAAGTATTTTTTTTTTTCATTTGGTCATAAATTATTTGCAGATAAGTAAACAAAAATAGATCAAATAAATTCTACAAAATAAGACTACATCTAATGAATCCCTGTCTAATCCAGACATAGAGACTGAAATATTAGCACTATTTGAGTGTGACCTCAGCACATTCTGTACAATCACTTCTCTGATCATCTCTGTAGGATTTGGAGTAGAATTCCATAGAATCTGAAATATTGCCAGATCCATCCGTGTCTGAAGATACCACACAAATGGACTAGCAATGCCTTCTGAAAAAAGAGAGCTTTATCTCCACAAGAATATATTAAAAACAAATGAAAGGAAAAAACAATGTCTGCATCACTTTACCTTATGAAAATTCAGACAACTGAGTATGTTACAACTTGTGTTATGTACAAGACCCAATGAAAAGCAATCAATATATCAGGTTACGGAATACATTATCTATTAAAGAAAAAATAAATGAAAAAAAACAAACCACAAACCAAAAAAAACCCAACTTATTAAGGTGTTCGCCCTGAAACTGCCCATGGACTTTATTTTTAAATGACCATTCATTTTTCTACAACCTAATTCATTTTATGCGTTCATATCCGAGCACAAAAACAAAACGTTTGTGCCATAGGTTGAGGTAATCAAAATTCTACAAAAGGATAGAGGCAGAATTATGGGCCTAATTTCTCCTGATTTCTGTTTTGCCAGAATATATGGTTCCAGTCAGGAAAACACTAAGGAATATAAATTACAGTAAGTTGACATCCTACCACAAGAGTCAAAATCAGCCAAGATTGCAACTGCAAACAATGCATGTTTTTTAATAAACTAGGTCTCTATGCTGGCTGTACATACATGTACCTCAGTGAAATCAGGACTCAGGACTTGGAGGACGGTTGAAGGGACAAATATTCAATAACAGTTTATTATCACATTTCTTGCGGTGATAGAACCATTCCCTAACAAAAAGTCATTCTGAAGAGGGTGACAATGTTTTTTCTTAGTCCTTTTTCCTTTATCGGGCATCTGATTGCAGCAATTACACGATCAAAACAAAATTACTGTTTATCTTAAGCTCATTTTGTTTATACCTTTTGTGTGCTTCTGCACAGATACTGAGTGTGATAAACATGGCATGTTGTTTTATTAATCTCAGATATATTATTTTTGTGCGATTGCTGCAAGGATTAAGGACAGATTTTAATTTGTAGTAGTATAGCTCTTGCATTCTGATGAAAACTTTAGTTTAATCAAGGCTTCATAATTATGTGGCTAATTTTCACATTTAAAAAAATCTAAAGTAGCTGTATCAGAAAATTATTTTTTTTAGCTAGACACATATTATTAGTATCAATATACTAATACTTATATATACTTATATAGTATTTTATTTCTATCTTTATTTTTGCATGACCTTGGAAAGAATAACTTATATTTATCACCTTTCCCTATGAACATTCAAAAAAATTAATAACAATCTGAAAAAAGAAAAATTCCTTGTAGTTGTGTGAACCATGTGTGTGAACAACAAAGCATTAGGTCTGGCCTGAAATATGCTGGTGATTAGGTAAACTTTCTTATCAATGAAATACAGGTACTTCAAAGCTGAGAAATGTTTACTCAGTCCAAATTAGATAGGTAATGTGCCAAAAAGTGTATTTGCCTGAGACACAGCTGTGGGTTCTTAGTGATTACATGAACGAGCTGAACCTTATTTTTTTATGTTCTATCAGAAAAACCTACACAGTCCATCTAACTGTATACTGAAGTACTGGTTCAGCTCACTGGCTCACAACTTGTAGAATTACATTTGAATCATTAATGCTACCTACTTTCTTTCCCTGAATTCTCTCTCAGTCAATTAATCAATCTCAAATTTGTTGGCTCATACAACGTGAAAGCATCATAAACTGAGAAGTTACTGCCCTAGGTTCCCACTACTTTTCCTGAGTACAAATCCAGCCATGGGTTTATAAAATATTGAGATGAATATGGTATTTCTTAAACAACAACTGGCAATGGTAATAATGACAGAGTACATCATATTTAGTCAAGATAAATGATCCAAACATTAGGTTAATTAAGAATCCAGGATTTTTTTTTCTTTGAATAGTATCAGAACTGCTATACTTTATCACACAACAGACCATGTATTTACTAAGAAAGATATTTCTCTCTCTTTTCATCCAAATACAGAGTAAACCATCCTAATTCAATGCAATGAGTTTTTGTTTCCAGCTGCTGTTGAGAAAATATTTTAAGAAAAATGTGATCCATTTCTATTATATTTAAATAATTCAAAGCCATTCCCAAATCATATGATCTGACCAAATAGATCATAGTACATTGTAGATATCCATGTTTCTCTCAATTATTTTTGATTAAAAAATTTCCAATCTTGTCATGTTCTGACATTGGCTAAAAGCCAGGGACCCACAATAAACCATTCACTCATTCGCTTCTGCTGTAGTTGAGCAGAGGAAGGGGAAAGAAACCAAACGACTCACGAGATGAGGATTGGGAAGAAACACTCTAAGGGCAAAATAGGCTCAAATTTAAAAGATATAAAGAAAATTTATTAACAGAAGTAAAAGAGGATAATGAGAACTGAAATAAACCTTTAGAACACATTTTTTCCTCCCTCCAACCCCTCCTCCCTTCCCATCGACAGCACAGAGAGACAGGGTGTGGGAGTTTTGGTCACTTTTTCATTTGAAATCTTTCTTCTGGTTCCTTAGCGCGATAAGTTTCTTCTGCTATGCCATAGTGTCCTTCCCACGGGAGACAGTTCTGTGTGAACTTTTCCAATGTGGTTCTAATTTTCATGAGTAGCAGTCCTGTCCAACCTGCTGTAATATGAGTCCCTCTCCTGGGCAAAATAGTCTTCCCAAACTACATGGCGTGGGTCATTTTAGTTCATGGGGTGTCATCTTTTAAGGACAGACTGCTTTAGTTTGGAAGCAAGAGTCCTCTTTTTCTATTTCTGGAAGCAAGGGTCTTTCTCTCTCTATCTGGGTTTCCTACTAGACTACAGTTTTTCAGCTTGCACCTGCTCCAGCGTGAGCACTTTTTCTAATGGGCTGCAAGTAGACCCATGCACTTAATGAATTACAGGGAAACTGTTGTATTATAGTCCTCACCATGGCTTGTAGAAGAATTTCAGCTCCGATGTTTAGAGCACCTCCTCTCCCTGCCTCCTTTCACCGACCTTAGTGTCGCCATGTTGTTCTCCTCATGTGTCTTCACGTTTTCCTTTTCTACGACTCAGGAAAAAATTCCTGTCTCTAGCCTTGTTTGTTCTCAAGTTCTATCAGCTGAAAAGTTCTTATAGGGTTTTGCAGTGCTAAAAGGTTGATCTTGTTTGGGCTTGTATTGGGCAATTTCTCATTAAGCCCCTTGCCGTCGGCCACACGAGGCCCGCTGGCAGTGCACGGGGTGCTGGCCACCGCAGTGCTGGCACCATTCCTCTCTTCACGTGGGGACCCAAAAAGGAGAAGCTGCTGCTGCCACCGCCTCTGCCCTTCTGCCTACAGCATGGCTGGCTAAAAGAGGTTAAAGCCAGCAAAGTTCTGCGAGCCATGCTGAGACGGTGGCCCTGGCTGTATGGCCCCAGCCACTCCTGGTTCCAGCTGCAAGGCCGCTCCCAGTGCCAGAACGGCCCCAGTCCCCACGCCTCCACATCCCTTGGAAAAAGAGCATGCATGCAGTTTTTATTCTTCTTAAGTGTGTCATCACAGAGGCATTAGCAACTTCTCTAATTTGGCCAGCAACATGTCTGTCACCAGAGCCTTCAGGGATTGGCTCTGCCAGACACAGAATCTTTGAGGAACTTCTCTCAGAAGCCGCCTCAGTGGCTTCCCCCACCCCCTCTAGAAATCAGGCTGTGTTAAACTAACACATATCTTCACAAAACCCTTTGCCATGTGCTAAAGTAAAGAAATAACAGAGCTCAAAGCATCATCAATGCCCAAGGCCTGGTGAGTAATTGGTGAATAACTTATTTCTCATTTAGATGGATAGAGCTGCATAACCTTAAGAGAAGATTAAACTTCCATGCTTCGAAAATGGGATTATCTTGACCAGATGATCTAGCTTTGGAAAAAATTCGGGTGTCACTACTTCAGTACTTCAGAAAGGATCCTCCAAGATCCTTCAGGGGAAACAACTGTGAGTTGGTACTTTGCTTTCACTTAGGCACCAGTGCATCTTTCAAGGAGAGAAGAAGAAAGAGAAAGCAATCTTTGACCAATTGCTTGGAAAACAGAAGGAAGATAATTCTTCCAGAGCATTTGAAATCATCCTGGGTCGGAAGGTCTGAGTTTCAGTACGTCAGTACAGAGCTATTAGCAAGTTGAAGACTTCTGAAGCCTTTTTGTTCCCTGCAGTGAACAAACAGAACTTTGGTGGACCCTGATTTTATTTCACATATCCTTACAAGACAGGATTGATAACTATACTTGTGATCTCCGACACTGTATGCCCTCCTTCAGATTGTACCCAAAATCATTCTAAAGTGCCATGAGGCACAATCTACAAGGAGATGTATAATGGACATACACTCAACTCAGTTGGAGCTGAATGACTCTTCCATAGCACTGGAATTTGCTAATGCATAGTAGGCTTAAAAGAAAGCTAACCATCATCATTCAGATGACAGATGTGTAACACCAGGAAATAAAAAATAAAGCCTGCACTACAAACAGCCATTGATGGGTATGATTCCAGTGTCAATACTGAATAAATAATTCCTCAGCTTTTCAGAGAGGTATCATTCATGTTTTCCTTTGAAAAAGGAACAGTGAGGTTGAAAGTGAAGAAAAATATTGAATTCCGAATTTCACTAGAAACACTTTTGCTTCTATTTTCCATATTAACACTTTATTAATGCTTCAAACACTGTGCCGATTTTTGAGAAGGAAAAAGTCTAATGGATGCTTAGTGGTTTACCCTGAAAATTTGGTCATATCAGTGCACTCTGCAAGAAGGATTATTTAGCCATAAAAACATTTCTCCTTATATTTTTCTTCACTGAAGACTAAGGAAAATAGAAGCTCAGGTTTTAAAACAGTTTTTTTTCCCCAAAGTATGCTTTAACTGAGTGCAAATGTACAATATGTACAAATATGTAGAAATAAAGGTGTTTAAATTGTCCATCTAAAGAAAATGTGAAAGATAGCAGGGAACTAATGTACCATTCATATTCCTCGACTGCTTACAGTTCTTTTACCACTCAGAATGATTCAAGTGAGACTAGAAAGCCTTCCACAGCTCCCCTTGGTGCTCTGTTGCTCCCTCCTCCACATAAATAATAAATAAATCTGATCAATTTTGCATCCTCATGCAAGGACTTATCCAAGGCCTTGAGCTCTGATTGCCCCAATCACTATCCAGATCATGAAGTTGACTGAGTAAACTAGTGTGGGGTAGCGAGCCCACCACAGCTTAGGGCTGGAATGAGACCATTCATATTGAGATGACTGGGGACAATCTGACCCAGAGGCCTCTGCACAGCTGCCTCTCAGAGCTTTGCCAGTTTCCAACCAGCTGTGTTCCACATCAACCAACATCAACGACTGCAGCAGACAGCAGAAACTCCAAAGGAGATCTAAAACACATTTAATCCCAGAGCCTTTGCTCTCTGTCATCCTGCATACCATTTTCCTAGCACCATGACTGCAGCAGCATAACCTCATGGTTAACTGACAATAAGGATCCTTGTGCTTCTCTCTGGGAAGGAGATAGATGGAGTCTGAAGACAAAACACTGCCTCAGGATCCATACGAAAGCTTCTTCCACCATAGCTGTGAGTGGTGCCTTAGACTTATCCATAATGATCAAAAGAAGTCCTGCCAAAGAAATGATGGATAGCCTCACTGTGCAGGGCTGTGCAAAACAAGTAAATATTCAAATTGAAATTAAGTAGGTCACAGAAAATGAACAGCTTGACAGCATGAGGCTGATAAAAAGCGCTAGCTCAACTGCTAGCATGTGTAAGAGTCAGAGACACAGCAGCTGTCTGAACTTTATGAAAGCTGCTGGTTGCTGCAAATCAGTTTCTTCAATCGTGATACAATCAGCCATCCCAACAAATTTGTGAGACACTCAGCTGCAAAGCCATTCCTGCAAAAACAACTCTAGAACATAACTGCAACATAATGCGTACCTAGAAACCACTCTGCTTTACATCTAAGAATATATACAGTTTGTCTCCTTTCCCCCTTGATGTATCTGGTGCCACCAAGCACTGAGAGTAACTTCAGAAGATTCTTCTGACAACTCCTGAATTCAAGAAGCTTCTTTGATAACAGCCTCGCAGTTGCAGTACTGTCATTCTGCGTTACTTAAGTGTTTAAAAATATATCTTTGACCACATTTTAAAACAGATCAGACACCAGGACATTTTCTTTGAAGATTAAGTCTTTGCTCCATTTTGAAAACTCAAAAACAGTATGAGTGAAAAATCAAATCAGGAAGCCACAAATCAAAAGATTTCTCCAGTTAGATCAGGCTGCTCAGGTCCACAAAACCTGTTTCAGTGCTTATGTATGCTTGTAATAATAATTTGTTTCCATTCCTCTTGTCCTGACCCTCAGCATCCTGGAAAAAACTCTGGTTTCATCTCCTCTGGACCCGCCTTCTAGGCATATATAGGCAGAAATATTTTTTCCTTTCTACCTTCTTTTCCTACCGTTGAACAAACCAAGTGGTTTTTTGCATGTCATGTGTGAAACTCCCTGACAAGTTTAGTGGTCTCCATCAGACTCAACTTCAGAAAGTCAATATCCCTCCTGTTCTGGGGACCCCAGAACTGGACACAGCACTCAGATATGTTCTCACAA
>WEZZ01010963.1:27278-75235 GCA_013400585.1 Chloropsis cyanopogon | reverse complement strand
CTGCCGCCGGAACCCGCAGCAGTGTTTGTGCTGATCCAATATTTGTCTCGCTCCCGCTCCTCCCCGGCAGTGTTTGCCTTATTCCCGAGGTTCCATGCCTGTGTTTGTCCGGCGCCTGCCCCGGCTCCTTCCCTTCCTTCCCTTCCCCTCGCGGCTGTAAATGCGCTCCCACCTGCGATGTGCGCCCTGGAAAACCGCCGGGAAGGGCCGGGACAGGGAATTCCGAGCTCCAGCCCTGCCTCCCGCAGAGCCCGCACACAATTCCCTCCCCAGACCCGGGGGGAAAAAGGCTGAAGGACTTGGGGAATTGTCTGACAGCAATTAACAGCACTCCCAACCCCAGGAGCGGCTCAGCTGGCATCACCCCGGCTTGTCTCCTCCGTCCTGATCCCGAGCAATTCCACTGAGGGAAGGACAGACAGCCACCAAAACACGGGATCAGGGCGGGTGGGGCCGGGAGGGACCGCTGGGCACAGTGAAGGGGGAAGGAGGAAAAAGGGAAGGAGGGAAAGGGGAAAAAGAGCAGGGAAAAGGGAAAGAGAGCAGGATGTAGGAAAGGAAAGAAGAGGGGAAAGGAGGGGAAAAAGATGGAAAGGTGGGGGAAAGATGGGAGAAAGAAGAGGAAAAGAAGGGGGGAAGAAGGAGGAAAAGAAAGGGGAAAAGAAGGGCAGAAAAAGCAGGATTTTCCCCTTTGGATGTCATTTAACACCTTTTACTCTCTCTTTCCCTTCCTCTCATCTCTCTTACTACAAATCATGCCTTGCCTTTCCTGCTGAGGACCAGGCTGGAGTGTGGCAGGGAGAATTCACGGACAGAAATGACAAAAAGCTTCTCTCTGGATAGCTAAAATACTCCACAATATTCCCGAGCTGGAAGTTCTTTCAGGAGCTTTGCTTTAAATAAAAAAAACAAATTAAGAAAACGTTCAAACTCAGCGGTGACCTTAAACCAAGGAAATTGTGCCCATCCCTCCCTCTCCTGCTAGGGAGGAGCAGCCCCGGCTGCGCGGAGCCCAGGACGTCAGGAATTCACAGGCACCAGCATTTCCAGAAGCCTTCTTGGACAAGGTTTCTGTTTAATTGGCTTAAAAAGCCACTCTTCTCCCACACAGGCTCCTGCAGAGCCATCTGTGCAGGGAATTGGCAATCTGGAGGAAGAGTCTGTGAAGGAATTCGTCCTGCTTGGCGCTGCTGGATTCTGGGGGGAGGAGAATTCCAGAGGTTGTGGCCAGCCAGGACAGCTGGGGGAGAGCGAGGGCTCCACAGGGCACTGGGAATTCCAGGTGCACTGGGAATTCCAGGTGCACTGGGGAAGGGCTGGCCCAATGGGAAGGACAGGGAGGGAACACATGGGGATGGAGGAGTTGGGCCCTTTCAGAGGAATTGTGGTGAGGAGGTGAAAATTTGTGCCCCTCGTTTTCTCTGGATAGAGGGAAATCGGGAAGAAGCACGGACATGGAATTAAGGATTGAACGGGGAGAGGAGCACAGAGAGTTTAGGGAAATGCTGCTGCAGGGCCCTGCCTCAGAACTGCTCCATTTCCAACATCCCCAGACTCAAACAACCAACCCCAACATGTGAGAGGGAGCTCCTGCCCCAGCACATCCAGGCTGCTCAGGACAGGAGGGAAAAGCTGAGGGCTGGAACCAAACCCAGGGAGGAGCTTCCCAGGGACCTGCCAAGCCTGGGAGCAGAGCAGGAGCTGCCAGCAGGAACAGGGAATGTTCCCCTGGAGAAGGGAAGGCTCCAGGGAGAGCTGGGAATGTTCTCCTGGAGAAGGGAAGGATCCAGGGAGAGCTCAGAGCCCTTGCAGGGCCTGAAGGGGCTCCAGGAGAGCTGGAGAGGGACTGGGGACAAGGGCTGGAGGGACAGGACACAGGGAATGGCTCCCAGTGCCAGAGGGCAGGGATGGATGGGAGATTGGGAATTGGGAATTCCTGGCTGGGCTGGAATTGCCAGAGCAGCTGGGGCTGCCCCTGGATCCCTGGCAGTGCCCAAGGCCAGGCTGGAGCAGCCTGGGATGGGGAAGGTGTCCCTGCCATGGCAGGGGTGGCACTGGATGGGGTTTAAGGTCCCTTCCAACCCACACCCCTGCAGCATTCCATCATTTCCAAGACAGCCAGATGTGCTTTTCCTCCTTTCCAGTGCCACCCATCCCCCCCCAAAGCCGCTGTGGGTCGTGGCTGAGCTCTCCTGGCTCTGTGGATCCCGGGGTGCCACGGCAGGGTCCATCCATCCCCATTTCCAATCCCCCTTTCCCAATCCATGCCCCCATTCCATGCCCCGTGGTGCCCCCCTGTGCCCCACCCCAGCCCACGGCAGGGCGAGCACCAGTGTCCTGCTCTCCAATCCTCTCCTGGACACTGAAGGGATAACAAAGGGATAATTCAGGGGTGTTCCACTCCATCCCCAGCAGGTCTGGAGCTCTCTGCATCCCTGAGCAGGATTCAGGGCAGAGCCTGAGTCCCTGCTCCGAGGGAAGGGGCTCCGGGAGAGCAGCTCCCTGCAAATCCCGGAGTCTGCAGCATTTCCCATCGCCAGGAAAAGGCTCTGCCGTGGTAGCAGCAATTTCCAAGGGCATTCCCCTCGGGGAGCCGTCCTTCCAGCAATATAAATGACTCCAAAGGGAGAATCAGCCCCGGCAATTAAACCTTTCAGAGCAGGTGAGCACCTCCTCCAGCTGGAATCCCGCGGGGAAAAGGGGAAAAGGGCCTGGGGCAGCCCCGGGCACGCCGGGCGCTCCAGGGCCAGCAA
This sequence comes from Chloropsis cyanopogon, assembly GCA_013400585.1. Lineage (NCBI taxonomy): Eukaryota > Metazoa > Chordata > Aves > Passeriformes > Irenidae > Chloropsis > Chloropsis cyanopogon. The sequence continues at coordinate 72,482 of WEZZ01010963.1, read as the reverse complement.
ACACACACAGCCAGCAGCACCGGAGCTGCCTCATTCCCCGGGATCTGCCCAAGATCCATCAGCTCTGGGATCCTTTGGGATCGGGGCTGTGCTGCCCTCTCTCCCTAACGTGGTTTTAAGCCGGGTTTAAGCTCACAAAGGTGATCTGCTCCCAAAGATTTGGGCAGTGTGTCCGTGTGCTGGGCATGTGGATCCGGCCCCTTCGGCATTCCCGCTCCTCCCACCTCCCCTGGCCTTTCCAGGGGATCCCATGGCAGGGGGATCCCTTATGGAGCCAAGGGAACGGGGTCTAAGTCAGGAAATGGGATCTTGACGTGTCTTCAGCCTCAAGGACCTGGTTAAGTGAGATTTGGGAATGGAAAAAGGGAAAATGAGAGATCGGAGGTGGGAAATAAATGGGAAATGAGGGGATTTGGAAAAATACATCAGCGAAAGCAACCAGGGAAGAGTGGGAGAAGCACAGGGAGTGGAGCCCAGGGACTGCACCCAGTGCCACAGGGGTGGTGAGGAGGAACTGGCCCCCAGAGGGGCTGAACACAGAATCCCAGGGTCCCTGAGGCTGGAAAAGCGTTCCAAGGTCAAATTCCCAGCTGTGCCTGATGCCCACCCTGTCCCCAGCCCAGAGCACTCAGTGCCACCTCCAGGAATAGCTGGGATGCCTCCAGGGATGGGCACTCCAACCCTCCCTGGGCAGTGCCAAGGCCTGATCCCCCTTTCCATGGGGAAATTCCTGCTGGTGCCCACCCTGAGCTGCCCTGGCCCAGCCTGAGGCCGTTCCCTCTCCTCCTGTCCCTGTTCCCTGGGAGCAGAGCCCGACCCCCCCGGCTGTCCCCTCCTGGCAGGGAATTGCAGAGAGGGAAAAGATCCCTGGGGATCCTCCTTTGCTCCAGGCTCAGCCCCTTCCCAGCTCCCTCAGGAATTCTCCAGCCCCCTCGCAGCTCCCTCAGCCACTCCTCCTATATTTTAATCCCCACTGCCCATCTCAGGGATTGCTGGCAGTGTCCTGGATCAGCACCCCAGGCTGCCCAAACCCCCCTGAACAGAAACCTTGAGCCACAGGGAACAAATCCCAAATCCCTCACGTCCCCCGGAGCTGGTGGCCCCTGCCCCTAAATCAGGGCAGATCCCCCCAGCTCTGACCGTGGCACACAGGACAGCTGAGCTGTATTTTCCTCACGTGCCACATTTTTGCAAAACCCCAACCAGGGGATAAATAAGCCCCTGTTAGTGGCAGGATCAGCCCGTGGATGAGCACAGGTTGAAGTGCCCGAGTTCTGAGGAGATAACAATTACCAGCCAGTCATTACTTACAAACAGGATAATTTTTCAAGCAAGCCTGAATGAATCTGCACATTCCCAGCCAGCAAATAGCTTTGAGAACCCTCTGAGCTGGAAAAAACCATTGTGAATCGCCAGCATCTGCTTTGCTCGAAGTGTATTTTAAAAAATATTTGTTTAGGCCGATAATCTAAAGAGGGAACCGTGGCTCTGAGTGTGGCTGAGATGTTTAGCCCGTGGCTAAACAGGATTTTCCTGTTCACAGTTATGATTTCATGTTTGGCCATAATAAAAAGCCTTGATGAAAAATATAGATGTTCCCAGCGTGAGCACTGTCACATCACTGGTTTATAAATAAACATGGATTACGTTCAAAAAGCCTCCCTGAGCACAGTGACCTGGCAGTGCAACGCTCCCCAGCCAGCCCGGGGCTCCCAGGGGAGGCTGCAGCTGCTCCAGGGAATTCCAAGGTTCCCTGCCCACAGCAGGGGCTGGAACTGTGGGATCTTTATGGTCCCTTCAACCCCAAACCGTTCTGGGATTCTGCTGGGGAGGGGAACAGCTTCTCTTCCCAAAGCTCAGCAAGAAGTTCTGGAAATAAAACTTCGGGGGGGTTGGGAGGGAAGGACAGAACACCAGGGATGGTGGAGCTGTCCCAGACTCTGCAGCCTTCAATGTGCTCCCACAGAAATAAAAAATGGGGCTGATGAAAACCAGGGGGAGCGACTTTTTCCATGGGCAGAGAGTGATGGGACAAGGGGGAATGGCTTCGAGCTGGAAGAGGGCAGGGATGGGTGGGATACTGGGAAGGAATTCCTGGCTGGGCTGGAATTCCCAGAGCAGCTGGGGCTGCCCCTGGGAGTGTCCAAGGCCAGGCTGGAGCAGCCTGGGACACTGGGAGGTGTCCCTGCCATGGCAGGGTGGCACTGGATGGGATTTAAGGTCCCTCCCACCCCAAACCCTTCTGCAGTCCCCGTTCCAGGGGTTTTGTTGCTTTACCTCCACAGCCCAGGGAGCACATCCCCATCGCTCCTGGAGGAGAAATCCCAGCTTTTCCTTGCACTCCCTCCTTCCACTTGCCACAGCTGCCTTTGCCCAGCGCTCCCCTCCTGGCAGTACAACCCCAACAGGGCTAATTCCCAGATTTCCCACTTCCAAGCCCAAATCCCGCCTTCCAACCCATTTCCCCTCCTCCTCCAGGGTGGCTGCTCTTTGCTTGTCACTTCTTTTGCTGGGAAGTGTCATTTGTTTACCTTTTTTGTTTCCCCCAGTGCTGTGAAATGATGGCTCCGGCACCAAGGTGCTGGTAAATGACAACCTAATGGCCAAGCTGAGTGTGCTCTAACAGTAAAAGAAAGAAATCACTAATCAAAGTCTCTCAAATTATATGGAATACTGACAGCTTTTTATGCTGTTTTAATTAAGTACACTGTAATTTAAACCACTGAACCATAACAACCCAACGTTTAGTGTTATATCCCTGGGAGAACTTTAAAAATATGCATAATTCTGCCTGCGAGGTAATTGAGGGATATTTTTGGGGTGGTGGGGGTAATTAAAGGTTATACGGGAGAGTAATAGGAATTTTACTTGGGTACTGATGGTGTCAGCATCTGTGCTAAAAGCTCCTGGGGAAGGTGATTCACGTGCCCAGCTGAGGCTGCTCCTGGTGGTTCTGGAGGCTCGGGAAGGGCCCTGGCAGCTCCTGGATGCCAGGGAGGTGCTGAGGGGTGAGGGGCACTTTTCCTGGCATGGTCACCTCGCCCTGGCCCCAGGAGCAGAGGGAGGAGGGGAAGGAATGGATTTGTGCCCACGGGCAGGGCAGGGATGGCTCTGTCCTGGCTCAGGGCCCTGTGCTGGGCCAGGGAGGGAGGGAGGGACAGCGGGGCTGGGGGGATGAGGATGGAGGAGCAGGAGGGGAGGAAGGCAGCCCTCAGTTATCCCAGAGCAGGATGGGTCTCCCAAGCCCTGGTAAAACGTGCTGTGGGTCTGGAATCCCCATGGAGAGATCCTGCCTGGATGCAGAGGAGCCAGCCCAGCCCTGCTCCCTCTGGGGAGGAAGGGACAGCGGGGCTGGGGTGCTGAGGATGGATGAGGGGAGGAAAGCAGCCCCAGACATCCCAAAGCAGAAAAGGGGAGTCCTGGGAGACCCCAGAGCCGCACGGGGATCCCGCCTGGATGCGGAGGAGCCAGCCCAGCCCCGCTGCCCCCGAGGAGGAAGGATGTGGCGTTTAAAGCTTGTCCCACAAACGCCTCCAGGGCATCCCGGGACGGGCAATACTCGCCCCACACGGAGGCAGGAGAGGTGCTGGCAGCCCCCAAAGCTGCCGGGCTGCAGAGCTGCAGCTGCCACGGGATGTACGGCGAGATTCAATGTGAAAAGTGGAAGATAATGTGCTCACACACTAATGGGCACTGAACTAGACACAGGCTCATTTTTCACATCATGTCATCTCTAAGGTTTGAATAAAAAGTAATGGCGAGAATGAGCCTGGATCTATCTCAGACATTATCATTTGCCTCCTCAGTTTTATTTGTGTTGACTTGTACAGTCTCAGGAGCTGACAGTGTGCGGGCCCCCGGATCAGTGTGAGTGATAATACACAGCACATTACACTGCTGGTGACAGCTCCTGTTCCCCGCGCTGGCATCTGAGCGCCGCGCATCTCCCTCCGTCAGCTCAAATGCTGCCAGCTGACAGCAGACAGGAGCTCACCGAGGGGACATCACAAACCCTGTCTGTTATCATTTCACCACATAAACTGCAGTTTCCAGGGTATCTTGTTCGGGAAATTAGTGTCAGTCAAACTTTGGGGGATTTTTTTTTTTTTTTTCCCCCTCTCTCTTTTTTCTTTCCCGCTCCTTTTTTTATTTTATTTTTTTCTTTCAGAAGATAAATAGCTCCGGCAGAGGGGCTCTGTTTGTGCTACTGCACAATCAAAGCCTAATTTGAAATTGAGGAGCAGGGGGGAAAAAAAATCACCATTTTAAAAATAATAATCCTCTTTTTGTGGCAAGGATAAAGGCAATGTTTCAGCCTTCATCTGAGCATGACTAAACAGCCCCGTGGCTCACAGCACTTTTAACACAGCAATACAATAATTTTTTACATCAGATCAGTAATTTTTCCTCTCCAAACATCTTAGATTTCCTCACCAGCCAACAGCCTGAATCCAAAAAGTTGCCGAAGCCGTCGCATTCAACTATAAATTCCTCTAACCTGAGACTCCTCAGCTGAACCCTGCGCGCTCGGCCCCACAGGCACAATGCTTAATTAAGTGTAATATCCTTATTTAAGGCAGGCAGTCTCTGTAAGCCTGGTAAGTGTTCCAGAAATTATTTTCAGAGATTTCTTAGCTACAGGAATGTACAGGGGAGGAAAAAATATTACCAAGATAATCTACAGTCTCCAGAGGATCCCTACCTTCCAGAGATATGCAAAAAGGCCCAATTCTTTTGTTTAACCTGGGAGATAATTCGAAACCTGCAGCTAATGAATCCCAGGGGCTGACAGGGGGTTTGGATTAAGCTTCAATTTGCTAATCCTGCTGCTGGAGGTGGGGGAGGACCCTGGCAGCCCATCCATCCATCCATCCCCCTGGATCAGGGCACACATGGAGCTGATGCTGCTGCTGGGGGTCCTGCCCAGGCCCCCGGGGTGGGACAGCAGCAGGGCAGCTCCCAGTGCCAAACCAGTCCCAAACCAGTGCCAGGGATGGAGTGGGGATGCTCCCACCTGGCTGCCACCACCCAGCACTGAAGTTCCCAAAGCTGCTGCAGTTCCCCAAACATTCTTCTTACATTTCCCACAAATTGCCCCCTTCAGAACCACCAACATTTCCAAGCACCTGCACCACAATCTGCCAAAACCGCGGCTGCTGCTTCCCCTGGAATTTCATCTGCTCCTGCTGTAAGGAACAGCCTCAGCTGGCTGAAGCTGCTGGGAGGGTTTAACCCCCAGGGTCCTGTTCAGGCCCTGTGCCTGCTCTGAATTCCCTCTGCTCACAGTGTGAGAAGGTGCCACAAGCCATGAAAAATGGGAAAGAGACCCAAGATTCACTCCTGGCTCTGCTTTAGTGGGATTTCTCCCCAAAGCTGCTCCCAGGCAGCTCCCCCAGCCCACGCTCCTGATCAAGGGCTCCGTGTGTTTTATAGGAATGGGAATTAAACCCATAACAGAAATAAATCCCAGTGAGGACAGGTGGAGGAGTGGGAGCAGCAGGGATGCAGTGGGAATGCTCCTCACACAGTGCAAAAAACCAAACCAAGATGAATCCTGGACCCCGCATCAAAGATTCTGCTGGAACAGGATCCTGCTGGTTTGGGGGGTTTCTAACAAATCTCAGGATCTTTGTGTTGTTAATTCTTTGGGACAGCAGTCAATCATACAAATATTGTGGTGAGCTGATTGTGACCTTGCAGGACCTGAAGGAGCCAACAAGAAACATGGAGAGAGATTATTTGCAAGGGATGGAGGGACAGGACAGAGGGAATGGCTCCCACTGCCAGAGGGCAGGGATCGATGGGATATTGGGAATTAGGAATTGTTCCCTGGCAGGGTGGGCAGGCCCTGGCACAGGTGCCCAGAGCAGCTGGGGCTGCCCCTGGATCCCTGGCAGTGCCCAAGGCCAGGCTGGACACTGGGGCTGGAGCAGCCTGGGACAGTGGGAGGTGTCCCTGCCATGGCAAGGTGGCACTGGATGGGATTTAAGGTCCCATCCAGCCCAATCCATCCCAGGGTTCCATGACTGTGAGTGTTTGGATGAGCTGTCACAATCTGCGCCCGCACAGAGACTCCACGCCAGACAGGACAAGGACATAAACCCCAAATAACTCAGAACCACTTGCTCTGCCTGTTGGCATCCCTCATTTCTCCTTAACCCATCCTGCCTCCGGCTCCTCTTTCCCACCAGGCTCACCCAGACAAAGAGGGAGAAGCCCCAAACAATCCGGAGTGGGATTCCACGAGTCCCCGTCCCTGGGGGAAGCTCTGCTGCTATTTAGCTGATTGCAATTTCTCATCACAGCAATTCTCCCCATCATCATTATCAGTACAGCAATCAAACACAAACAGGAGCTGGGGCTAAATGAGACAGGGCTGGGTAATGAAATAATTGCTGTGCTCGGCAGCCCAGGGACACTCCCAGCCCCCAGATCCCGCCCTGCTCCCAGCGTGCCAGGGACACGGAGCTTCCCGTGCTCTACAGCACCCTGGACACGCTGCAGCCATCAGCCCTGCCCTGCCCAAGGCACGGGGAGATCCCGGCTTATCTCGCAGGGAATTTCCTTTGGAGTTCTCACTTTGGAAATACGTACCAGCCAAAACCTATTATTATTATTATTATTATTGTTATTCTCTGCCTCACCTGAGCAGGGACGTCCCTTCCCCCCTGAGGGAGCAGCCCTCCCTGACAATGCTCACACCCAAATGTCTCGGAAGTGGGATAAACGTGGAAAGGAATTGTCCATATTTCTGGAGGGTTTTAGGCAATGCAGGATTCAGCATTGCAGCTGATTTTTAATTCAACATATTTATAGATATATAATACACAAGTCTGCCATGGCAAGGTGGCACTGACAACCTATTATATATTTATATTTATATTTGTATTTATATTTATATTATTTCCAGTGGTCTCCGTGTTCATTCCCTGCTCTTCTCACGGAGTTTGTTTCTCCCAGTCTTCTGGGGCATTCAGTGTCTGTCCACATAAACTTTTTTTATAAATTAAATGTCTTTGACCAAAGTCGGATCCACTGGGATCTCAGGAATGTCCCGAGTGCTGTTTATCCTGGTTTCCTGGTATCCTCCCTAGATGTTTATTCCAACATCTCCATCGCCATCCCTACCTCAAACAGCCCAGAGCACCCTGAGGCTTCCAGGGTGAGGGATAACAGTGGATTTCAGGCTCTGATCAACAAAGCACTGGAGGAAACGCTTCCATTCCCGGTGTGACTCCTCCCTGGGGATCTGTCTGCTCCTTCCACGGCATTGCTGGGACCCTGCTGAGCTGGGACCCTGCTCCCAAACACTCCTGCTCCAGCACCGAGCTGGGATTCTGCTGTGCCAATGTCTGAGACCGGGAAAACCGGGAAATGTCGGGAGTTTGGCTTTTTGGGGTGCTGGGAAGCACCAAGTGGCTCCGTGTGTGTGTATCCACAGAGATATGTAGGCACAGATAATGCCTAGAGATGAGAGGCTGATGAGAGATAATTGGCAGATCAATGAGAGATAATTGATAGACTGATGATCGAGTACTGATAGATCATCAGCTATCTATCAATTGTGCATCAATTGATAGACAGACAATTGATCCACGATTGATAGATGGATAATCTCCCCTCGCACTGTGTGATTTTTCTCCCACCTTTGAGAAGAAATCCCCCAAATTCAGAGTGAACTCTCAAACCCACATTTAACGAGAGAGAAAAGGCCCCTACTTCCAGAATTCCCATTTTGCTGCCAGGTCGGATCCTGCCCGCCCAGCACAGCACCTCGACGAGGTGGCTTTGAGAGCAAAGCCACCCTGGTGTTTCTCTGACCCACCCAGGCACAGGTCAGCAGGAATTCCTTGGGGATGAGCCACAGGGCAGTGCTGGGACACAGCTGGATCAGGAATGGAGGCACTCAGAGAGCCCCTGGCCTGTGCTGACCCAGTGGTGGCACCTCTGGACACGGGCAGGGCCACGAGGGATGGTTGCCCTGGGAATGGGGTGAGTCAGCAGTGAAAACATCCTAAACAGCAATACAGACACCTGTCCACATCCTGGAGGACAAAGCACGGCGGCACCTTGGACAAAACCGGTGTCACCAACCCGCCAGAGCTCCATCCCGCTGGGAATTTTCCAGCCCCAGATCCACTGGGAACACCCAGCCCTCGGAATGGGGCTGGAAGTAAAGGCTAAAGGCAGAACATCCCACCCGGAGGGGCCCCGGGCCTTTCCTCCCTGGGCAGCAGCAAGGTAAACACGGCGCGCCGCTGGCGGCGTGGCGCGCCCGAATGTTGACAGCGTTATTTCCAAAGGCAGCACGGCTTAATCAAACCTCCAACTCGAGCAGCGCCGCGCCGAGCTCGGCCGTAAACCCCCAAAATTATATAACACACATGTTTTTATGCTTTGCCAATTACAGCTGGAATAGGGACTGTTTGTTTCAGCCCCTCTCAAAATGAGGCGAGGATGGGAAAACAACCTATTTTCCTTATTAGGTTCAGGAGTCAAAGGACTCAGCCAGGAGCCGCAGGCTTCAAGAGCATAGAAGATTAAGACATATATTGGATTCATGATGGAGGGCACAAAGTTCATTTTCAAAATAAAACAGAATTTTATTCATATTCCTTTTAAAATTCAGATTGCCATTTGCCAGCTGACCTGTGACATGGCAGCAGTGTATTACATTTTCAATGAGCAGCCTGTCTGGAGCTGGCAGGAGAGGAAACTGCTTCCTGGTGGAGTTTTTTTCACCACCCTTAAATAGTAAGAATTTGTCGGGATTGTTGTCAGTAATGGGAGACGGTGCAAACAGGGACAGGGCAGCATATTTATTTTTAATAAGGCGACATGCAGAATAGCAAAGTCCCTGGCATTATGCACTGAATAGGGCTGAAAAAATAGAAAGAAAGGAGAAACTAGAGCTCGGTTGCAATTTGTATGTGGAAATCAGGGGTGGAAATACTTGGCAGATACATTGAAAATCAAAACAAAAGCAGAGCAGGGGGGAAAAAAATCCGCATCTATATTAAAAACTGAAATGCAAACGCAGTCGGCAGCGAGTTTGCGGAGAGCGCGAGTCAAGCCAAGGGTTTCTCTAGCGAGGAGCGAGATTTATGGAGCTCGCCATCTGTCAAAATTAGATTACAAAAGGCACATATGCAAAGATACACCACGCCTGATTTTCATATATATTAAACCCTGCAACTCCTGCGGAAAAATGAGGCTCCGCACGCGGCGGCGCCCGAAAGCTCCCGCGGCCAACTTTGGGGCTTTGCTGGGATTGTGCCACCGCAGGGACAGAGGGGGATGTCCTGCAGGGTCTGGAGATCCAGCCCCACGTGGGCCTGGGTCCATGGAACACCCAAAATGCAGCACCTGGGCTGGAAGGTGCTCACGTGGAGGGAGGGACGGCAGCGGTGGAAAGGAGACGTGGCGCACGCTCAGCCCAGCCAGGTGGTGACGCTGGTCTGAGCCAACGGAGAGAAGGATGACACAGAACCCTTTTCCAACCCATTTTCCAACCAATTTTCCCTCATGGCAGGCTCCAAGCCTCCATTTCTGGGTGACACAGCGGGATTCCCAGTCCCACACCAATTATTTGTGTATGAGGTGCCTTTTGTCCCTGCAATCAAAGCCCGAGTACAAACCACGCCGCTCTCCTGATAACTTAATCAAGGACTCTCTGCTCCAATCTACCTGTAGATAAAACCCAGGGTGTATTTTGACACGGAGAAACAAATCCACTTAGGGCAGGTGAATTAGCTAATCATCATCTCAGCACCAGCGCGGCTCGCGCTCGGCGCGGGGATGCTGCTGAATACCAATTCTGCCCGCGCCGGATCGCAGCCCGGCCCTGCCCCGGCTCTCTCATGTGAGCCATGTTAACCCGCACTGGGGAAATCCTCTCCTGTTGACAATGGAGGAGCAGGAGAAGCAATTTTGTTGGCAATCTATTTTACTTCGGGAACAGCTGAGCTCCGAGGCAGAGAGCGGGGATGCAGGGCAGGGAAGGGACGCTCAGCCCTGCTCCTGGGTGTTGGCAGAGCTGGCATCGGTGCCCGAGCCGTGCCAGGATGCTCACGGGGGTTTTCCATCAGGGACGACACGTGGCTGTGACATTTCTCATCGATTTTACCCCAATACCTATTTTTACCCGCCTCAAGGGGGTTTAATTGACCACAACATCACCTCACAGCTGTCCGTGAGCTCCAGCTAACAGGTAGAAACGCTGAGTTCTAAATATGCCAAAAATATAAAAGGAAAAAACACCACTTCTCTTTTTCTGCAGGATCACTGCATTTCAGATCCTAATATTTTTTAATTCCGGATGGTTCTAATTTCACATTTAGTCTCAATTTAGAAGATAAAACATTTAGAAACACCAACCTTCAAAGCCGTGCATTTACTTCGTACCTTAATTTATGAAACTTAATTTATGAAACTGCCTGCTGCAAGGTGCTGAGGCTGGTTGGGTATTAAAATAATAATTAATATTAACAGTGTTACACCACTGCTCAATGCCACGGCCACTTTTTGCATTAATCATAAGAAGAAATCCAGGCTGCCCAGGCCATTCCCAGCATTTCAATGGATAACGCAGCGCAGGAAGGACCTCGGGCGCTGCAAACAGCCCCAGCCGTGGGTGGGGACCGTGGTGATGCCAGCACCGTGCCTGCTCCACCTGGGGAAAGTGGAGGAGAGGAGCCCAGACCAGAGAGGGGAGCCTGGAGCAGCCACAAGGACTGAGCGAGGAGCGGAGCCGCCGCTCGCTCAGCTCTTCCTCCCAAACCCCGCTCCTCGTTGGGCATAAAATACAGGCTCCTTAATTGGTGTGTGCTTCTCCAACATGTTTTTAATGAAAAGGCGGCACATAACTCTCGGTTTGTTGGCTGGCAGAGCCCAATTTACAAAAGTGGGAGTGCGAGATAAGAACAGAGTACATCTGCAGCGCAGGCTGTGCAATGAATCACGCCGTGCCAGAGTTGAGCAGAATATAATTGAGTCCAACATCTCTGAGCACTTTCACCATAATTAATGATAATCTGTAACAGAGGAATCTGAGATTCCAGTTCAGAGAACTGTTTAATTAGGCCAAGTAATGAAAGCAGCAGCAGTACAAGAATATGGCCTGCCTCATGATTAATGATTCATGCTACCGAACACAAAAGTGCCGCGCCGTTAACTCCAGCGGGGCTGCAGCGCCCTGGCATTTACAGAACGGGGAATGCGGCAGTGCCGGGCTCGGGATGGAGCTGGCAGCAGCCCTGCCCCGGCTATTTACATGACAAATAAGGTTGCAAAGGTAACAGTCTTCTCCCCCGGCCGCCTTTGTTCCGGGGGGCTCGCTCAGAAACACGGGCTCAGCCTGGACATCAGTATTAGGGAAGATCTCCCCGCTCAATAATTAATATCCTCACTTCCAAAGTTAGGCACACAGCGCTGTTTTCCCTTCCTGCGTGGCTAACACAGACAAGCCCCGGCGAGAGGACGTGCTCTGGGTGCAGCTCCAGACACACTCACAGACAGATCCATGCAGAGACACACTCGGCTCGCGGGGAGGAAAAATAGCTCAGTTCACAAAGTATGAAATGTAGAAAGGAAAAAAAAAAAAAAAAAAAAAGATGAAGAGTGGCAAGTTTTTTTGCAGGCTTCCACTTTTGCTGGGTCAGGGTGCAAAATGTAGAGCAATTTGACACGGAATTGCCCTGGAAGTGTAAGGGACATGACAAAAGAAGTGATAAGACTGCCTGGGGCTTTAACTTACAAGCCAGCAAATTATATGGGTTTTATGTGACTATTTACTGCTCCTTTCAATGAGACAAGGAGTCCTACTTATCGTGGGCCCTGCAGACGGCCCGGTACATATGCAAGGTGTGAGATAAGAACATTTTCCAGAGGGCCATGTTCCCTAATGTCTCCATTCCCCCCCAGATTAGGGCTCCTTGGGTGCCTCTTCAGCGCTGCCACGGCTCAGCACCCACCGTGACAAATGCCCGTGCAGGGACATTATCTGCTCTCTGCCATAATGGGCCAGCATTTCCAGCATCCTCCCTGCCTGGGGGACCCCCTGCCCTGCACCTCAGCTTCCCCTCTCCTCCTTCCCGGCACACACAGGCTCCTGCAGCTCCATCCCTGCCCGGAGCTCGGGGACATCGGGGCTCCAGGGGAGGCTGAAAGGGGGGTGAGACTGCTGGGGGGAGTCACAACGTCCTGAGCTGGGAGGGAGCCACGGGATCATGGATCCAACCCTGGCCCTGCACAGACACCCCAAAATCCCACCCTGGGCTTCCCTGGGAGTGTTGCCCAAACGCTCCTGGAGCTCTGGCACTCCCTGGGGAGCCTGGGCAGTGCCAGCACCCTCTGGGGAAGAACCTTTCCTGATATCCAGCCTGAGCCTGCCCTGGCACAACTTCACACCAGCAGCGAGAAACCAGTGACCACTACAAGATTTGATCAGCACATTTCCCTGAAGAACAAGAGGCTAAAAGAAAACCCCACCTGAAATGGAGGAGAACAGAGGTGCTTAAATTACAACATCCAATGATGAGCATGGCAACTTGTGAATCTTTAACGGACATTTTAAAGAGCTCATAAACTTTTGGGTGAGATTCCAGAGGTTCTGAAGCTGTCAAACGCCCCTCAGTTGTTTTACAGACACACTGGGAACCTCAGAGCAGGGAATTTCCTATCTGTGGAAGGAAACTCCCGAGGGAGGCAGGGGGAGGCTGTGACTGGGGACAGCAGCGTGGCTGGGTCCTGCTTCACTGATCCCTGGTGTTCTTTGGAGGTGTCACTGCCACAGAGGAGGGAAATTCAGTAGGTGTTAAACTAGAGTGAAACTTTCCAAAAGACATTTGAGGGGGTTTCACTGAGCAGAAATCTGCAGATACCTCCAGGGCCAGCCCCACCTGGAAAAGTTCAGATGATGTAAAACAGAGCAGCTCTGGATACCAGAGGAGCAGTGAGGGCGTTTGGGGCAGCTCCCAAATTCCAGAGGTGCTTCCTGCAGACCCAGCAGAGCACAGGGACACCAGGAAGGGCTCCAGTGAGGGGACAGTGCCATAAACACCAGGAAAGGTCCCATCAGAAGTGCACAGTGACTGTTCAGCCCTGCCCTGTATGGCACAGGCTGCTCAGGGCATCCCCTACATTCCTGCAAGCAGCACAAGGGCATTTTTAAGGAATCTCTCTTTTCCCATTCAGTACTCCAGGGGACAGGGAATGCAGCCCATTTGTGAGGGACACCAGTGGCTCCTGCTTCCCTACTGCTAATTAAAGCAGGGATCAGCATCACAAGAGATCAGAAACAAAGCAGCAGCATCATCCTGGAATGTTCAGAGCTGCCGCGATCTACCCTCTTCTATAACCTCCCCTGCATTTCATTAGCAAGTGATTTTAATATTTAAATTAGAGGGGGTTTTGCCCCCTCATGGAAAGATCTCTGTGCTCATCATTGTCAGCACCAACCCCTGCACTCTCTGCAAGTTTGCCACGGACATTTCTGCAGATGAAACTCAGCTGCTCGAGGGTACAGGAGGGAAACGTTGAGATGATATTGCTGCAGGAAGATCTGTCAGCTAAACTTAGCATCCCTGATTTTTTCCCATCATCAGCCCCAGAAAAATTAGCCTGGTGACATCTGGCCCTGCTGAGAAAATAAACAGAGAAGGAAGTATTGAAATCAGCCGGTGCTTTCCATGTCCTGAGCCAAACACTGACTTACTTTAGGGTTCTCCAGAAGTCTGAAGCAGAGTTTGAGGCTCAGGCCAGTGGGAGATGGGGACAGCAAACCTGGCTCGGCCCTTGGAATTCCAAACATGGCCAGGGGTTTTTCTGTGAAGTTCCTCTAAAAGTTATGCAGAGAGGGAAAACCTCCACAAAACCTTATGGCTGGAAATATTATCCCAAAGCTCCAGGATGAGGAGGGAGGGAATGAGATCCTGCTCTCTCTAAATACCAGCAAGGGCTGCTCCAGAAATGGGAATCACAGCAGAGCTGGGCAGAGAGAGAGGCTGAGGAGCATTGAAATGCTGAGCAAACCTTGAGGCTGCACCTGAAACCTGGGACAAGGGAGACCCTGAGGGGCTGGAGCGTGTGCAGGGAAGGGAACGGAGCTGGGGAGGGAATGGAGAATTCCTGAGGGAGCTGGGAAGGGGCTGAGCCTGGAGCAAAGGAGGATCCCCAGGGATCTTTTCCCTCTCTGCAATTCCCTGCCAGGAGGGGACAGCCGGGGGGGTCGGGCTCTGCTCCCAGGGAACAGGGACAGGAGGAGAGGGAACGGCCTCAGGCTGGGCCGGGGCAGCTCAGGGTGGGCATTGGGGAAATTCCTGCATGGAAAAGGTGCTCAGGGGGAGTCCCCAGCCCTGCAGGGATTTCAGGGCCCTGTGGACGTGGCACTGAGGACACGGGGCAGTGGTGGCTGAGGGAACTGCTTGCGCTCAATGGTCTGAGAAGATTTTCCAACCCAAACCGTTCCATGGTTTCACCTCCCCTGGGCTGTTCCTCCAGCCTGTCCCACCTGAGCCTCACCAGCAGCTCCAGGAATGCCCAACCAGGGGAGTTCTGCCCTTGGCCCAAAGCAAGGGAGAGCCTTGGAGTCAGGATTCCAGGATTCCATCAGCAGCTGGGAATCCTGACCCAGGGAGGGATGGCCCAGGCAGCTCCTCCTCTCCTGCCTGGCTGGGAGAGCAGCAGAGGCTGCAGATCCATCTGCAGGAGCCAAACAAACTCCGGCAGTGCCTGGGACTGACTAATGCCACCCTCGGAACAGCTGGATTTATTGACTTTGCAGAATCAATAGCTATTTTTATTAATCATTTTTAGATAGCAGGATGCTCCTACTATATCTCTTTCAGTGACTAATACAATAAATTTCCCCTTTTGATGTTCCCTGACATTTGAGCAAATTAAATGGAGCATTAAATATGATCCTCTTTGGGACAAAAGTGGGCAGAATCATTTGTGACTACTTTATTAACTGTTCTGAGAGCACTGGCAGCACCTTCCAAAGTGCTGTTCAGCATGCCATGTTTATTATTATTTAAATTTTCCCCAGCACTGCTATATTACTATGGATCAAATGGTTTTAGTTGGGTGAAATGGAAATATTTTCCTATTTCCTTTTATTTTGAACATGGTACCTGCTGAAGGACCAGAGTCCATCTTTGCTTGGTGCCTTACAGGCAATATTTAGGGTATTTTTCCTCTTAAAGTGGATGGTAACCCTTAAAAAGTTCACACTTAAGTAATTTTGCTGTGAAATAGTGAAAATCTTTTGAAGAGGTGGTTGCATAAAAATTATTGTTTTATTGTGAAAAAGTGAGCCCAGTTTTCATGCTTAGTCACATTATCAATGAAATAGCCCAGTCTGGAAAACTGAGCAGGGGGAACTCCCTGGAGTGGGGGTCCCTGAGCCCCACCCAGGCCTGCACAGTTCCTGGAGTATTTTCCATGTACAGTCACTGCTAAAGTATTTTATATCAGCTATTCCTGCATTTAAATCTCCAAATAACAGCACAACTAAACCAACCAAATGGCCCCACTTGGACATTCCCTCGATCCATCCTCCAGGGGAGGCACTCCCGGAGGAGGGGTGGGAAGAAAAGGATCACCGAGCCCACGGGTCACTTCTGCCCATCAGCTGTGTGTCAATTCCTGCACAAATCAGCCCCTCAGCCCCTGGCCTGCCTCGATGATGTCTTGGTACCGGGGTAATGCTGCCCAGCTGTCCCCTGCCTCCCAGGCTGAGAGCAGGATTCCATCGCCTGGAGGCCTTTCGGAGCAAACATTGGAGTTTCAGATTAAGGAGATAAGAACCAATTGACAGAAAATAAGAACCAGCCGGAATGTTACAGCCAGGCCCTGATGAAGGCAGGCAGGAGCTTGGATTGGAGCTGGAATATCAGAAGGAATTGCAGTTCCCCCCTCCCCAAGCGATGCAGGTGAGTTAGCACAGAGCTCAGCTCCTAATTAGCCCTGCAAAGGAACTAATTAACCCAGGCTGAGCCTTGTCTCAACACAGCTCTGCTTTCCCAGCATCCAGGAGTGCAGAATGGGAGCGCTCCCATTCTGGGAGGTGGATGGGTGTCCCTGGAAGGCCCAGCTGGGGTGGCACAGGACACTCCTGGCGCTGTCCCTGCATCCCAGCCTCTCCCTCTGCCTGGGCCTCTGGATCTGGGAGCACCCAGAGGCATTTCTGGGAGGAGATGTCCTAGCAGGATCCCTGAGGCTGGAAAAACCCTCCCAATCCATGGAGTCCAGCCTGTTCCCAATGCCCAGCCCAGAGCCCTCAGTGCCACCTCCAGGAATTGCTGGGACACTCCAGGGATGGGCACTCCAACCCTCCCTGGGCAGTGCCAAGGCCTGATCCCCCTTTCCATGGGGAAATTCCTGCTGGTGCCCACCCTGAGCTGCCCTGGCCCAGCCTGAGGCCGTTCCCTCTCACCCTGTCCCTGGCTACAGCAGGCCACAAACCAATTTTTCTACACATTCCCCACTGATGAAACGCTATTGCAGGAAACAGGAAAAGTAAGTGATTTGCCAAGATTTATTCCTTATTGGGAAAAAAATGTCCCAAGTTAATGGGAATTAGCTATGCAGGTCCTTTTTTTTTTAATAAAGCAACATTACTTTTCCCAATTATTTCCTTTTATTATTTCCTTCATGATGTAATTTAAAATAAAAGAATCAGGTATTTGGATAATAAAATAACACATGGAAACCTCTACTCTTGCCTGCTGCAGTTCCCTTCCTTTGGACAGGCCCTGAGCCAAGGATGCTCTGAACTGGTCCCGACCCTGGTGAGGAGAGCAGTGGCCACACCCAGCACCCTGAGAAGGTCAAAGTGCTTAAACACTCCAATATTTTTCATTTCTAGGTAATTTTTTGTATTTTAGCATTGGGAAAAGAAAATAAAAATGAGGAAGAACTCGTTTCTGCCTCTTGGAAGAGGCCAGTGAGAAGGACCTGAGGCTCTTCCCAATATCAGAGAGTGCCTGAAATGAGCTTTGTGCAATAAGCCCAGCCATGTCACCAGGCTCCTCTCAGACGATCTAAAGATTAAAGGCTCTATTCCTGCAGGGTTCCCGTGGCATTTACTCAGGGATTTTGATCAAGCTTTATGTGATGGGCTACCTAACACACCTCTCCCAACCTTAAGAGCTAACAGGAATTTGGTATCTCTCAACATGGATTTCTTGCTGTACTGGGGGATATTTGGCAAACATCTCGAGACTGTAGCCAGGCACAGGCAGGAGGGAAAATGAAAGAAGGGGAGAAAAGTGGCCAAAGAGTCAGAGCAAACACTGAGATTTGGAGGCAAAGTCTGTATGAATACAGAGCAAGGGTGGGTGTTAAATCCCCAGTTTAACTGGGGGGGGGTGGAATTTTCCAGGCAGGGGAAGATTTTCCATGGCCCATGTCCATGGTGTGCCCAACCTGGGCACCAAAACAGCACCAGAGGCACTGCAGGGACCAGGAGCTGCAGTGCCGTGGCAAGGGTAGGATGTGGTGCAGCCAGAGGAAACCCAGCAATGTGCTCAGAGCTTCCCCTGCCACAAAACTCCCCAGAAATTTACCGGGAAATAGAGGTGGGACAAAGAGTTGAGGTTACCAGAACACCAAATGCTTGTTACAGCCTCATCCAGCCCTACAGGGCCCACAGCAGCCACAGAAACTCCTCTTCATGAGGATCAAAACCCAACCCAAACTCCAAAACCACTCCAGGGTGTCCCTGCCCTCGAAGGTCCTTCCCAATCCAAACCATTCTGTGCTTCTGTGAACCTCCCAACTCCCCCAAAACAACAAAAACCCCAACACAAACAGCCCCACAACAACAACCACCAATCTGACACTCAGCACTGGTGCATAAGGAAGACAATCCAAAGGATGCTGAATAAAGAACCCACAGCATGAGCAGCAGGAAAGGAGATTTCCTGGCAGTGCTGCCTCTGTGACAGGAGCCACCACGGCCCTGTGTCACCAGAGCTGCTGCCTGCAGGTCAACACCCGCATTTTGTGGGTTTGGGAAACATCCACATTTTGTGGGTGTCTCAGCACAGCTGGGTGTGGGCAGGCCTGGGACTCAATCTGCTCATAAACAGAGCAAAAAAAAACCCTTCCCAGCACAGGCAGAACCATCCTAAAGGCCTAAAACCCACTGGGTTACAAACCCAGCGACAGAAACGTTTGCTGTTAGCAGTGGAGAGAAAAGCAGAGGCCCCACAGCTCATGGAAGAGCCACGGACAGAGTTTATACTGAGCCCGGCTTTGCTGGGCCGGGCTGCTGATGGGGCTGCCTTGGGGGATCTCAGCTAGGAGGCTTCCCCTGGGCTCTGAGGAGGTTTAAAATCTGAAAGCCATTGTCCCACACCAGCAGGCCCGGCACAGCCACCCCAGAGCTTGGCACACCCACAGCCCTGGGGCCCGGCCCTGGCAGTGCCCGACATGAGGGGTGAAAATCACAACACGTGCTCAAAATGGCTCCTTTGGGGCTGAAATGGCTCCTTTGGGGCTGAACTGAGAGGAAAAGGGGCTTTAACCTCAGGGCCAGCCAGGGCAGCAGGAGCTGCTCCAGGGGCAGGGGCATGGCAGGGCAGGGGCATGGCAGGGGCAGGGCTCTCCTGGAGGTGTTTGCCACGGGCATGCTGCCTTGCTGTGCTCCCTGGAACTTCAGAAGGTCACAAAGAGCCCTGGGGTCACCCCAAGCCCAGAGGTGCAGGGACTGGAACTTCAGGAGGTCACAAAGAGCCCTGGGGTCACCCCGAGCCCAGAGCCTGGCGGGGCAGAGCCCTTCCCTCACTGGGGCCAGGGCACCTCTGAGCTGCCCTGTCCCAAAGCAGAGCAATTCCTGCAGGTGAGGAACAGCTGCCACGGGCACTTCCAGCTCTGCTCCTCAGGAGTGCTGCAGGAGCCATTTGCCATTCCCAGGTGCAGCCACGATCCCAGGAATCACTGACAGGGCTGGGAATGCACAAACCCCATGGAAACCCCAGGGCTAAAGCCTCCATCCAACACATCATGGGTGTTTATCCCCCATTCCAGCAGACTGGTCTCACAGGGCACGTTGGAAGGGTGAACAGGCCCTGGCTGAACTGTTCCATGTCCAGGAATAGGCAGTGGAAGAAATTTTACCTTCTCACGTGGAGCAGGCAGCGGAGGAGCCGGAGCTGTGCTGGCCTGGCAGCTCCAGGAGGCAGAGATGGAGCAGCTCCTGCTGCTGGAAAAGCCCTGCTGGAGAAGCCCTGGGAAGGGCAGCACCAGCACCAAACGCCCAAAAGGGTGGGGAGGGATGAGAGGGGAAAAATATCAGAGCTCATCAGAGGGAATTCAGGGGCAGGTGATCCCTGTGAGGGTGGAGACAGAGCAATCTCCTCCACATGTGATTGGGAAATGCTCTGGGATCGCCCCAGCTAGACAGGGGAGAAAGGGGAAATAGCAGGAAGCAATTTGTTGGGTGCAAAGGGTTAGGGGAGAGCTGCTGGCAGAGAAAAAAAAGAGGAGAAAGGGATAAAAAAGGATGGGAGAGAGCAGGGGAAGAGCTGGGCCACATCAAAGAGAAGCACTGGCCCCTGGGGATTCCAGTGAGGTTTTATTCAAGTCCCTACTAAAAAGAAAAAAATCAATTAAATTAACAAAATGGTTTGCATTAGAATTCATCAAAACTATCCTGCAAAGAACAAAACCAGCTCTAAGCAGGGTGCTATTTCTGTGACTCTGCCTGCCATACCCGATGCCCTCCCAGCTCCTGTGCCCAGCTCTGCCCCAGCACGGGGGCAAGGGCTGACCCATCCCTGGGGGAACACTCCCTGCAATCCTCTGGGAGCCTCTGGAATCCACAGGGAATGTTACCAGCCCTGGAATCACACCCTCACACCAAGGGTTTGGGGGCACCTGTCTCCTCCCCTGCACCCACATCCCCCTTTTTTTAACCACCCCAGAGGAAATGGAAGCCTCATTTTGTAAAATTCTAATTTATTATTTTCACGGCAAAAATGCTCGTGGTTTTTTTTCTTTTGCCTCAGAAATGTTCAGCTTCAGGACAGGCTTAAATTGAGGGGCAGCTTCCCAAAATGTGTGTCCTTATGGAATCCCAGGATCTGGGTTGGGAGGAACCTTAAAGATCTCTTGTTCCAACCGTGTCCTTGCACACTGAGGTAGGGGATTGAGAGCGAGGAGAAACCCCACTGCTCCCATCAGAGAGAGCTCTCCACTGCCTTTTTTATTAATGCAGGTGTTAAACGAGACCACACATTCCTGACAATTTACATTCCCCTGCCTGAGCTGCATGGACAGGTGGACAGGGAACAGGGAATTAAACCAGAGGACACCGTGGTTGAACATGCAACGGCGTTTGTGTCCATGTATGCCTAAAATACAGGTCTGGCAGCTAAAAATACCCAGGCACGAGTGCTTCCTCACATCCCAGGCTGGTATTTCATGGCAGAAATGTGAGAAAATAGTTGAGTTTTTTTTTATTGACTTGGAAGAAAGTTGTCTGTTTAAAAACCTGTCTGAATAGGGGATGGCACAGTCTGCCCAAAGCCGTGATTCTCTCTGTGATCACCTTCCTCCAGTGAGTGCCTTTGGGTTTGGGGAGCACTGGGCTGCATTTCTGGGAGGAGATGTCCCACAGCAGAATCCCAGGACCCCTGAGGCTGGAAAAGCGTTCCAAGGTCATGGAGTCCCAGCTGTGCCCGATGCCCACCCTGTCCCCAGCCCAGAGCCCTCAGTGCCACCTCCAGGAATTGCTGGGACACTCCAGGGATGGGCACTCCAACCCTCCCTGGGCAGTGCCAAGGCCTGATCCCCCTTTCCATGGGGAAATTCCTGCTGGTGCCCACCCTGAGCTGCCCCGGCCCAGCCTGAGGCCGTTCCCTCTCCTCCTGTCCCTGTTCCCTGGGAGCAGAGCCCGACCCCCCCGGCTGTCCCCTCCTGGCAGGGAATTGCAGAGAGGGCAAAGATCCCTGGGGATCCTCCTTTGCTCCAGGCCCAGCCCCTTCCCAGCTCCCTCAGGAATTCTCCATTCCCTTCCCAGCTCCCTCAGGAATTCCCCATTCCCTTCCCAGCTCCGTTCCCTTCCCTGCACACGCTCCAGCCCCTCAGGGTCTCCCTTGTCCTGAGTGTCCCAGAGCTGTCCCCAGCCCTGGAGGTGTGAGCCCAGCAGTGCCAGCACAGGGGGACAGTCAGTGCCCTTCATCCAGCAGGGTGAAGAGAGGGACCTGGGATGGAGGAGGGACACCTTGGATGAAGAGGGGACCTGGGATGAAGGAGGGACACCTTGGATGAAGAGAGGGACACCTTGGATGAAGAGAGGGATCTGAGATGAAGAGAGGGACCTGGGATGAAGAGGGGACCTGGGATGAAGAGAGGGACCTGGGATGAAGAGAGGGACCTGGGATGAACAGAGGGACATCTTGGATGAAGAGAGGGACCTGGGATGCGGAGCAGTGTCTCAGATGATGAGGCTGAGGAACAGCAGGACCCCTTTCCCATGTCCACGTGCTGCAGTATCCAAACCCACAGACTGATGAATCCAGCCCCTAAGGAACCCTTCCTCAGGATTCCCACGGGTGCTGGGCAGTGGCAGCTGCCTAGACCCCCTGCCACAATCCCACTTTTGTGTTCCCCTCTCTCCTGACCTGGATCCGGCCGCACACGAAGGGAATTGGAGCCTCCTCGGTGGCTGCGGCTCGGGCTCCTCAGCCCCGCAGCATTTGTCATTGCCACGGCAGCAGAGTTTAATTAAGTGCTGTGAGCAGCCTAGTGAGAAACACACTTTAAATTAAAGCCCTGCACAGGCGGCTCCCGGCTCTGTCCCTGCGGAACGATCAGGGCCGGGCAGAAATCGGCAGCCCCGGGGGAGCGGCACCTCCCGGGCCGGGAGCGCCCCGCCTGCCCCGCCTGAGCCCGGCTCAGCATCCTCCCTGGGAAATGCAGGGCTTGATGTGCCCACCGCCCACCATTTCATTTCCTCTTGTTGTAGATACACATCATAATATTGGCTTCTTGCAAATATTAATCCAGATTTTGTATGTGCAGTGTTAGAGTAACTTTGTTATATCGTTTTTATTTCTGTTAGTAATTAAGCTTAGACATAGTAGTAAAATAACTGATATAAGTTATAATAACTGATATAAGATATAAAATACCTACTTAGATAACATCCAAAAAACATATAAAAAAACCCTACTACAAATACACCAACTAACACTCACTGTCTAATGACAGTGTAGACCGAAAACTAAAAGTAATAAAAATAAAACCACAACCAAAGAATACACATACTTTACAAAAGTAAAACTGAAGGAGAACCATACTAAACAGTTCTTAGAATATATAAACTAGTTTAAAAAAAAAGTTTACTATACATCATTATTTATAAAAATATAATAAGCTAATATAATAAAAATAGTACATTAAAAGTATTTCCAAAAGAACAAGTGTGGTCTTAGCTGAGTGCCAAGATACACCCAGCCCTAATAACCTCCTCCCTATGATCCTTGTCTCCTATTGTCCTTTATTAAACTTTTTACATTTTCACAGGGGACTGAAGGTGTTTTTCACACTCTCCATGTATTGATGTATCAGCAGGAAAATGCCCCACGGTTCTGGGTTTAACCAAATCACCCAGCACATTCTCTTTGGGTGCATCAAGAACTCGTTAGGATCATGGGATAAATAATTTTAACACCTCACTAGTAACCAGTGGGCACAAGTACATAAGATTTGGGTTTTTAAATGTTTGTACAAATTTTTTTTTACAATCTTAGATTATGGGAGATACTTAAATTAATGATGCAGGAGTGAGGAATAAAGTGGGAAAATATTCCAAGCTAAAAAGGATTTAATTGTGGGTTTTCCATGGGAGAGAAATATTTCAACCTACCTGGTCTTTCCAGGAGGAGGGATCCTGCTGCGAAATGATCCCCCTAAAAATCAGAGTTGTGAGTAGCAGGTAAGAAATATCCTGGTGACATTCGGGCATTTTTCCAGCCAGCTGCAAACACTGAATTATTTCCTGGAAATTCAAACTGGGATTGAGGCTTCTGAGGATAAATCCATGTTTCCCTCACAAATATCGAGTCTTTCAATGTGGTGGAGAGAGAAAACATTTGAGCCTGATGGAATGATGCTCCAGAGTTGTCCAGGGGGTGACCCTGACCCCGTCCCTGAACGGAGCCACCCCAGGCAGGGCTGCCCAGGGACCCTCAGCCCTTTTGTGCTCAAACTTGGCCTTTCACGAAAGGAAAACTGATGCCTTTTTTCACTGCACACAATATTGTCAGAGACATTTTTATCACCCCCTATGATGCCTTTTTCTGTGCAGCAAAAGCACAGTTTCCCACCAAAATGAAGTTTTTGTAGCAAAAACATTTTTGGAATTAACCCAGTAAATAAGTCAGGGGCATTTTGTTATAATAATTCATTAAAATCTTGAGATTTGAAAATTAAAATAAGGATTTTGGCTTTTCTGGGCACAGGGGAAGAGATCCAGACTCGGATATCAGCGCAGAGTTGCAGGATCAGCCCTTTGTGCCCATCCTGGGCAGGATGAGAGATTTTGGGAGGGGAGAGCTGAGCCTGGCAGAACCCACCCTGACCCCTCTGCCCGTGTCCCTCCCCTGCTCAGCCCAGGGTGTCCCCACAATGTGACAATTCACTGAAGTGTCACTCAGAGCCTTGGCTCCGGAATTGTTTCCAGGATGTCCCGAGGCTGGGCAGCAGGAGCTCCAGCTTCTCTGACAGCTCTCCACCTGGAAACAGAAATATTTGTGGTCAGGTGTTTTCTGGATGTTCCAAGTGATCCCGAGATCAGTGTCTGAGCCGTGGATCCCTGGAGGTGTCCCAGGCCAGGGACAGTGGGACAGGGGGACAGGGGGACAGTGGCAGGTGTCCCTGCCCGTAGGGGGGTGGATGGGAGGGGATTTAGGGTCCCTTCCACCCAAACCACTCTGGGATTGATTTGTACAAAGGTTGTGGGGTTTTCTCCCGGTTCCAGGCACATCCCGGGGATCCCTGTCCCCCATTTCAGTCCATGTGTTCCCTGGAGCCTCAGGAACATCCGAGAGGAAAACAATGAAGGAATTTCAGTATTCTTCAAGGGCTGGGTGGGGAAGGGTTTGTCTAACAGATAATCCCCAGTGAGGGCAAAACAGAGGGAACCAAAGTGCTTTCAGCAATGGAAAGACTCAGAGGAAGTGATGCAGGGGCAGGAATCCACCCTGGANAAATATAAAATAAATTTTAAAATAAAATAAAATAATAAAATCAAATCTTTGGATCCTAAAATAAATAAACAAACAAATAATTAAATAAATAAATAAAATCTCCGCTCTGCAGCGCCAGCCAAGCCAGCACTCGAGCAAAACGCTATTTTAAAAAGCACTGAAGCATTTTCTAACTTATCCCCAGGGATTCACACTTAAAAAAAAAAAAAAAAAAAAATCACATAATTCAGTGGTTTCCTTGGGATGCTCGGAGCAAATCCCAGCTCTGTGGAGCACACAGGGCCAGGAGGAGAATCCTGGGCTCTGCCTGCCCACCAGGATGGGCTCCCAGCTTCTCCTCCCTCAGCAGCAGAGGGAACCTCACTGGCTGGGTTTGATATTGTATTTGATATTATTGAAGGGAAAACCAGCTCCAGCAAATGGAGAAAATAAAAGTGATCATTTGATTCTCTGAGCATTTGCATGAAGTGGGGGTGATTTCTGTCTGCTGGCCACTTTGTTTGGGCACTTATATCTATATTTCCTCTTATTGTGGCTCTGTCAAGTGTTTGATAGAGTAAGATGGAGGCATTAATTGAATTCAAGTGTAGACACCTGAAGTATTTTTATTATTATTTTTAGTTCTCTCACCTTTTATTTCCATTAGCACAGCAACGTGGTCGCGGTGGGGATTTCTGCCTGAAGGACACAAACAGAGCTGCTTGCAGTTATTAAAATAAAACTACTTTACCTAGGGAAAAAAAATAGTGCCCAAACCACTTAGGCTGAAAAGAAAAATTAAAAACCAGAACAAAACCTCTGTATTTTCCCAGATTTCAGAAGTGCAAGTTTTCCCACTGCACCCTGCAGTGCTGTATCAGACAAAATTCCAGCCCTGTAGGTGTCCAAGGAATCCCTGGATGTGGCATTCAGGGCTGACAAAGGGAATCAGCCACAGCTTGGACCCAATGGTCCTGGAGGGTTTTCCAGCCTCGGTGATGCCGGGATTTGGTGAGCAGGGCCCTGGGTTCAGGCAGTTTCGCCTTTCAGGGATTGAATTCCTCCCTCGGGGAGGGAGGGGTGAGGCACAAAGGGTTCATCTCCCCGGAGCAGCCCCACAACCTCCTGCTCCCCACACACCCAGAGCGGGGGACAGAGACTCTGAAATTCCATCTTTCCATGCCTAAACCAGAACTCAACTCTCTGAGAGGATGAACTGGACAAGGGACCGTCAGTGGGAGAGGGAAAGAGGGAATAAATGTGTGTGTCTCCATGCAGGGCAGAGCTGCACCCAGAATCCTGGCACCAGACACTTCTACTCTGGTTTGGGGGATCAGGAAGGTGAGAAAACCAGCACAGAAAATCTGGAGAGGGAAATGCAGGCAGAAAAGGGAGGGAGATTTAAGGGAACTTAGAATCAAGTACTTGGAGCCCCACAACTTGTCAGATTTAAACATGGACCCATTATTAGATGAAAAATCAGATGAGTGACCAAGAACCCTCTGCCCTGCTATGGGATCCCATTTTCTGACACTCAGGCCCAGCGTTGGAAATGCTCCATTTCTAAAATCTCAAGCAATTGAGCAAGAGGTCATAAACATGAAAATATAAATCTAAAAACCAGGGCACGAGAGCCCCGTGTTCCCTCTGAAGGGAACAAAGGGGGCAGCTCTCCTAAATAGAAATGTTCTACACCTACAGCCAGACGTTCTGTGCATTTCTGCAGAGTATTCCTCATTTGATCACTTTTATCCCAAATCTTCTAAATGACATCACCCTTGACGCTCCTGAATATCCCAGAGAGAAATAATCCAGCAGGGAACAGCTGGCCCTGGCATTTCCCTCCATGTGCATGGGAAGGGTGTGCTGGACATCTCCCATCCCACAGGACACAGCTGTGGGTTGAACAATACCAGAAATTCCAAATTCCAAATACCAGGGTCTCCCCCACCTTCCCTCCTTCCATCCAAACCCTTCCTGTGCTTTCCCACAGAGCAAGAACCTCGCAGCTCTCCGCCCAGATGGGCTCCCTCAGACTCGTACAGCTCCAAAGGGAGAGGCCCAGCTGGGCCTTTCCAGCCCCTCAGCCCTGTCCTTCCCACGGTCCCACAGCCAGGGATGCTCCATCACAACCTGCAGGAGCAGCAGGAGGGGTGGAAGGTGCCCCAGGTGAGGTGTGCAGAGTGCAGGTTCTGCTGCAGCAAATCCAGGGAGCTCAGCCTCCGAGCCCAGGGCGCCTCAAGGCCCGGCCGCGTTCCTCCCGCACGTTCATCTGAGCAGCGGCTGAGGAGTGGCTGTTCTCTATTTATTCATTTATTTATTTATTTATTTATCTCTCTCATTAATCTGCCAGCGCTGTTAATTGCTGCTGCTGCGGCCCAGTCCATATTGCCAGCTCGATTATCCCGGCTGCCCTTCCCTTCCCCGCGATGAGTTGTGCCACGGCACTTAAGAAGTCGCGAGCGCTCGCCCTGCGCGGCGGCGTTTGGCAAATGTGAAGTGACACCGGGACTTTGCTCGCTGGGAGAGGGGAGCACGAGGCCACCACCACGACGGGGAAGGACAGGCAGAGCCTTTATGGCAGCTGACAAAGCCAGACCCCACCCCAAGCGGAGCTGGCGGATCCGCGGCAGAGCCGGGGTTAACGCGGGAGCGCAGCCGTGGCCGTGAACCTTAAACAAACTTCCAGCAGCATTTTCCTGGCAGCCGCCTGACATTTTTCTTTATGTTTCGTCAGTCATATCTGAGCGATCAGACAGCCGCCACACGTGGTACACCCACCAGGATTATTATCTCGAGCAGAGGCCCAGAGCTCATTGTAGCAGGCATGTAATTCTTTACAATGTATGCCACGTTAAGTGTGTTGGGTTATCTATTCAACAGCTGACTGAGCCGGGCTCTCAGCTCTCCTCAACAACCATGTAAGAAGCGATGACAATTGTACTACTTCATAAGGGCTGCATGCAACTCTGACACACACTTCACAGCAACCAGTCATCTATATAAACCAATTTCAAGAGCAAAATTGCATGGTGCCTCCACTCTGTTATAAACACAATGATATCCACTCAGAGCTGATAAATGCGCTGCGTTTCTCCCGAGCTTTGAGGAACCGCTTCCCTCCGCGCCACCCGCGGCTCCCGGCAGGGATGGCGGGAAGGGGACACTGGCACTGGGACCTTCCCCCTCCTCAGAGCCCGCATCTGATCAGCTGGGAGAGAAAACAAGGTTAGGCCTCATTAAGGTTTTAAATACTTCTCGACTCCGGAGCAATTTTCAAATTAATTACGGTATCTTTTTGTAGGATTAGCGTAATGTAATCCTTGTTACGGAGTAAAATATCTATAGCAACCACCAAGTCCTTGAAAAAATACTTCAGCACCAAACGCTCCAACAAAGGGGGAGATTAAAGACTGTCAGACAAATTAAAAGCACTTTTCCTGGCTGTTACGGCTGCGTGAAAGGGTGTGTGGAACCAGCAATCCCGCTTACAGATGTGCTGGCACCACGTGAGGCTCTAATTTTGGGAATTCTGCAAATTCCCACCAGTTTGAGGTGGCAAATGTCATTTTTGTACTGCAAGCAACAACTCAGCCTCCTGCACCGAGCATGGAACCTCCCTCAGTGTCACAGTGCAATGAAAAGATGAAATATGGCTACAGCGATCTTGATTTAATGAACCCTGTAATTGAATACCCAGCCAAATAGACATCCTGATAAAACACAACAAGGAGTGTTGTTTTTTTAATTCAGATAAAGAATAGGATCCATCTCTGTTTGTTTGCATTGTTCAGCAGTCCTACAGGAGAGTTTCAAAAGTGATCGAGGCCCATCCAGAGGTGGTCCTGTCTTGCTGTGTGGTGTAGAATAACTTAAATATAATTAAAACTAACAAAAACATTTAAAAATTAACATTTCTGCATTGCTATCACACCGCCTTTTTTTTTGGTCCTGACCACTGAAAAACACCCCAAGGTTCATCCCAAGCCTGTGGTGCTGACTCCAAAGGGTGTTGAAGGTGAATCCCAGCCAAGGCTGTCCCTGGAGCTGGGATGCTCCAGGACAAATTCCCAGTGCTGTCCCTGGAAGTGGTGGCTGGGGAACGGTGGCAGGGTGGGGAAATGGGCCCAGAGGGACCCCCTGGGGCTGTGACCATGGGCACAGGACAGTGACAAACAGGGACACAGGACAGTGACACATGGGGACACGGGACAGTGACACACGGGGGCACAGGACAGTGACAAACAGCGACACAGGACAGTGACACACAGGGACACAGGCACGGTGACAAACAGGGACACAGGACAGTGACACATGGGGACACGGGACAGTGACACATGGGGACACAGGACAGTGACACACACGGACACAGGACAGTGACACATGGGGGCATGGGAGAGTGACACATGGGGGCACAGGACAGTGACACACAGGGACACAGGACAGTGACACATGGGGACACAGGATAGTGGCACACAGGGCACAGGCACAGGACAGTGACAAACAGGGACACGGGACAGTGACACATGGGGATACAGGCACAGTGACACTCCAGGCCACAGTAACAGAACAGTGACAAACAGGGACACAGGACAGTGACACATGGGGACACAGGATAGTGGCACACAGGGCACAGGCACAGTGCAGTGACACATGGAGGCACAGGCACAGGACAGTGACACATGGGGGCACAGGACAGGACAGTGACACACGGGGACACAGGCACAGGACAGTGACAAACAGGGACACGGGACAGTGACACATGGGGACACGGGACAGTGACACATGGGGATACAGGCACAGTGACACTCCAGGCCACAGTAACAGAACAGTGACAAACAGGGACACAGGACAGTGACACATGGGGACACGGGACAGTGACACACGGGGGCACAGGACAGTGACAAACAGCGACACAGGACAGTGACACACAGGGACACAGGCACGGTGACAAACAGGGACACAGGACAGTGACACATGGGGACACGGGACAGTGACACATGGGGACACAGGACAGTGACAAACAGCGACACAGGACAGTGACACACAGGGACACAGGCACGGTGACAAACAGGGACACAGGACAGTGACACATGGGGACACGGGACAGTGACACATGGGGACACAGGACAGTGACAAACAGCGACACAGGACAGTGACACACAGGGACACAGGCACGGTGACAAACAGGGACACAGGACAGTGACACATGGGGACACGGGACAGTGACACATGGGGACACAGGACAGTGACAAACAGCGACACAGGACAGTGACACACAGGGACACAGGCACGGTGACAAACAGGGACACAGGACAGTGACACATGGGGACACGGGACAGTGACACATGGGGACACAGGACAGTGACAAACAGCGACACAGGACAGTGACACACAGGGACACAGGCACGGTGACAAACAGGGACACAGGACAGTGACACATGGGGACACGGGACAGTGACACATGGGGACACAGGACAGTGACAAACAGCGACACAGGACAGTGACACACAGGGACACAGGCACGGTGACAAACAGGGACACAGGACAGTGACACATGGGGACACGGGACAGTGACACATGGGGACACAGGACAGTGACAAACAGCGACACAGGACAGTGACACACAGGGACACAGGCACGGTGACAAACAGGGACACAGGACAGTGACACATGGGGACACGGGACAGTGACACATGGGGACACAGGACAGTGACAAACAGCGACACAGGACAGTGACACACAGGGACACAGGCACGGTGACAAACAGGGACACAGGACAGTGACACATGGGGACACGGGACAGTGACACATGGGGACACAGGACAGTGACACACACGGACACAGGACAGTGACACATGGGGGCATGGGAGAGTGACACATGGGGGCACAGGACAGTGACACACAGGGACACAGGACAGTGACAAACAGGGACACAGGACAGTGACACATGGGGGCACAGGACAGGACAGTGACAAACAGCGACACAGGACAGTTACACATGGGGACACAGGACAGTGGCACACAGGGCACAGGCACAGTGCAGTGACACATGGAGGCACAGGCACAGGACAGTGACACTCCAGGCCACAGGCACAGGACAGTGACACTCCAGGCTGCAGACACAGGATAGTGGCACACAGGGCACAGGCACAGGACAGTGACACTCAAGGCCACAGGCACAGGACAGTGACACTCCAGGCCGCAGGCACAAGCTGCAGGTCCAGGTGCCTGCCCAGGACCTCCCTCGGTCCCTTCGCTTCCCCCCCGCTCTGCCCCGCTCAGAGCCCTCCCAGAGTTTGTTCACTTTGTGCAAACCCCCCAAATCCACCTTCCTGCACCGCTCAGAAAATCAAGTTTGGTGCAAGCCTCGCACTGTCCTCCCCGGGAGCTCCCAGCCCTGACTCATCTTCCCACATCCGAATTTATCTGTAAGGAAACAATCAACGCTGATCCACATGGAAAAGCTTCCCAATCCCGAGCTCTCCCTGCAGTCATGGCTGAGAACAGTGGGCGGAACAGGCACCGGCTCAGAACCGACTTTGCTTCCTAGATTGGTCTACAATCCTCATTTTACTCTAATTTAACCTTTCCTAGTTAATTTATATCGGTTCAGCTTGCCAGCCTGTACCTGCCAGAGTGATCATCTCCCATCAAGGGGTTGGGCGTGGACAGGGCTGCTCTCTGTCGGCTCCCTAACCACCACACCTAATTAAAGTCCTTAAAAACCTTTAATGTGACAAGACGAGACAGGAACGGGCAGGAAAAATAAGAGAGGATCTTTCAATTACTTTAATCACGCTGACTTTCCAATCCCTATCAAAACAGGGCGCGGGCTGAAACTTTGTGCACTTTTCCCTTTTCCAGGAGGCTCCCGGTGCCCGTCCCGGCCGAATCCCTTTTCCCTCTCCCTTAATGAGAGGGAAGGGAGAGGGAAAGGGAAAGTAAATATAGCAAGTGCTTGTAATAAATGATTAAATTGTCCTCCAGGCACGCTTTGCATATGAATATAAAAGTTGTGATTAATAGGTTATCTCGCACATTACCGAAGGCTCCAGCAAACACCGGGCAGCGGCGGGCTTTGCCAGCCCTTTCTGCTTTCAAAGGAGCTGCAGCGAGGTGTTCGCTGGAGTCCCAAATTCCGGCCAACAAGGCCATCAAAGCCGGGCAGATTGCGGCTTTTCCACCCCGGGGGCTCCCTGCCCATTGTGAGCCTCAATGCCCGCACCGGGCTGGCGATTAGGAGCGATTTAAACCAAAACCCGAGGCGGAGAGCAATGCCCCGTGCCAGGGAGAGCGGGAGCGGCTCCGGCGGGGGGACAGCGAGGGGACAAAGGGGACATCTGGAGCCCTGCCCGATGCCCTCCGAGCCTGACCCTTCCCTGGCCGAGCTCACGGGTGGATTTTACACCCCAAAGCT
This sequence comes from Chloropsis cyanopogon, assembly GCA_013400585.1. Taxonomy (NCBI): domain Eukaryota; kingdom Metazoa; phylum Chordata; class Aves; order Passeriformes; family Irenidae; genus Chloropsis; species Chloropsis cyanopogon. Next base: position 40,865 of record WEZZ01010963.1, on the reverse strand, counting down.
GAGCAAAGCCCGGTCCCCAGCTGCCAGCGGGGGCACCGAGCCCGGGGCGCTGTCCCTCCCCACTGGGGTGGCACCGGGGTCGTTTCTGCCACCAAGCCCCAGCTCGGGATGCTCCCCCGGCCCTCGAGCAGCGGACGATGCCAAGGGAAGGTCGGCAGAGCCTTTCCCCACCAGCCACCGAAGCACTCCCGAGGAAAGGAACAGGGAACGTGATTTTGGCCACCAAAAATCCACTGCCGCCACAAATGCTTCGCATCCATCCATTTCTTCCCGCTCGCAGATTTTTAATCCTCTCTTAAGCACTTTTAAAGTGCCCAATTTTTGTCTCATTTGAATTTAAATCAGCTTGTATGGAGAACTTGGAGAACTTTTTTTTTTCTAAGCGGGCTTGTTTGGCAGGTACATTTTCCCAAGATCACCCAGCTTTAATTTTAAATTTCAAAAGCCTTGCGTTTAATCCCTTGAGCTGGCCTGGTACCTTGCACCATCTGTTCTGGGGTTTTGTTATAACCGAGAGCACCTGCAGAGTTTTGCAACATTTCAAGCTGTCTGTGGACTAAAATCAAAATAATTATAATTTTCATAAACTAAGGATGGCGATTCAGGTGCTGCAGCCCGCATTTTCCACACCAAGCCTCTGCTCTGGGAGCGTTTCTGCCGCACGAGGGGATTTTGTTCCTGCTGCCACGAGGTCCAGGGACAGCCAGGATGTCCCTGGACACCCGGAGCCATCCCACCCCAGCGCTGCTGCAGGCTGGGGGAAGCTCTGCTGCTGCCACCACAGGTGGGACAGGCACGGAAGGAGCAGCAAATGGCCTTTGCCAGCTGCTGACACGGGGTTAAAGCCATCCCTGTCCACCCCTGTCTGCTCCACCCAGCTCCAAATGCATCCCCGGGTGTTCGGTGGGTAGGGAAGGTTTTCTGCTTCACTGGGCTAAAAATCCTTTCAAGAGAAGGTGTTTGTTTAGCCTTCATTGCCCAGAGCTCTTCACTGCGGATAAATCCCTCCTCAGGGCATGCTGGATAACTTCACATGGAGCAGGGATCTCTCCCCCCGAGGATGGGGAGGCACACCCCAAACTGCCCGGCGTGGATGCCCTGGTGGATCTGCAGCCCTGCCTCCCACAGAGGCTGAGCAGGACCTCGGGCACGGGGCAGGAGAGCCCCAGTTCCTGCTGGCCGTGTCCCCCGCGTCCCCTGGCAGTGTCCCTGCCTGAGGTGTGAGCTCCTCATCCTCACCTTCACCTCCCTGCCGAGGGGGGAAAGCTCAGCCTGAGCTGGGAGTCCTTGGGTGCTTGGTCCCTGCTGAGAAATGGATGGATAAAAAAGGTGGGAAAGAGTTTTTATGGAATCGTGGAATACCCCGAGTGGAACACCCAGACATGGGTTTCTCCTTTTGCAGAAGCACCTGAGCCAAAGCCCAGCTTTCAGAGAACAGCCCCTCCTCCTGCACTCTCACCTGGGGCCTTTCTCCTCTGGCAGCTGGGTTTGTCCAGGGAGGCCGAGGCAGGAAGGGCAGATCCTGCTGGAGAGGGAGCAAACCCTACAAAACCCTACAAAATCCTACAAAACCCTACAAATTCCCACAAAAGCCCCACAGAAACCAACCCCTCACTGCTGGGCTAAAGAAAACCTGGAGCCACCACAACCCCAAACTCTCCACAAGTCCCTGACAAGAGGGTGGGACCGTGGGCCGGGCTCTGCTCCCAGGGAACAGGGACAGGAGGAGAGGGAACGGCCTCAGGCTGGGCCAGGGCAGCTCAGGGTGGGCAGCAGCAGGAATTTCCCCATGGAAAGGGGGATCAGGCCTTGGCACTGCCCAGGGAGGGTTGGAGTGCCCATCCCTGGAGTGTCCCAGCAATTCCTGGAGGTGGCACTGAGGGCTCTGGGCTGGGGACAGGGTGGGCATCGGGCACAGCTGGGACTCCATGGGCTGGGTCGGATTTCCCAGCCTAAAAGATTCTGGGATTCTGTGGAAATTCCAGAAGGTTCTGGGTTGGGGGAGCACAGGAAGGGCGGGTGAGGCCTCCTGGGTCTGGCTGTGTTGGGACCAAACGCTGTGGTGGCATCAATTGTCACCTGTGGCTGGCACACGGGGTGGAGGGGAGTAAAGGTCCCCACAGCAATGGTTCCACAGGGTAGAGATACATAATATATACAATATATACTATATATACTGTATATATAATATGCATAATATTAGATAGATATAGATATAGATATAGATATAGATATAGATATAGATATAGATATAAATGTAGGTACTGTTTACCTTCTAAATCCTGCTGGAAAATAAAATTAACTCCATTCCAAGAACCCAGGAATATTTCAAACCTGGTAACAGTTGTGCAGTTCCGAGCTACAGAGTCAACACTTCACCTTTTCTTTTTTTATGCTCCCAGAAAATCAATTTATATTTTCTTTATCTCATTTATTTGTATTTTATATATTTCCTACAGATTTTTTTATTTCCCTATTTTGCTTTTATCCCTTCATTCCTTCCTCTCTGAATACAAGGGAGAGATTTCAAAATTTTAAAGACTAAAACCTTTTCTAGGTAACTCCCTAAGCCTATGGTGCATAAAACTGTGATTTTAATATTTTTAAAAGCAATAACCAAATACTGAAAAATAAAAAAAAATACGTATTAAAAAGAACAAATAATCTAATTTTTACACTCTCATGAAAGGCACTGTGTGTTGTATTATCCCTCTTGCAATTTTGTGATTTATTTCTGGCCACTCTGGGCTGTTGGGAAGAGAAGCAAATGGGATTAGGATATCAAATGTTGGGATGTTTCCTGCATTTATCTGCCTGACAAGGGGCTGGAGCCGAGCAGGGGCTAATGGAAACCGTGCACCCCAAACTCGGCGCAGCAGCTTCAAAGAGAAACCCTTCCGCTACACGGATCCCATTTGTGTGGGGAAACCCAATTACTGCGGGGTCCCTGTACCTCCCTCCAGCCTTTTATGCTGCTTCTTGCTCCAAGTGCTTATTCTGATTTGATAACCCCGGCACAAATAAAGTGTCACCCCCGGCTCTTATCGCCCAACTCGCAGCTTTCCAATTTGTCTCAGTTAGTTCAGAACTTGACTCCTTATTAATTACCCCCACGGGGTCCTGGGGCTGAGCAGCGGCTCTGCCCCCGGCAGGTATCAGGGAAGGGCTTGGAGACCAAATCTCAGAGAGACAAAAAACCCAGCAGAACAAACCAAAACCTAATAAAAAGCCCCCATAAAATTATCAGCAATTATAAAAAAAAAAATAAAAAATAAAAAAAAGTAAAAAAAAAAAGCCAAAACAATAACAGCAATAAAAACAAACCAAAAAAAAAAAAAAACCAAAAAAAAAACCCCACCCACAAAAATACCAACAACTACAAAAGAAAAAAACCAAACTCAAAACCAAAACAGAAAAAAAGAACTCAGAACAGCAACAAAATAAAAACAAACCCAGCCAAAAACCCCCACAAAACCACAACCAGCAACCAAAACAGCCACAGTAAAAAAGAACCCAAAGCAACAAAATAAAAACAAACCAACAAAAAACAAACCCAAAACACAAACCCACCACCAACTGCAAAAAAAACCCCAAAAAAACCCCAAAAAAACAAACCAAAACCCCAAACCAAAACAACAACAACAACAACAAAAACCACAAAAACCAAAAACACAGCAAAAAAACCCCAACCAACCAACCAAAAAAAACCAAACCAAACCAAACCAAACCAAAACAAACCAAAAAAGCCCACACCACCCCAAAACCAGAAACAAACTCAGAAAAAAAGAACTCAAAACAACAACAATAAAAACCCCAACCATTTGGCTGTATTATCCTGACTAGATTTGAACAGCAAATCAAAAGTTAAAAGCTCTCCCAGGCATCACCAGATATTTCATCCCCAGCTTATTCCAGAGCAGTTTTGGGTTCATCCCTTCCACGCCCTGCCCATTCCGGGCATCCTTCGGGGTCGCTGCTCTGCACCCCAGGGATTTTCTGCCCTGGTTTCTGCTGCTGGAGGATCCCCACATTCCCGGGGCACACCCCAGCTCTCAGCCCTAAGGAGCACCGCGGTTTCTCCAGGTCCGGAGCCTGCATCCAGAGCAGCACAGGGAATAAAGCCGAGGGTGAATTCCTGGTTTGGCTGCTCCCTGCTGGCTGCAACAACCTCTCCCAAAAAGGGCTGGGAATGGGCATCCCAATCCCAAATTCCCTGAGAGCTGACCTCCCAAAGTCCACTTTGATGCAGAAACTTTGCTGGAGTAGCTGCAGAGGCCGATAAAATCTATAAAATCCCTCTCCTGTGGGAAATCCTCCCTGCTCAGGAATGTGCTGTCCCTATCCAGGGATGTCCCCTGGAACAGGCACAGGGCTCTGGGAACAAACACACCCCAACGGGGCAGGGAACGGGGGAAGCACCATTTCTGGGTGAATCAGCAATTTACCCCCAGGTGTTCAACAAAAAATAACTGAAATGATGTAAAAACTGCCCCAAGTCTTCTAATGAGAGAGCCTGGCAAAGGAATCCCAGTGATTATTCCTGGCGTCCATTAATTAGGAGCCACATTTCCACAGCCCAGTGAGAGAGGATAAATACTCAGCCTGTACCTAATCCCAGTGACCCAGCCCCAATTCCCGAGTTAAACAAATAGAATCTGATTTGCAAAGTACATTATTCAATATTTTAGTCATTAACTGCTGCTAAAATAATTCAAGGCTCCAATTGGAGCTGTCTTGATTTGGATTATTTCCAGCACAGTCAGAGAACAGCACTCGGCATCAATTAATGCCCAGTTCTCATCCTGAACTTCCAGCAGGAATTTGTGATGTCCAAACCAGCCCTCCCTGTACGAGGGATGAACTCATCCCAGCCTGGGTGAATGTGGCTGCTTTATTTTGGGCATTTCCTTATATTTTAATTAATGTCATCAAGAAGAATCTATTGATTTTCTAAGCTGGTTTTTAATGAATTGTCACACCTGGAGCCTGTGGCTATTGAAAAATCTTTGCTGCCGTGTGCAGGAGGGCTTTGAAAGCTTAAAAAAAAAAAAAAAAAACTAAAATAAGAAAAGAGAAAGCAAAAGGAAGGTTTCAGCCAGTCCTAAGGCTCCCAAAGCCCCGAGTAGTTAATTTATGGAATCTCCTGTTAGTGAGTGAACAAAGGTAAAAATAACAGGCCAGTTATAAACTGGTGCTGTGATGACATCGTGAATTATTTAAAAAGGGCACGTTGAGTGTGACCAGCGAGCCATCAATCAGAGCAGACAGTGATGAGAAAAAGAGGTTTCAGTCACTTCCTCTCTGGCAGCAGAACAATCCCCTCGCAGGTACCGCGGTGCCGCTGACCCGGTGTCACCGCATTGTCACCGTCCCCTTTGAAGGGCCGGAGCGGCTCCTCTCAATATTGGAATGCGAGGAGTAAATAAATCCCGGGCTGGGCTCTGCCTTCCCTGCACACTTCAATTTGTCTGACAATGGGCAGGACACGGACGCACAAATCTCTTCAAGCCCCGATGAATTTTTTATGGCAGCTCCAGTCCAGCGGCAAAGGACGGGCTTTAAATGGGAGCGGCGCTGCTTTGAGTGGGAGCCCCCGGGGACAGAGCCCTGGGAAGGGTTTTGTGTGGGATTCAGCCCTGCCCCAGAGCTCCTCAGGCCCTGCCACGATCCCGGGGCCACCAGAACGCCCTGGGGCATGGAAACCCATCCCATGGGGAATGCAAACCCATCCCATGGGGAATGGAAACCCATTCCATAGAGAATGGAAACCCATCCCATGGGGAATGGAAACCCATCCCATGGGGAACGGAAACCCATCCCATGGGGAATGGAAACCCATCCCATGGGGAACGGAAACCTGTCCCATGGGGAATGGAAACCCATCCCATGGGGAATGGAAACCCATCCCATGGGGCATGGAAACCCATCCCATGGGGCATGGAAACCCATCCCATGGGGCATGGAAACCCATCCCATGGGGCATGGAAACCCATCCCATGGGGCATGGAAACCCATCCCATGGGGCATGGAAACCCATCCCATGGGGCATGGAAACCCATCCCATGGGGCATGGAAACCCATCCCATGGGGCATGGAAACCCATCCCATGGGGCATGGAAACCCATCCCATGGGGCATGGAAACCCATCCCATGGGGCATGGAAACCCATCCCATGGGGCATGGAAACCCATCCCATGGGGCATGGAAACCCATCCCATGGGGCATGGAAACCCATCCCATGGGGCATGGAAACCCATCCCATGGGGCATGGAAACCCATCCCATGGGGCATGGAAACCCATCCCATGGGGCATGGAAACTCATCCCATAGAGCATGGAAACTCATCCCATAGAGCATGGAAACCCATCCCATGGGGAATGGAAACCCATTCCATAGGGCATGGAAACCCATCCCATGGGGCATGGAAACCCATCCCATGGGGCATGGAAACCCATCCCATGGGGCATGGAAACCCATCCCATGGGGCATGGAAACCCATCCCATAGGGCATGGAAACTCATCCCATAGAGCATGGAAACTCATCCCATAGAGCATGGAAACCCATCCCATGGGGAATGGAAACCCATTCCATAGGGCATGGAAACCCATCCCATGGGGCATGGAAACCCATCCCATGGGGCATGGAAACCCATCCCATGGGGCATGGAAACCCATCCCATGGGGCATGGAAACCCATCCCATAGGGCATGGAAACTCATCCCATAGAGCATGGAAACTCATCCCATAGAGCATGGAAACCCATCCCATGGGGAATGGAAACCCATTCCATAGGGCATGGAAACCCATCCCATGGGGCATGGAAACCCATCCCATGGGACATGGAAACCCATCCTGTGGAGAATGGAAACCCATCCTGTGGGGAATGGAAACCCATCCCATGGGGCACGGAAACCCATCCCATGGGGCACGGAAACCCATCCCATGGGGCACGGAAACCCATCCCATGGGGCACGGAAACCCATCCCATGGGGCACGGAAACCCATCCCATAGAGCATGGAAACCCATCCCATGGCGCATGGAAACCCATTCCATAGGGCCTTGAAACCCATCCCATAGGGCATGGAAACCCATCCCGTAGGGCATGGAAACCCATCCCATAGAGAATGGAAACCCATCCCATAGGGCATGGAAACCCATCCCATGGGGAATGGAAACCCATTCCATAGGGCATGGAAACCCATCCCATGGGGCATGGAAACCCATCCCATGGGGCATGGAAACTCATCCCATAGAGCATGGAAACTCATCCCATAGAGCATGGAAACCCATCCCATGGGGCATGGAAACCCATTCCATAGGGCATGGAAACCCATCCCATAGAGGATGGAAACCCATCCCATGGGGAATGGAAACCCATCCCATGGGGAACGGAAACCCATCCCGTGGGGAATGGAAACCCATCCCGTGGGGAATGGAAATCCCCTCAGCTCCCACAGCTGCCAACCACCGGACAGGTAGAAAATGCCACTGAAAACCTGGTTTAATCACCTAAATCCCAAACCTGGCTTAATCACTCAAATCCCAAACCTGGCTCAATTAATACAAATTCAAAACCTGGTTTAATCAAACCAAACCCAAAACCTGGCTTAATAAATCCCAATCTGAAACTTGGCTTAGTCACCCAAATACAAAATATGGCCTAATAAACCCAAATCCTAAACTTGGCTTAATCACCCAAATCCCCAGCCTGGCTTAATCAACCCCAACTCTCCGCTGGCTTTCCAAGGAAGCCAACCTTGCAGCTGAGCCACTGCGTGTGGAGGGAGCAGAGAGAAAAACGCACTCCAAGTTTGAATTTGTGCTGGATTATTGTAGGAGAGGCTCCTTCACCTGATGCCCCCTGGAACTGTATCCCAAAGTTTCCCTCAGATCCCAGCTCAGGTGTTGGACACTCCTAAGGAGCCCCCGGACTCCTGCAGCTGCAAGGATGGCGCCAGGAGCAATAAACTGTGCACAATTCCAGATTTGAAGAGCAGAGCTGCTCCCAGGAGCCCAGGGCTGCAGGGATGCAGGGATATGGGGGTGCAGGGATATGGGGATACGGGGATAGAGGGATAAGGGGATGCAGGGATCCAGGGGTGCAGGGATGAGGGGATCCAGGGGTGAGGGGATGAGGGGATATAAGAATATAGGGGTGAGGGGATACAGGGCTGTAGGGATTTAGGGATGAGGGGATGTAAGAATATAGGGGTGAAGGGATACAGGGCACACAGGGATAAAAGGATAAAGGGACACAGGGATACACGGATATAGGGATATAGGGCTACAGGGACAAAGGAACACAGAGATAGAGGGACTCAGGGATAGAGGGACACAAGGATAAAAGGATAAATGGACAGAGGGATGAGGGGGTACAGCGATACAGGGACAAAGGGACGTGGGGATGAGGGGACACAGGGATAAAAGGATAAAGGCACACAGGGATGAGGGGGTACAGGGATACAGGGACAAAGGGACACGGCGATGAGGGGACACAGGGATAAAAGGATAAAGGCACACAGGGATACAGGGACACAGGGATGAGGGGACACAGGGATAAAAGGATAAAGGCACACAGGGATGAGGGGCTGCCTCCCCTCCTGCCCTGGCCCCTCTCAGCCCCAAGCCCGCAGTGTTGCCCCTCAGAGCCCCCAGCCCTTCACCCACTCCTGATCCTCAGCCCCACTCCAGCAGCACTTCCTGGGAATCCATTCATCTCCAGGGAACCTCGCACCACTCCAAACCTCTACTCCGCCACTTAATTGTTCCTAACAGGTAAATCAAAGGTAAAAGAGAACTAATTAATTTTCCAGCTTGGTTTTATTTTACTGTTACTGTTTGGAGAAAATAGAACTAAACCCCATTAGTGTTAAGGTAAGACCATGAAACAACATAATATAATGCAAGAAAGACATTTAATAGCGTGGAGGAATGTTAAATTACTAATTAACTCCAAGTTCCTGGATAAAAAAGCCGAGTAATTTACAGGATTATTGCAACGTGCAGCTCAGATTGCCACGAGGGTCAGCTCGGGAGCATTTCCTGCTATTTCCTTCACCGGGGTGGTTATTGTAGAATTCCTCTCACATTAAAATCCACTGTCCTTACCCACAGTTCAGTGCTGCTAATTAGCAGCCGCTCAGCTTCCCCAGCAGTCATTTTTTTCCATGTGAAGCTGCCAAATGTTCCCAACTGCTCAAGATGCTCCCCAGCCCCACTCCGAGTGTCCGGAGCCTGCCCGGCCCGGCCCCGCTGCCCCCCGGGCTGAGCCCCGGCCGAGGCAAAGCCCGGGCAGATCCCTGCTCCTGCTCTTTGTGCCAGCCAGGCAGGCTGGCAGAACCCTCCTGGCACCTTTGGCTGAGCGACAGAACTTGGGAATGTCTATTTTTTCCCTCCTCTCTTTTCCCAAAGACGCAAATCCTGCTCAGGCGCTCGACACCGCGAGCTCTCCAAGCTGTGGGATTTTTCCCTTCAAAAGCGACCGTTTCCACATTCTATTTAAACTTTTATTCAAACAAGAAAGCCAGGAAAGGCATCTTTTAGTTTTTCCCTAAATATATAAGAAGAATGCCCGAACTTTGATGAATAATTGATTAAATGAAGCATCGCCCATCAAAGGCAGGAAGAGGAGCTGCTCCATAGAAAGGCTCCGCTATCAAACAGCACTTTGTTGTCTTAAACACTGCTCAGATCTGCAGCACTACAGAGCTCGTGGCACATTAAGGCTGGGGGTTAGAAATGGCAGCAAAGACTTTATTATTATTATTATTATTATTATTATTATTATTATTACTATTATTATTAGAAAAGGGAATTAGAATTCAGCTTTTCCTGGTTCCAGTTAACCCCCAGCAGTTTGAAAAGGGAGAAATTTGGTTGAGAATCGCTGAGCCTCCTCTTTTCCTCTCCCTTTTGTTGGCTTTATGACTAATTTATGTTTAACCTTCTGGAGAATCCACGGTCACAAGACACTTTCTGAAAAAATTCAAAGCAACTTTGGCTGTGTCCAATAGGAGGGCAAAAGGTCTGGGGAGCTGGGGAAGGGCTGGGAATTGAAAGAGGCGGCACGATCTTCTTCACCTCCTCTTCACGGCTCTGAGAGCAATCAGGAAACAGCCACTAATTGCTTCATCAAAATTAAGCTTCTCCAGCTTCATACCAATTATTTCCCCGTGGCTGTTTAGAGTTTCGTGTGCCTCCCATCCACACGAAGGGGGAAAAAATAAACCAGGGATGTCAGCGGCAGCGCATTTCCCCAGATGGTGAGAGTGGGATCAGGATTCCAGGGCTCACCTATGGAATTCCTTCTCTAAATTCCCAAAGCTGCCTGAAACACGAAGCACCTGAACGTTCTGGTGCTGCATTTCCACACGAGAAAGGGTTGTAGAATTTACTTAGAACGAGAGTGTGAAATTCCTTGTGCTGACAGGGATAAATCCATTCAGTCGAGGATCAAAACAGTAGCCCAAGGGTAACAAAGAACAAGTGTCAACCACATTTGCTCTGAGTGCCACAAAAATCCCCCCTGGGAATTCCAGTCATGATGCTCTAGAACTGTATTTATATAAGGGTTTCTCTTTTTTTTTAAAAAAGGGAATGTAAAGGGCAAAAGGGCTACGTTTGGAGGATGAAGAACTTTTAAAATTGGTTTAATTTTTTCTTCCAAATATGCGGAGGGAATATTTAAACATGAATTTTGAAAGTATTTAAAAATATTTAAATATTTACTCAGTGCTCCAAAAGACCTTTCTTATCCTATGTGATGTGCAGGGATCTGCATTTAATACCTATTAGTGGATATATACAAATATACAGATATTATATAGATGACAGATGTATAGATACACTAATACAAACATATATGTATAACATAAACACATATATATCTTATTTTGTACATATTGTGTGTCTGTGCTGCGATAATCCTGGAATTCCGGTTCTTTTTGGGAGCAAGATGCTCTGGGTGCCCCTGAGGGATGATGAACACCTCCGAGCAGCATTCCCTTCCCAATCCCGGCCTCGGCACTTCCCAGAGCCCCTGAGTGTTTAACACGGAGCTGCTCAGGCACATTTCCTCTGACAGAAATGGCACTGACCCCCAGTGGGTGCTGGAGCCAGGGGAGCCCAGCCCAGCTCTCTGCTCACGGGGTTTGGGGTTGTTCTGACTTTATTGTGCCCTTTCCACTGCTCTGGTTCCACCCGCTGATCATTCCGACATCATTTTCTCTCCATCCCGCGCAGCATCTTGGCAGAGAGCAGAGCGATGGGAGTTTGCCACGGAAATATCCAGATATATTTTTAATACGAGCCTCATGCTTCTGTGTCGCTGGGGAAGTTAAACTGCAGATGGGCAGAGGAGCGCTCCCTGTGAGACTCCAGAAAGTCCTGGGTGCAGCTGAGAATCTTTGCTTATTTCTCCAGAAACGGGATTTTTTTTCATTGCTAGCTGGCGGAGGCAGCCCATGAGGAGCCTATTTCCATACTGCGAGGGTTCCTAGCACTGGGAATTATTAAACCAGCCCACGTTAAACACAGATCCTGTGTGTGCTCCTCACACCCCCAGGCACAGACTTCCCAAGGGACCGGAAAGTGACGCAGAAGGATAAAAAAGACCAGTGGGCAAAAATAAAGTATTTAGTTGCCATTTTTCGTGTCGAGGGAGTACAACAGGCCACAGTTCTCCACTTTCCCCCTAATTTAAAATAAACCCAATTTAAAGGACAGCAATACTGATTTCCTAGAATTCTGTACAGCTTCAGCTATTTGTTCAATTGATGAACTCGGGCCATCCCAAACTATCCCAAGGCAGTGTCACCGGGGTGCTGCGAGCCAGGAAACACAGAAAATACCAATAAACGCTGCCAAAATCTCGGCTGGGTTGGTTTTCCCCGACATTTCCCAACCTGAAACGCTGAATTTCCACAGATTTCCGCCCATCCCACAGGGCTCCATCCCGCTGGGATGCTCACACCGCGGGCTCCGGGACACATCCCGGCTTTTCCCTGGCACCGGGCTCATTCCCGGAACACATCCCGGCCTTTCCCTAGCACCGGGCACGGCCGGGCTCATNGGTCACAAGACACTTTCTGAAAAAATTCAAAGCAACTTTGGCTGTGTCCAATAGGAGGGCAAAAGGTCTGGGGAGCTGGGGAAGGGCTGGGAATTGAAAGAGGCGGCACGATCTTCTTCACCTCCTCTTCACGGCTCTGAGAGCAATCAGGAAACAGCCACTAATTGCTTCATCAAAATTAAGCTTCTCCAGCTTCATACCAATTATTTCCCCGTGGCTGTTTAGAGTTTCGTGTGCCTCCCATCCACACGAAGGGGGAAAAAATAAACCAGGGATGTCAGCGGCAGCGCATTTCCCCGGATGGTGAGAGTGGGATCAGGATTCCAGGGCTCACCTATGGAATTCCTTCTCTAAATTCCCAAAGCTGCCTGAAACACGAAGCACCTGAACGTTCTGGTGCTGCATTTCCACATGAGAAAGGGTTGTAGAATTTACTTAGAACGAGAGTGTGAAATTCCTTGTGCTGACAGGGATAAATCCATTCAGTCGAGGATCAAAACAGTAGCCCAAGGGTAACAAAGAACAAGTGTCAACCACATTTGCTCTGAGTGCCACAAAAATCCCCCCTGGGAATTCCAGTCATGATGCTCTAGAACTGTATTTATATAAGGGTTTCTCTTTTTTTTTAAAAAAGGGAATGTAAAGGGCAAAAGGGCTACGTTTGGAGGATGAAGAACTTTTAAAATTGGTTTAATTTTTTCTTCCAAATATGCGGAGGGAATATTTAAACATGAATTTTGAAAGTATTTAAAAATATTTAAATATTTACTCAGTGCTCCAAAAGACCTTTCTTATCCTATGTGATGTGCAGGGATCTGCATTTAATACCTATTAGTGGATATATACAAATATACAGATATTATATAGATGACAGATGTATAGATACACTAATACAAACATATATGTATAACATAAACACACATATATCTTATTTTGTACATATTGTGTGTCTGTGCTGCGATAATCCTGGAATTCTGGTTCTTTTTGGGAGCAAGATGCTCTGGGTGCCCCTTAGGGATGATGAACACCTCCGAGCAGCATTCCCTTCCCAATCCCGGCCTCGGCACTTCCCAGAGCCCCTGAGTGTTTAACACGGAGCTGCTCAGGCACATTTCCTCTGACAGAAATGGCACTGACCCCCAGTGGGTGCTGGAGCCAGGGGAGCCCAGCCCAGCTCTCTGCTCACGGGGTTTGGGGTTGTTCTGACTTTATTGTGCCCTTTCCACTGCTCTGGTTCCACCCGCTGATCATTCCGACATCATTTTCTCTCCATCCCGCGCAGCATCTTGGCAGAGAGCAGAGCGATGGGAGTTTGCCACGGAAATATCCAGATATATTTTTAATACGAGCCTCATGCTTCTGTGTCGCTGGGGAAGTTAAACTGCAGATGGGCAGAGGAGCGCTCCCCATGAGACTCCAGAAAGTCCTGGGTGCAGCTGAGAATCTTTGCTTATTTCTCCAGAAATGGGATTTTTTTTTCATTGCTAGCTGGCGGAGGCAGCCCCGTGGGAGCCTA